>JAJJWW010016908.1:0-447508 GCA_023531295.1 Papaver armeniacum | reverse complement strand
TAGCCCGAGAGAGAAAGATTGAGAGCAGAATGGAAGAATGAGTTGGAAGAGGCAATTCTAAGCAGAATAATCATGATAATCGAGAAAGAAGGCGAGAACAAAATCGCAACAATGAATTGATAGGTGTAGAATACAATCGTATTTAATATCTAGTATTTATGCTTTCTTTTAGAAGTTTTCTTGTAAATTATGTGTCTTATGTGTGCTTTTGAGTTTATTAGTGCAATGGAGTCATTTGGAGCAAAAAGACCGATTGGAACTCGTTCAAATGCAAGATTTCTACTTTTCTGTTGTGTAGAGGACGAGAAGATTTAGATAATGGCGAAAGAACTGAGTCATTCTGAGTTCGCATTTAGGTTATGGGCAAAACAAGAACTCATAAGCAATAAGGGCAATTTTGTCATTTCCTGTGGTGAACACTATTCGAGTCCTATAATGGTTATGTGGGCATCTCTCCGTTTGGAGAATTATTAAAGACATCCTAATGGGTTAAGGGAGGCCAATAGGCTAGCCCCCATCGTAGCAACTAACTATTATGTAACACCAAGGTGTATTTTAAGAAGTTGGGTGTAAATAGCCCGTCCTGCAGTTAAAGACCTAAATTAGGTCGAATTGAAGAAGAGTTTTATTCTTCTTTTTCTTCACCCGAGGCTCGCCGATCTACAGAGAGTTGAGAGGATTAATTGTACAAATCAATCAAGAACGAGATCGTGTTGTCATGAACTCTAGAGCCGTAGATCAAGAAATTGATAATGAATTCAAGTTAGGGTTTGTTGTGAAGATTTAGATTGAGAATTACCACGTAAAATCGATGTTGAGGGAGAAAATGGGTGTTTGAATCCAGGTTGAAGCAAAGAATGGAAGACGGGTTGTTTTAATTCTTTTGAAAAGGCCGCCGTGGAAAATGAGAGTTGGGTTTATTCAATCAAGGGATCTACAGGTTCACGAGAGATGGCGGCGCTGATGATATGTAATGATTGAGACCGAGAGCGCTAATGAAGCTGAAATTGAGAGAAATTGAAATGCAGACCGAGAAGAGGAAAGATGGTAGTTCTACAATGTAACGGCAAGGGAAAGCTCTATGGAGACGATTGTAGAATGGGTGCTTCAGAGTTATAAGTGCTGATTCAGTGAATGAGAAATGTGGAGCTGCATTACAGTGGGTTTGAGGTTATTAGGAATGGGTTCATGGTGGGTCAAAGCTTGTGGTCGGTAGTGGTGCCCGCTCGACAAATTTGAGCCGACCCGAGATATGACTCAAGGCCGTTGTCAGGCAGAGGGATGAAACCGCAGATGAAGTCAGAAGATAGAGCCTGGGCAAGAAACACTGGTGGGAGGAACCGAGGTCAAGGAAGCCGAGTTATGTGGCCGGAGGTTGGCAGTGTTACACTTGGGAGTTTGCACTGGCCGCATGTCGTGGCACAGGGCCGTGATCCATGTGGTTAGGATCCTCAGCTCCAAGGTGGTAATGAATTGTTGGCAGTGGGGGATAAAAGATGTGCATTGCAAAGGTGTGAGCTGTGATTCATGCCATGGCTAACAATGGAGTGTGGACTTGAACCGAAGATTCTCGACGCAACCACTGCACTGCAATCTGTGTTGTGTGGGTTTGTTAGAAGTCAGAAGATACGAAATGGTGGTGGTCCGGTAAATTTGGTGATGCGCCGGGTCGTATGGCGATCACAGAAATGGTTGAGCTAAGTTACAGTACGCCTGGTGGTGGCTTTGAGCAGGTGGTTTTGGTGATTGCCATGGACCGAAGTCACCGGAATAGAGAAGAGTGATTGGTGTTGTTTCATGCGAAGAACAACAAGAAAAGGAGGCAATTGTTGATTTGTGCTAAGAAGATGATGTTGTTATAAGGTTGTAGTGAATCGGTGTTGGTGGAAGAGAATGTATGAACCGTAAATCTAGCTAGTTCCGTGCTCAAAGAATCTCACAGATTAAAAGTGGCATGAGCCAAGAATGCCGAGATGAAGAGTTTTTACTGAACCGCAAAATGTGGTGTCGGGCCGAAGAGCAAAGATGCACCATCTTGCCAGCATACAAGTTGGCCCTCGCAAAGGGCAATGGTTTGGCAAGACAAATTAGCCACCGGAGTAAGGTTCTCAATCCATCTCGACCCAAATTCCGACCCGACCCCCCACTCGCTCTGACCCGATTCGACCCGAAGTGACCTGACCTTGACCGCTCTGACCTCAAGTTGACCCGGTGGCCGGTTTGACTTGGCTACCACCCGAGCCTATTTCCTCGAGACTATTCCCAAGTGGATTCCGGCCACAATCCCAAGCTTCCTAAGAGCGTTTTTGGGACATAATTTTACATGGGTTTTCCATGGGCGGGTCAGGTGAATTTCCAACTAATGGACTTTGAAGACAAAACCTAGTTTTGGAAGGAGAAAAAAAGAGAGTAAAGGAAGACTTCTACAATTTTTGGACAACGTTTTATTATCTCTTCTACTTTATTCTAGGGTTTAGAACCATGAAGTCTTTTCTCTCTTTCTTCTTGTTATGAACTCCATGAATATGAACTAAGTTTTTATTATCAGCTTAAGATGTAGTTGGATTTGCAACCAAGTTATGATTTTTTGAATTAGTTTTCTCAATATTATCGCTTGATTTCTACTTCAAGTTATAATAATTGCATGATCATGGATTGCAATATGATTGAATGTTTGTTTAGTCGAGTCTAGAATTGATTGAACTCACATCCATATCTATAGCTATTTTAGGGTTTTCATACGAAATGCAGATAACCTTGAATATGAGTAGCATGATATGATTAGGGTTTGTAGTGATACATCCTCGTAGTCATATGTAGAAATTGACCTTTGTTCGAATTGTTTGCGCAATGTATTACAATTGCATTGATTAGCTATTTCTGAAACTTAATGCTCCTAGGAATTGAACTTGATTAGCTTTAAGGCGTAGGTTATTCTTTAGGTAGAATTCACATTCGCACTTAATGCGTGTGGATGAACTTTGGAAATTACGTAGTATTCTTGCGAATAAGGTATTCTATGGCTTTTGATGATAGCTAGATTAAATACGAATTTATTCATATTCATAAACTTGTTTACAATTGAAGATGAAACCTTTATCCAATATTTTCACATCCTTGATTTGATTTTTTATTTGCTTTTTGTTTATTTTTATTTACACAATCAAAATTCTTCCTGTGTTTTATATAGGAAACCATAACAATTCGACAACCTAGACCTCTCTCGATCGATCCTTTCTTGCCCTTGCTATATTTATATTTTGAGTAGTAAGAAAGTGTAATTATATTTGTGTCGCTACGACAAACATCAACTTTCTTTGGCGCTCGTTGCTTGGAGTGCAGGCAAGCGTTAATTGTTTTGGTTTCTTATTTTTGTATTTAGTTTTTGTTTTATTTTTATTTTTATTTTTCTTATTTTTCCAATATTTTAACCTTGGTTTGGGAATTATTTCGTGCTTGTTTCTCATGGAAGGACATATTGGAGCAATGGATATGATTTTCAACCTCCTCAACACTATGAAAATTACCCACCATCTATGGGATGCAATCAAAACCAATCTATCGCTATGATGCATATCCTAGAGAACCTTATGGTGATTTTCATACATACCAACAACAACCTTGTAGTGGTATGTAAGTCAAGCACCTAGGTGGGATAATTCTACATCTAATTGGCTTTATTCGAGTTGTATGCGTATTTTGAATGGATTACAAGACATGCAACAAAGGCTAGACCAACTTGACCGTGATAGAGAGAACGTCGCACAAAACAATTTGAATATTTCTTCTTACCCGACTTCAGATCGTAGTTATGATCATTTACCCATTCAAAGGAAGAGTCATGGGAAAGAGAACATATTGTCGTCAATGGTGGTAAGCGTGTGAACGTCAGAAACTTACGCAGAAATTATACAAGTTGGAAGACGATGGAGCCTCTAAGAGCTAGTCGATGAAATTAGTAGGACCATTCATATGGAACTTAAACGACGTCGTGATAAGGGTTGGGAAACCGACGACGATTCTTATTATGGTGAGTCCAAGATGAAGACGAAGATGAATGTGTTAAAAAGGACCAACCTTTTGAGATATTTGATGACATTAGTGTAGTTGACTCAATTATTGATCTTTATAATGATCAACCACCTATTCAAAAGGTAATTGAGTATGATGAAACTAGTGTGTTACACAACTTCTTTGCAACAAGGTGAGTCTAATAAAGAGGAGTATGTTGAGAATGAGACCGTTATGACCAATATTATGGAAGACCCAATCAACTTGTGCATGATTGTAATGATAATGTTTATGCTCGAGACTTTGGTTAAGGCAGAAAACGGACGAAGAATGGTTGCAAGGTTTAATAGAGGACCATGATATAAAGAGGTGAATAATTCACTTGAGTTTTTCAAGGATGAAGAGGATTCCATAATACAAGAGATTGTGAAAGGTTTATCTAACCCTTTGCCTATTATTTCTTCTCCTTTACCTCTTATTGGTTTAAATGTATGTGCTTCGAGAATATTGTTGACCGACTTTGTTTCTCGCTTTCCGCCATTAGAGACACTTGATTCTCATACTATGCAGGTTATGGAACCGTAAACCGTGGAAGTACTCCGATGTCTATATTCTTTATACACTTCCCAAGTGTGGACAAGAATAAGTGTGGGGGAAGTTTTATCGGTTCATAGCTTCACTTTTGCTTTATGTTACTAATATTTGTGTGAAGCTAGTGTTTGCAAAACAGGTTCTATGGACGGATCCCCAACTTTTCCGATTATTGGTGTAAAATGAATCTTACAAGAAGCTAAGTCTCCGCCGACTTTAAAATAAGCGCTTAGTGGGAGGCAACCCACCGGTTTTGTATTTCTTATCCTTTTGCATTTTATTTTTGTTTCGTTTATTTATTTTTTACTGTTTTTATATCATATTTGCATCCCCATGTTTAATTTCATTGAGTCCGTAATCTATCTTAGAAGTGAATTATGCCGAATACCTTTTCGTCGTAAAATTTCAGATTGCGCGTAGTTCAGTCCAGAGACCATAACTGTCAGACCGTTTATCAAAACACTGTGAAATTTTGACACTGTGTAGAAAACACGTAGGCGAACAACTTTTGTGAAATGGAGTTTTTTCAAATTCCTTACCAATTTGCACAGTTTTTATGTTTTATCTGCTGTTACGTCAGAATTCAGAACTTTCGGGGTTTTGCCACACATTGAGGACAATGTGAAGTTTAAGTGTGGGGGAGCATTTATATGTTTGTTTTTGTTTTTGACACCATTAGTGGATGGAACCATTTTGAATGCAGGAGTTGAGGAACCAATTAACTAAAAGGGAAGAACATAGCTCGTAAAATCACAAATTAACATGATAGTTGTTACCATATCTCTAATATCACCATATCACATTCTATTTTTATTTTTCCATATTTATCTATTGTTCTTAAGTGCTTTGGTGGGTCACTAAACATCGACGTGTTATTACCGCTTAGGATGAAATAGAGTGATTGAGTTACTTGTCAAAAAAAAAAAAAAAAAAAAAAAAAATTGAAAAGAAAAAAAAAAAGAAAGGACCGATTAATTAGACCAAAACTAATAAAAAGACACTTGGGAATAGCAGATGTGTGAAACGTAGTCCCCGTCCTCCGTCGCCTAAACAAGCAGGAATGCAGGATCCAAGGCAACTATCATGTACTTGCCGACAAGAAGCATGCGCCTTGATCCAAAAAGATCTAATCATGCCGTCTAAAAAAAAATTGGATCCAAATGATCCAATCTTAAAAAAAAAAAAAAAAAAATTATTATTGTGTTGAATAAAGTCACTTTTGGTTCCCTTTGTATATGCCAATTGATTTGATGTAGCATTCAAGATCGTGAGTCAATCCAATAGGATTAGGTTCATCTTAGCAAGTTGACCTTTACGATATGGGAAACATCGAACACTTGGGAATATTCGCCAACATCTACATCTATATCCATCTTCTTAATCTTTTCATTGTGATTGTGGTTTGTTAATTTCCTTATTGTGGCTTGTCTCGACCATCTAATTAGAGTTTATTTACTAATATATGAATTGAATTTGCAAGGTATCTCCTCCCGTAGTCAATTTGGATTCGTTCATTGATTTGTCACCTAATGTGATGAGTTTGAAATATAGGTTTTGTAGGTATATCTCTAGTAAACCTTCACGAGACTATAACTCGTCCACTAGGGACACCTTGGGTTTAAAGGCTTGTTATTTATGCTAAAAGTGACCGTAGCCTCACTTACACGGAGTTGTTGTATTTTTTAGTTTTGTTTTGTTTGATTTGCTCGAGGACTAGCAAAGTCTAAGTGTGGGGGAACTGGACAGTGTAGAATACACCGTATTTAATATCTAGTATTTATGCTTTCTTTGCTAGTTTTGTAAATTATGTGTCTTATGTGTGCTTTTGAGTTTATTAGGTGCAATGGAGTCATTTGGAGCAAAAAGACCGATTGGAACTCGTCAAATGCAAGATTTCTACTTTTCACTGTGGTAGAGGACGAGAAGATGAAGACAATGGCGAAAGAACTGAGTCATTCTTGAGTTCAGATGAAGAAGTTATGGGCAAAACAAGAACTCATAAGCAATAAGGCAATTTTGTCATTTCTGGTGGTGAACACTATTCGTGAGTCCGAGTAATGGTTAAGGGGCATCTGCTTTGGAGAATTATTAAAGACATCCTAGCTGTGGTTAAGGGGAGGCCAATAGGCTAGCCCTTATCGTAGAGTAACCAACTATTATAAACACCAAGGTGTATTTTAGCAAAGGGGGTGTAACAGCCTGTCCTGAGTTAAAGACCTAAATTAGGTCGAATTGAAGAAGAGTTTTATTCTTCTTTTCTTCACCTGAGGCTGCCGATCTACAGAGAGTTGAGAGGATTAATTCGTGCTGAAATTGAATCAAGAACAGAGATTGTGGTCTTTGTTGAACTCTAGAGCCGAGATCAAGAAATTGATAATGAATTCAAGTTAGGGTTTGTTTGTGAAGATTTAGATTGAGAATTACCATCGAAATCGATGTTGTTGAGTGAGAAATGGGTGTTTGAATCGAGGTTGAAGCAAAGGAATAAGACGGAGTTTTGGTTGAATTCGGTTTTTGAAAAGGGGCCGCCGTGAAAATGAGAGTTAGTGGTTTATTCAATCAAGGGATCGGTGGTGCTCACGAGAGATGGTGCGCCCGTTGATATGTAATGATTGGGACTCCGAGAGCTGCTAATGAAGTAAATTGAGAGAAATTGAAACAGACCGAGAAGAGGAAAGATGGTAGTTCTACAATGTAAATGGCAAGGGAAAGCTCAAGTGGAGACATTTATCAGAATGGTGCTTCGAGTTATAAGTGCCGATACAAGAATGAGAAATGTGAGCCGCATTACAAATGGGTTTGAGGTTATTAGGAATGGGTTCATGGTAGTGGCTGGTGCTTGTGGCTGGTAGTGGTGTCAGCTTGCATAAATTTGGAGCCGACTCAGATATGACTCAAGGCCGTCATGGTCGGTGCAGTAGGGGATGAACTGCAGATGAAGCCGCAAGATAGAGCTCGGCTAAGAACCATTGGTGGAGGAACCGAGGTCAAGGAAGTCGAAAGACTGTTTGGGAGGTTGGCCGAGTTACACTTGGAGTTTGCACGTAGCACCAAGATATCTTGTCGTTGGGGTGTCCGTGATCCGATGTGGTTAGGATCTGGGGCTCAGTGTGGTAATGAATTGTTGCAGGGGGATAAAAGATGTGCATTGCAGTGTGTGAGCTGTGATTCATGCCATGGCTAACAATGGAGTGTGGACTTGAACTGAAGATTCTGGAGTGCAACCATGCACTGCAACCGGTGTTGTGTGGGTTTGTTAGAAGTCGTGAAGACATGAAATGGTGGTGGTCTGCAAATTTGGGGATGCTACCGTCAGATAAGGCAGATTGAAGCAGAAATGGTTGAGCTAAGTTATTGGTGCACGCCGGTGGTGGCTTTGGAAAGGTGTGGTTTTGGTGATCGCCATGGACCGGTTGTTTGAATAGAGAAGAGTGGATTGGTGTTGTTTCATGTTAAGAACAACAAGAAAAGGAGTGCAATTGTTGATTTGTGCTAAGAAGATGATGTTGTTATAAGGTTGAGTGAAATCGGTGTTGGTGGAAGAGAATGTATGAACCGTAGTAATCTAGCTAGTCCGTGCTCAAAGAATCTCAGATTAAAAGTGGCATGAGCCGCAATGAAGCCGAGATGAAGTTGTTTTTAATGAACCGCAATGTGGTGTTGGTCGGAAGTGAAGCGATGATGCACCATCTTGGTGCAACACAAGTTGGCCTCGGCAAAGGGCAATGGCTTTGGCAAGACAAAATTTTAGCCACTGAAAGTAAGGTTCGAATCCATCCGACCCACTGACCCGACCCCCGACTCAACGCCTGACCCGATTCACCCGAGTTGACTCGTTGACCTTGACCGTTCGACTCGCGCTGACCCTAAGTGGGTCGGCTTGACTTGGCCACCACCGAGCCTATTTCCTGAGACTATTCCTACGGATTCCTGCCACAATCCCGCTTTTCCACGAGCCGCTTTTTGGGACATAATTTCTACATGGGTTTCTCTCCATGGTGGGCCGGGTGAATTTCCAACTAATGGACTTTGAAGACAAAACCTAGTTTTGGAAGGAGAAAAAGAGTATAAAGGGAAGACTTCTACAATTTTTGGACAACGTTTTATTATCTCTTCTACTTTATTCTAGGGTTTAGAACCATGAAGTCTTTTCTCTTTCTTCTTGTTATGAACTCCATGAATATGAACTAAGTTTTTATTATTGGTTGAAGATGTAGTTGGATTTTGCAACCAAGTTATGATTTTTGTGAATTAGTTTTCTCTCAATATTATCGTTTGATTTCTACTAGTTATAATAATTGCATGATTGATGGATTGCAATATGATTGAATGTTTGTTTAGTTTGAGTCTAGAATTGATTGAACTCACATCCATATCTATAGCTATTTTAGGGTTTTCAATTTGCGATAACCTTGAATATTAGTAGCATGATATGATTAGGGTTTGTAGTGATACATCCTCGTAGTCATATGTAGAAATTGACCTTTGTTCGAATTGTTTGCGCAATGTATTACAATTGCATTGATTAGCTATTTCAAACTTAATGCTCCTAGGAATTGAACTTGATTAGCGCAAGGCGTTAGGTTATTCTTTAGGTAGAATTCACATACGCAGCTCTAATGTGTGTGTTGATGAACTTTGAAATTACAGAGTATTCTTGCAATAAGGTATTCTATGGCTTTTGATGATAAATAGATTAAATACTGGCAATTCTATTCATATATTCATAAACTTGTTTACAATTGAAGATGAAACCTTTATCCAATATTTTCACATCCTTGATTTGCGATTTTATTTGCTTTTTTGTTTATTTTTATTTACACAATCGAAATTCTTCCTAGTGTTTTATATAGGAAACCATAACAATCCGACAACCTAGACCTCTCTGTGGGATCGATCCTTTCTTGCCCTTGCTATATTTATATTTTGAGTAGTAAGAAAGTGTAATTATATTTGTGTCGCTTACGACAGCGATCAGTAATATCAATGAAGAATATGAAAGAGTACAAAGGAGAACCGATAGGCAACAAAGAAGAGAAATTGGTAGATATAACGGTGTGCGAATTCGTGAAAGAAATGAAGGAGAAGATCGCAGAGAAAGACGAGAAGAGAATGATGAACAAGAAAGTCAAAGTAGACATGAACGCAGGAGAAGAGAAGTGGAACTAAAAAGACCAATGGATTCAAATTCGATGTAAACGAACAAATTTTGAGAGAATTGGCGAAATGAGAGGAATGATGAACATTAAAAGGGGAGGAGGAAAGAGACAGCTTGGATGAAGCCATAGAAGAAGTGCGAAAACTCCGTTCACACAAGAGATACAATTAGGAGGAATACCACCGAAGTGCAACTTACCAACATTAACCAAAGATTTTCGATGGAACAACTTGTGCGATACAACATATCAAAGCTTATATGAGATGTATGTTACAATGGGAGAATCATGATGCTATATTGTGCAAATATTTTGCATCAAGTTTGACAGAGAAGCTTTGAAATGGTTTGAAGGACTACCGAAGAATACAATAACATCTTTCAATCACTTGTACTATATTTTTAGGGGCATATATAAGTAATAATTCCTCGCGACTGGGTATTGAAGATGTATTTGGGTTAAAACAAAGGGTTGGTGAAAGTTTGAAGCATCTAACTCGTGAGATGGAAGACAATGTGTAGCGAAATGGATTAGTTGTGTGGATTCTTGTGAGGGGTGTAGTAGTAGATTTCCTGACTACATATTGTTTACCAATGGTCAAGTTGTGTGGAGGAGAGATATCTCATCTTATCATTCATTAATGCTATGTTCGCGACAAATCATATATATTCAAATTTTTAGAGTCAAAAATACAATCACAATGACTGAGTTGCGAGAGCTTCAGGAGGAGTATATTGCTTTAGAGGAAAAGCAAAATGAGATGGAATCATACCCTGTCGCGAAACAAGTTCAGGAGCTGCGAATGCAAGTTTGTTACCCAAATTGATAAACACTGTATAGTACCTCGCAAGGTCAACAAGGAATGATGATACCGATGATGGTCAAGAAAAAGTTGGTAGCCATGGGAAGTCGCGATCAGGAAGAATTTGAAAGAGAAAGAAATTTCTACAACCGTGGCGGAAATAATAAAATTCAAAGGCTTGATCAACCACAAGAAACCTATGGAGGTCAGAAGCATAATTATCATAGAGGGAAACGAGGTCATAGGGTAGTATGGGAAGAAATCAAGATGCCCCCACCGAACGCTAGTGTAGAGAAAATATGGGAAGCTATAATCTTGATGGAAAACATACCGCACCATGGAACATGGGGAATGAACCACCTCCAGTGTGACGAAGTCATGAATTCTGTTCCTATCACCATTTTCATGGACACCTAACGAATGATTGTAGGAATATAAAAAGAATCATCCTCGGAATGATAGACCAAGGGAAGCTAAATCATTTCTTAAAATGTGAAGAGAAGACTCAACCATTACCAACACCTCCGTAAATTCACAGAGTAAATACAAAAAAAGTGAAAGAAACGTTTGTAGTAGAAGTTGGAGCGAAGGCCAAAAACTTGTTCTCAACTCTATCGCACATTCGTGTGACAATTGAATATTTTCATGATAGTGTTCTCGGTAGGGTTTTCTCAAGAGATGTCGACAATAGAGAAGTAATGAACATCGCAAGACATCGCCACTAAAAGAATGGCAAACGCAGATTATTTCTTTTACCGCAGAAGAGGTACTCGAGGGTGACGAGATGCATGATGTCCATTAGTGGTAAGATTGGAGATTAACCCAAAACCTGTTGATGATGAAGATGATGGGGCAGAAAATTCATGGGCAATAAATAAAATATTAATTAATACTGGAAGCTCTGTAAACATCCTTTTTTACCACACTTACAAGACTATGGGAGGGAAAGACGAAGATTTGATACCTTCAACCTATAAGATTTATGGTTTTAATGGTACTGCCAATAAACCTAAAGGAGAAACTCATATGCGAATACCACTGAAAGGATTATCAACTGAACTCTTGTTTTGCATAGTCGACGTGGAATCCCCCTATAATGCATTAATTGGGCGACCTTGGTTACATGAGATCTTGGGTGTAGCATCGACTTACCACCAGTGCATCAAATTTCCTCATCCCAGTGGTGTTGGAGTTATAAAAGGAGATTGGGTTGAGGGACAAAAGTGCTATGAAGTTGATGTGGAATCTTGCGAGGAAAGGGTCTGCTCAAAAGAAGAACTGAAACAACATTAAAGAAGCACAAAGAAGGCACATCGATGGTGGACGCAATAGAAGTGAGAGCTGAAGATACATTGCGAAACCAATGTCTGAAGACAGTTGGAAATTGCGATGATTTCGCAAAAGGGAAGGAAATATCAAGAAATTTAAATGAAGAAGCAGAGAGCAACAGAAGTAAGAAGTGTAAGAAATGAATAATTGACTTTAGATTTGTGTTCAAAAAAAAATTATTTTGAAGGAAAAAGACATGTCGAAAGTACAAAGAATATGACGATTGAAGAAGGAGTACGCGAAAGTCTCGCGAGACAGAATATATGAAAATTTGGTTAAATAATTACAACGAAGATCACAAAGAAATCTAAGCAAGATTACGTGATAATTTCGCAAAGATAATGAGAAGATATGATCAAAAATCAATGATATATACGAATGGGACGAACCTTTATGGCGTACACCCTAGTTCGCGAATGATATTTCGTAAGAGGCAAATGTAAGACCTAAAGTGCGTCATATAAGGGGCTATCTCTTGACATGACTCAGGGAAAAGGTTACACCGCCCCTGGAACTGAGTCATGGAAATTTGGGGTCAATAAAGCCCATCCGGGAGAGATACCTTGGATTTCCAACTATATAAGGTTATACCCTGGTTGGACGACCAAGGGTATCTTCCAAGGAGTCAGTGTATGACCAAGGCGCCGAGGTACACGGTTGAGCCAAGAGTGCCTGGGGCATTTGAAGTGTCTCGGCCATTCTTGGCAAGTCTTGGCACATGCTGCACTCTTACCAAGAAAACTCCACTTAGGGTGCGCCTCGTAACCATAAGCCCTATATGTATAAGGGATAAGAGGTTGCGAAAACAACTGGTTGTTGTTAAGACCGGATGGGAGGAGATAGTCTTGTATGGCCGATGTACGCCTCCTTGAAGGAACCAGTGGGAGATGATAAGGGCGACACCCTCCATTAGGGAGCTGATAAGTGTCTTAAGACGCAAATGTCATGAGGCTCTATTTTCGCGAGAAAATTTAGGCTTGTCATATTTGTGCGATGATCCTGAAGAGGCAATAATACTAACGCGAGGTTAAGACGAGATCAATGGGTCTTTACATGAAAGTGTAAAGACGTCCTGCGATTTCGTCGCAAGACTAAGCAATGTCATGGGTCTTTAAGTTCGAGAGAATTTTTTAGGCTTGTCATATTGTCGCAACAAAAACATCCTACAGAGGCAACAATACTAAAGAAATGATAAGGCAAGATCAATGGGTCATTACATGAAAATGTAAAGACGTCCTGCGATTTTGTCGCAATGAGGGGTGGCAAAATAAGACCTTTAACTAGGAAGGCAAAATAAGACCACACAAGAAATTGAGTAAGCAAATAAGCTTGCGAAAATGACTATATTTCTTCATTTATTTGTGAAGAGTTAGCAAATGATTCTGCGAAACTAAGAAGTATTATTACTTAAAGATTATCGATTTAATCTCTCATGTGAAAATAAATAACAAGAGGCAAGTATGGGAATGATTAGAGTAAAAACTTGTTATTTATTTTCATATGATAGATTTACAGTAAGAGATTACAAAAATGGAAGGCTAGAAGGATAAATGTACAAATATCACAAGAAGAGAAAAAGGAAAATGGAGCTATCTCTCAATTCATTCTTCTTTTTCATCAGAATCTTTATCGGACTCATCTTCTTCGCTAGCATCACTATCAGAGACATCCAAGGAAGGCATATTTTCGGAACCTCATCAAGAAGACAAGGATATGAAGAAAGAGGAATACCGTGGTCATCGCAAACCTGTCTTAATAGTTTGATTGCAAAACGGACAACATCATTATTGAAATTCGCTCTAAAATGAGTTTGTAGTTGCTTCTTCAACTTAGAATACTTGTCGTTCTGCGAAGAGAGAGGTCCTTTGCAAGTTGTTCTTTTCGATTCAAGTTCTTCAATTCTTGTTTGATACCTCTTCTCAAACCTCGCGAACGTATGATAATGGATTAGTAACTTAATAGCAATTTTACAAAAAAAAAAGCGATAAAATAAAGAAGAACCATTAACAACCTTCTCTGTCAGAAATCATGTCTTTAACCAAGGCCGTATGATCAGCATTGTTGATGGTGGATTTTCATTTAAGGTTAAAATTGTAAAAAACCAGAAAATCATGCGCTGACATCTTGTAAAAGATAAGGCCATCAATAAGTGTTGGATACTCCCTCACTTAATTCACCTAGAATGGAGCATGTGGCAACAATCCCATTCTCAGGAATACACGAAATTCATCCAGGTTGGAGCATGTAGCAACAATCCCATATACCTTGTGAATTTCTAGCATTATTAATTAATGCGCAATCAGCCTTGTATTTCACATACTCATTATCGGTGCGGCATGATTATCGAGTGTTGCTCTTACAGAGCAACACGAACCTCCAAGCATTATAATGAAACCATGTACGAAATACCCGTATAGGTGACTCTCGGTGTGTTATACTAGCCCGATTAAGCCCCTCTCGGTGTGTTATACTAGCCGATTGAGCATCCGGGACCGACCAGTATCGTCCGGGATATGATCACGATCATCCAACTCCACAAGTATGATTGGATGACCCGGATCAATTCCATCACCCCCAAGCGGTATGGAATATCCACCGCCAACCAACGCGGACCCCGCATGGCTCCGCCTCCCTCCGAGTTGGCCTAGCTTGCCAAAACGTCCAAACCATAGTAGTATGGGCGGAAAACCCTAAATTAGGGTTTGCGGCATATTACATGTGTCGCAAAACAGTCTCAACCATCCATCTTCGCAGGTATAGATGGAGGGTGTAGATGTAGATTCAAAGGGCCCAGAGCATGTCAACACAATCACCATGGGCCCGCCTACATACTTTTCCAATCGGTCAGGACCAACCATGGTTGGTTATCCCACCCGTACGCCAAATAAAGCATGGTCGCACGGCCTTGTAACCCAAAATTAGGGTTTTGAGCATCACGAGCGTCCATCTTCTCCGGCACGAATGGATGGTCCAATATTAGATTGAGCAGGTCCGGTCATACCAGCATGACCACCGTGGACCCATCTATCCCCTCACCCGATCGGCCAAGGCATACCATGCCCGGTTATTCCAAGACGCGCGCCCAAACTAGCGTGGTCACACCTCCCAAATCGCAACCGATCTCGACCGCTCAACTTCGCCGGACGATTTGGATGGCTCGATCACGTTTTTATGGGATATTCAGGTATAGGCGTGAACACCAGCCTACAACCTTCACACCAGACCGATCGGCCAAGACCGACCAAGAATTGTCATCTTGGAACGTGCGCCCGAAGTAGGCATGACGCGCGGCTTTTGCGGGTTTTCTGTCACAAATTGATCTCGACCACTCAACTTCACCAGACGAATTGAGTGGCCCGGATCATACTTTCGTGAGGTAATGGGTATAGGCGCCTACACCGTCATGTCAAACACGCATATATGGTCGGCCTGGCCAAAGTCATATCCCAAGCTTGGATTCGACCGGTGTCAAGAGGGATGCTTGCGCACCTCCTCTAGAAACCCTAATTTCATTAAGGGTCGCAGATGAGTGTCTCAAAGATCATCTCATCCGTCCAACTTCACCAGCTTAGTTATACAACCCTGGTCAGGAGTTAATTGGTCAGTGAGACGTCATGGTGATCACCACCCGTCATTCTACCACACCATGATGCAGTACCTGCATAAAATACACTTGATACTTCACAAGTATCCAAAGTAATCGAAATCGTTCCTCGGTGCTACTCGGTTGGGGAGCGAGGAGCGAGGAGCAATAAGTTCGGACTTGAAATCGCCAAAACTCGGTCTAATACTCTCTAATCTATTTATTAATAATTTATATATTGCTGCTCATAAGTCATGATTTGTACCTAATTAAAATTAAAATTTTAACATTATGATGTAATTAAGTGTGTAATATTGTTATATTGAACGTATTTATCATGTATTTAGAGGTTTTTCTATTTTATAACTCTCATCTAAGGGTTATGAATATTTTATTTTCTCGATTTAAGTGCATGCAAGGCCAACTCGGAAAAATCGTTAACTCGTTTTGCTAAAAAAATCACCCAAATCGGCCGCCTTAATTGCTAAAAATCGGATAGGCCTTGGAATCGAAAATCGCCTCGGTCATAGAGCTTGTAGCGATTACTCGGTGATTAATCGGCCTTGGAGAGCGATTTTTACTACACTGCAAGTATCAACTTCCTGAATAATGCAGTTATTCAATTTAGCATTACATGCTACCTTTCGTGGATCCACGATCCACATATTCCAGACATCAATCATGTCACAAACTGGGGGGATACATACTCGGGGTATTGGTCTGGCGGTTTACGCGTGCGGCGTGCAACGCGCCACCACAAGAACGTGTTAGGAAGTTATGGACTAAGCGATGACGGGAGAAGTGGGCAAGACCGATCGTGTAGCACCGACACACAACTCCACTACTCCATCACTCCACTTCCTCCACTTCCCACGAGAGACGTGAATAAGGCTCAATGACTTGTATAAATAGGTTCTCCTCCCTATTTCCACCAACAAGAGCAAGTCCGGACAAAAACAAAACCAAGTGTTAATACAAAACACCGAATCGATAGCTTGCATCCCGTGTAGTTTCTGCCTCGGTTTTACTCATTACAAGTCATAAGAAAGCCAACACCTTCACAATCTCAACACCTTCTTCGCTTCCCTCCCTAATATCAACCCCATCTCCTTCACTTTGTGACCGAAACAAGTCCGGAACGGCCATTTCTTGGTTTAGGCCGGACTTGCACTGTATTGATTTCCGAATCTACAAGCACTCACCGCGTAAATGCATTTGTTTAGGGTTTAGATTCATTCCTCATTCACACACCCCAAATTACCAAATTCGGCAGAATAGTTTTCACCCATAAACAATTGGCGACCACAAATGGGAGGTTAATCGTTCGGTTGTAAAGTCAATTTCTTCAAATCCGATTCAATTTCATCAATTTCAAAAAGGGTAGATCTTTGAACCAATTCAATCAACAATTCATTTCAAGATGGTGGAACTCCTGTGTCCTGGATCAAAGATCAATTCCGATAGAGCTAGTATGGATAACACTCCGGTGTCGATGTACTGTCGGTGGAGCTACCGTGGTCAATACATCTCGTGGAGCTGTCACTTCTATCACCAACGCTAGCGGAGCAGGAGACATTCCAATAGGTGTAACGCCTCCCATCACTAGAGCCAGAGAAGCCGCGAATCCCGTCATCTCCTCAAGTGTAACGCCTCCGGTAGTCACCAGAGAAACAACTTTCACTCCTTTATCAGGACGAGGAGCCGGAGGCACAAGAGGAGGGACACACGTCTATTACCATTGCAGACTTGATGGAGAAACATGAAGTTCTTGCTAAGACTCAAACGGATATGGCCGCAACTCAGAAAGAGGTACTCACTTTCCTTAAAACTTTGACCGAAAGATTGCCACAATATTCACGGCAACCCTTGGAGTCGGCAAGAGATGCATTCAATACACCCGAAGCAGGCGTTTCCACTCGAACCCACATGAATGAAGAAACTCGTGTTGCTCCCGAGCGCCAAAGGGAGAGGGACCAGCCTTCCAACTTCATTACACGTGAGGATCCGGAACGACTTCTCCAAAATCGAGGAAAAGGGGACCGAACGGATGTACACCAACATCACCCACCGTACCCTCAAGATGTACAACGAATTCCTCTTCCAAGAGGTTACACCTCTCCCGCCTCCCTCTACGACGGTACTAGTAATGCTCGTGAACACGTCTCTCGATTCTTGGAATCCTTGGGGGAACATGAATACAATCATGTTCTCGCGCTCGAAAGAATTCTCGAAGTCACTTACGGGAGGGCGTACACTGTACAACAACATCGCGCCTAACAAAGATATCCAATTAGAGCGAGATGGTCGGTGCTTTCTACGAAAGTATTTCTTCGTGTCCGAACAAATCACCTTTTCGGATCTAGGAAGAATTCTTCAAGCGGAACAACGAGCATCCTAACGACTTCGTCAAAAGGTTCAGAACCCAAGCGCTAGATTGTCACGACCCGAATGTCACCGAACGACAATTGGTGGAGTTGTGCATCAACGGGATGATACCCATATACCGCGCTGTGTTATAGAATCTGGGCTTTCAAACGTTCTCTGAACTCCATGAAGCTGCCAAACGTTCAGCAACAACTGCACCAGCGTTGCTAGAAAGAACCAGAGTTGTTCGAAGTGAAGATTCACGTGAAAGTCGAGGAAGCAGGCGCCTCACGAATAAGCAATACAACACTGGTCCCTCTGTGAGTGTAGTGGGCGGAGGAGAAAAAAGGAAAGCTCCAGTGACGGAACAACAAACCAAGCGGACATCCCCGGCACACAAGACTTCATCTCGGAAAGGAGCGGACAAAGCTCCCGCACAAGACACCGAAGATACAGTTTTCCTTTCCCCATGAATGAAGTGATAGAACTCTTGGAAGCATGGATCCAAGACGATGCCGTCAAGTCCTCCTATCAAAGCGTCCTCCAACTGAGAAAGACATGGCAGATCCCAAATATTGTTGCTACCACAGATTCGTTCATCATCCGACCAAAGATTGTAACAGGTTGAAACAAATATTCAGGGAAAAGATAGAGACAGGAGAACTCCAGCTTGGAAACGAAGGTGTTCGTAGAGACCCTCTCCCTATTAGGAACTGCATGATTTCTCGGGATTCTGTCAGTAAGACTGCATAATCTATAATGGAGCACTTATGTGAAATCTTGTACTTCTCCAAAGGGCAGCGTCAATACATATTTACGGCCCTCAACCACGTTGTGTCGAGCGGCGTTTGTATCCGTATAGCATCCAGAACCCCAGTCTTTCCTGAAGGAAGTGAGAAGGAGACTGGGGATTCCTAACTGTCACTCGTTGCGAGACATTGAGTTCGATAGCACGTTGATTGATACGGCTTCCGAATTTAACATCATTACTGTCAAGACCTTGAGAGCGGCCAAGATTTCAAAGCAGAAGCTACTCGTCACCCAACCGTGGTTAAAGATTCGAAGGAGAACTCGAGAGATGCATATGGATATATCAATCTTGAAGTCAAATTGGGTGATGCCTCGACACAAACAAAGTTCTACATAGTCAAAGATCATCCCAACTACGACATGATCCTAGGACGCTCTTGGATGCATGACAACAAAGCAATACTAGAAGTCCTGTCCTCTACCGGTTTCGATACTGAAAGAATCTCCAACACGCCTTCGGACTCCGATGGTCTGTCCGGTGCCGCACCAAAGAACTTGCCAATGTGACACAACTTCCCGAGAGAGCCTTCCAAAGATACATTGAAAGGTTCCGATGTCAAGTAAGTCTCATCGCGCAACCCTTTTACAACTTACCGTCATCCATTCCGACAAGTCCTGGGACTGGCTCCAACCAACAAACCAACCTTGGCTAAGAGATGCGAATGGGAGGTCTGGCCCTTTCAAGTAGTTTATCGTAGTCTAGAAGTCGTCTCGATCAAAGACAACAAAACCAAGACCCCGACGTCAACACGCCCAAACCCGTTTGGAATTGGGGACTTAGTAACAAAGACGACCGCGTTCAAGGTCGGAAGCATTACAGTGAGAATGGATACCTCACCCGATTCAGCCACCGAGAAGGAGGATGAACCATACCTGGTAGCCGATGTCATCCTAGGCGGCTACTGCAAACTCATCAACGCTGAAAAACTAGAAGGCGTGACAATTCACTCACGATGGCTCAAACCCTACCGTACCTAAGACGCTGTGATATCACTTTCCAAAGATCCTATACACTTTAAAATGTCTTGCTACTTCCTCCGGCGTGTTTCCCTTTACAATTTCACATCATATTTGTAATTCCTCTAGAGAATGATTGCAATACTTGCATTCATAATTAAGGTTTCAATTTTCGATTTTCAAATTAATTGAAGTGTTATTTCCACTCGAGAACCTCTTTACTCCTAAAGACACAAAGCCCATCCTAAATCAACCCACCGAGCAGCAGGTCGGAAAGAAACCCTAAACAAAAGACATCCCGAAAAGAGTTGAGGGAAAAGATATGCACGGAAGGGAAGAAGCTTTGAGCCAAGCAAGGCCAGAAGATTTTGCATCAGGAGCACAGTTGCAGTCTTGACAAAGGGTCATAAAAAAAAAAAAAACCTTTATTCAAACAATCAAATAGAAGAAAACCTTGAACTCGGCTGCCACTGAATACAAGGAAGATGTTCAAATGTACAGAATATACTTGGAAAGCGGAAAAAGAAGAAAAGAGGTTTTAGTCGTCAAGAGGATCAACATCGCCTGCACCACTGTCAGGTTCTGCTTCAGCGCCATCACCTGTTGATGATCCTCCTTTCGAATCTACCTCAACTTCTGCATCATACATCTCCGCAGCAGCGCACTCCATCCCAACATCATCAGCGGGAGCATTAAAGAGCGCATCAACATTAGGAGTCGTACCAATTGCTTTCAGATGTTCAGGTTCCTCTGTGTCGGAGTTAAGAATTATCACGCCGTCCTGGATTGGATAATCAAACTTATCTTCATTCAAAGGTTGTTTATGCTCAACCCTCCGCCTCTTCAACCGCGCTGCATATCTCTCTGCCCTTGCGCTTACCAGTACTTGCAACGCTTCCTCGCGCCTCCACCGCTCCTCCATGTCAATCGCAGCTGAAAGTGCACAGATGTGTCCCCTGGCAATACGCAGGTGTAGGATAGACATCCACTGTATAGCACGGCCGACTTCACGAAGTGGAAGATCGATCTTAGCCATTACTTCTTCATGCGCATGGGTTTCGGGCTTGTCAACTTCGAAGCTTCTTTCTGGAGAAGCGACAGAATGATCGTCCACCGTCTCCATGATAAACTGCAAAGGAGAAGAGGTTATGAGCACACAAAAAAAATCATCAATCAATCAATCGATCACCAATCAGAGATCGGATAAGTGCGGAGCGTGACTCGAGATATAGAATAAATGATCGAGTGAGATGATTCTTTATAATCTCACAAGTCGAAAGAATCCCGGGAGAAAAGAAGTCTTTACTTACCACCTATAAAGGCTACCAATTCGGTATAGCAATCAACGATGCTTATCAGATACATCTGGGGAAAGTTGTGCGTGACGAAAGGGAGTACACCTGACCCAAGGAAGGGACCAAGCTCGGATATATACAAGGGGAACCAAAGCGACTCACTAGATCAAGTCCTGATTCCTTCACAACCTTGATCAGAATCAACCAGCTCTAGGGCAACGGCTGACGATGTCGGTCTATCCGGTAAATATCTATTCACCTTAGCTTGGACATTTCAATTTACAAATTTGTCACCATCTCATGCCTACCCCACAATAGTGTAACCATTATGTGCTAGGCGGGGGACTTAATGTTGATGGTGGATTTTCATTTAAGGTTAAAATTGTAAAAACCGTAAAATCATGCGCCGACATCTTGTAAAAGATAAGGCCATCAATAAGTGTTGGATACTCCTCACTTAATTCACCTATAATGAAGCATGTGGCAACAATCCCATTCTCAGTGAATACACGAAATTCATCCAGGTTGGAGCATGTAGCAACAATCCCATATACCCCCGTGAATTTCTAGCATTATTAATTAATGCGCAATCAGCCTTGTATTTCTGTACTCATTATCGGTGCGGCATGACGATCGAGTGTTGCTCTTACGAGCAACACGAACCTCAAGCATTATAATGAAACCATGTACAAAATACCCGTACATGCCGACTCTCGGTGTGTTATACTAGCCCGATTGAGCCCCTCTCGGTGTGTTATACTAGCCCGATTGAGCATCCTGACCGACCGTATCGGTCCGGATATGATCCACATCATCCAACTCCACAAGCATGATTGGATGACCCGCATCAATTCCATCACCCCCAAGCGTGTATGGAATATCCACTGCCGAACCAACGCGGACCCCGCATGGCTCGGCCTCCCTCCACTGGCCTAGCTTGCCAAAACGTCCAAACCATAGTAGTATGGGCGGAAAACCCTAAATTAGGGTTTGCGGCATATTACATGTGTCGCAAAACAGTCTCAACCATCCATCTTCGCAGTATTGATGGAGGGTGTAGATGTAGATTCAAAGGGCCCGAGCATGTCAACACAATCACCGTGGCCCGCCTAAATACCTGGCCAATCGGTCAGGACCAACCATGGTTGGTTATCCCAATTCGTACGCCAAATAAAGCATGGTCGCACGGCCTTGTAACCCAAAATTAGGGTTTTGAGCATCACGAGCGTCCATCTTCTCCTAAGCACGAATGGAGGGTCCAAGATTAGATTGAGCGAGTCCGGTCATACCAAAGATGACCACCGTGGACCCATCTATCCCCTCACCCGATCGGCCAAGGCATATCATGCCTGGTTATTCCAAGACGCGCGCCCAAACTAGCGTGGTCACACCTCCCAAATCGCAAACTGATCTCGACCGCTCAACTTCGCCGGACGATTTGGATGGATCAGATCACGTTTTTATGAGATATTCAGGTATAGGCGTGAACACCAGCCTACCACCTTCACACCAGACCGATCGGACAAGACCGACCAAGAATGGTCATCTTGGAACGTGCGCCCGAAGTAGGCATGACGCGCGGCTTTTGCGGCACTGGTTTTCTGTCACAAATTGATCTCGACCACTCAACTTCACCTGGGACGAATTGAGTGGCCCGGATCATACTTTCGTGAGGTAATGGGTATAGGCGCCTACACCGTCATGTTTGTCAACACGCATATATGGTCGGACCGGCCAAAGTCATATCCCAAGCTTGGATTCGACCGAGTCAAGAGGGATGCTTGCGCACCTCCTCTAGAAACCCTAATTTCATTAAGGGTCGCAGATGAGTGTCTCAAAGATCATCTCATCCGTCCAACTTCACCAGACTTAGTTATACAACCCCGGTCGGGAGTTAATTGGTCGGTGAGACGTCATGGTGATCACCACCCGTCATTCTACCACACCATGATGCGACTCGCATAAAATACACATGATACTTCACAAGTATCAACTTCCTGAATAACGCAGTTATTCAATTTAGCATTACATGCTACCTTTCGTGGATCCACGATCCACATATTCCAGACATCAATCATTTCACAAACTGGGGGATACATACTGGGGTATTGGTCTGGCAGTTTACAGCGTGCAGCGTGCAACGCGCCACCACAAGAACGTGTTAGGAAGTTATGGACGGTTAGCGATGACAGGAGAAGTGGGCAAGACTGATCGTGTAGCACCGACACACAACTCCACTACTCCATCACTCCACTTCCTCCACTTCCCACGAGAGACGTGAATAAGGCTCAATGATTTGTATAAATAGGTTCTCCTCCCTATTTCCACCAACAAGAGCAAGTCCAGGACAAAAACGAAACCAAATGTTAATACAAAACACCGGAATCGATAGCTTGCATCCTCAAGCCGGTTCGGTTTTCTTACAAGTCATAAGCAAGCCAACACCTTCACAATCTCAACACCTTCTTCGCTTCCCTCCCTAATATCAACCCCATCTCCTTCACTTTGTGACCCAAACAAGTCTGGAACGGCCATTTCTTGGTTTAGGCCGGACTTGCACAGATTGATTTCCGAATCTACAAGCACTCACCGCGCAGTGCATTTGTTTAGGGTTTAGATTCATTCCTCATTCACACACCCCAAATTACCAAATTCGGCAGGAATAGTTTTCACCCATAAACAAGCGTGAAGGCTAACGTTAACACCTAAGTTATTTCTGGCATTATCTAGAACTTTCGCAGCCCAAGCGAATTCATCGTCATTATTTATAAGAACAAGAGAACGAATTTGATTCACTCTTTCGCTAAGAACAGTATTTTGACGAATAGATTCATCACTCTCAATTTGAACTTCAAGAAGAGCTTTTTGAAATTCTGCTAATGCTTGAGTGCCTTGATTAGCAATGCGATCTTTATCATCTATAAGATCGCTAACTTTCTTCCTTAAAATACTAATTTTATCTTGGGAACTAAGATGCAGGTGCTTCATTTGGTTGGCTAAACTTAAGCTAGATCTATGATCTGCTTCTAAGAGACGGAATCTGGATTGAAGTTCGTTCAAAGAAAGATGTTTGATTCTGTCATTTGAAAAGCTATTTAGAGAATTATTGAGATGGGCAAAAAGAGCATCGTTATCCATAGGCTCGGGAAATGAGTGAAGAAGAATAGCTTCTTCAGAAAGGTTATAAATGTCTGCGAAAATGATAAGTCAGATAAAGAAAAGTAAATGACAAAATAAGAATAAGAAAAGGAGAAGAATTTTATACCATAAAGTTGTTGATTAGCATTTTGAAATCTAGATATTTTATCCTTCTGAGAAGAAGATTCAACTTCCAATTGTTTGATTTTTTCACGAAGAGCAAAAGCTTTCATTTCCAAGTTCTTTATCTCTCTTGCGAAGAGAAACAGTTTGACCTCCAATTCTTTGTTCTTCTTCTTAAGTCAAGGTTTTTCTTTCAAGACTCATTGCGCCTTTTCTCGAGATCTGAGGCAACAACAAAGGAAGCTCTCCCAGACTATAAAGGAAAACAAAGAAATTGTTAAGATAAGATTTATAATTGAAATCACGCAGAAATAAAGAAATATGAACATACCAAGGCACTAAGTGCATTTATGAAACTGGGAGTCATTGTTCTGGAAACTCCACGAAAAGAATCATTATCCTTTAGCAAAGGGGCGTCGCAAATATTTGCGAGAGCTTCGCAAATGGCAGAAAAACGATCATCTCCCATTCCTTGCATAGAATCAGAGAAAACACTAGACAGTTGCGCCATAGCAGATTCGACTGAATGATTCTCCTTCGCAAAAGAAGTGTCAACCTCATCATTATCTTCATCGGAATTCTCGCCGGTTTGGGAATTAGAGTGAAAAAGGAATGCATTTTCCGTTTTTTAGAAGATGGAGCAGAAGATTTATCCTTGCGAAGAGTAATTTTATTCTTGCCTTTAGTCTTCGCAGCTTCAGAAATATCACTTTCTTCAACGCCAACCTTCACACACGAATGAAGATAAGAAACATAGGCAACAATATTGTTAAAAATAATAAAGAAAAATATTTCTTACTTCATCCGTGATTGAACGAAGTATCGCCAGAGTACTCGCCTTTGGATTTCTTTCGTAACTCCTTATCAATTTGGTGATCTGAAAAATTCGCAAGATTAGATATAAGAGGAAGTGAAGATTGTAAAATCAGTAAAATCTAGGAAATATACCTCTTTTGCTTTCCCAGGCCAATTAAATACCCAAGGATGATAATTTTCGAGAGTCGCAGGGAGTACATTGGAACCTGAAATGTAAGGTCCGTTTAAAAGTAGCGGAAAGACACACCACTTGTCGTCTTTAGAGTAGCGAGGAACATTGTTCTTGCCAGAGTGCCAATCAATATCTAGCATGAGTATCTTGTCGCTGGGAATGTTCTCTTTTCTTTTCAAACGGGCACCCCAGCGAGATTTATCGTTCTTCATATTTATCACTTCATAATTTTTAAAAAAGTTTTCTACTGAGTACTTTTCAGCGACTATCTCTAAGTTTGCGAATTTAGGATCTCTAACGTTATCAGGATATAGAGATCCCTTACCAGCGCCACGATTGGAGAATTCAAGCATTAGACGGATGCAATCTCCACTTAATTGATAAATAGCTCGCGAGAATTTCTCATGAGCAAGAATTTCATAGAACAAGGGCAGTTCGGGATTGTAGAGAGGAATGGGAAGACCTGCGAGGAGTTGACCTAGCGAGATTATGATTTTCTGATCATCACAATGATGATCAGTAAACAACTTTGCAGAAAGAATAAATGAAGATTCTAGATTGGGAATAGTAGATAAGGTGAAACCCCTTTCTTATAAATTCTTTTGAGTCTCACCCAAAAGGGTTTCGTATCTATGACCAGGTGGAGCCATTCTCAGAGTATGGGAATGATTAGAGAATTGAAGATCAAGAGAAAGAAGAAAAGGAAGATTTACAATAGCAGAAACGTAAATTGCGGGGGAGGAGAATTGAAGAAAAATTGCAAAGAGAAAGTAAAAAAAAAAGAAGAGGAGGGTGAGAAAACTATATATAGAGAAGAATTCTCGAGAAGATAAATGCATTTAATGCGAGAGGAGACGTGAATGGTCAAGAAAAAACGGTTGAAAGAGACGTGTCAAGAAAAGAGTGGAAGAAGAAACATGTGTAATAAATTCTGTGTAAAAGTACGGGATCATAACAGATAAATATGAACAGTTGCGGCATTTTAAAAATACTAGTTCTCATGACATTCTCTTCTTCGCGGAGAAGACATGAGAAGTGGCAAGATGTAGGATCAGAATATCGCGACATCAATACTTCGCGAGATCAATAAACGACAACATTACGAAAGTGTCGCAAATGAGTAATATAAATGACGCAATGAATGACGACAGCTAAAACACGAGAAAGATGTGAAGACCTAGCGAGATTTAGGAGAGTTACGAGATTATATATTTGTACACTTGCGATATTTCGCAAGTCATTCCCGAAAATAAAGGACAACTTAGATGTCATCCATTGTGTAATACCCTATATAAGGAGTCGAGCAGGACTGTTGTGAGGGATCTTGTTTCCGAGTGTTAGGCAAGTCATTAAGAGAGAGAAAGTTTGAAGTGATTGTAATTTCTTTAGCTCTTTTCCATTTCATCTTGTAAACATTCAAGGAATTAATCAATAAAAATCATAATTGTTCATCTTCAATGTCTTAGTTGTGCGGATTCTTGTGAGGGGTGTAGTGTAGGATTTCCTGCAACTACAATATCCATTCTGAAAGGTGCATAGTCAGGAAACAGCTAGTGTTGCCGAAGTCCTGAAGACGTTATTTCTCTCAATCTTACGGAGAACCGCCTGGATCTATACACGGTCTCTCTACATAGTCAGGGAACAGTGAGTGTCACCGAAGTCTTGAAGGCGTTATTGCTCTCAATCTTACGGAGAACCGCCCAATCGTTCTTCTATGTAGAGGGGGGTCTCTCTCATGTAGTTAGGGAACAGTGAGTATCACCGACGTCCTGAAGGCGTTAATGCTCTCAATCTTATGGAGAACCGCCTAATTACGTTATTCTACATAGAGGGCATGATGAAATGCGAGGTATCGAACGCTCAGACAGTGGAGGCCTTTCGAAGCATATTCATCATGGATCGTAAAATATGAATCATCACATGTCTGAAAGTCGTGTCAGAAACACGCAGTATCATGATTTTACGATTTTGTCCTTTGTTGAAATCCACCATCTACAATGCTCTTATTCATGGATGGGAAAGGCACAATAAATCTGGAGCACATTTGTTTGTGTAGTTGTTTATCAGAAAAATTGTGAAACTTTATGGATAGCTACGAATCCATAGTTGTGGAAAAATGTTCATGTTTATCGTGATCTTCCAAAAAATTAGGCTATTTTTGGAATTTTCGAATTTTAATAAACCTTCCAACTTGGGAAGTTCGGACAAAGGAAACAAAATATATTGTTTAATATTTTCGGTTTCCTCTGATATCTTTTACACCGGAAGTTGTCTCCTTTTAAAGGGGAACTATCTCTTGTCTGTATTCTGATACCCTGATCAATCCTTTTATATATATATATATATATATGAGAAAGCATGCCTCCAATAACTCGCAGTATCTCAAAGGCTAATAAGGAGGAAGCTCAAAGGGTTAAAGATTGTCAAGGAATCAATATAGAGAGGAAGAAGAAAATCATGTCAAAAATCATGTCTGATTATGATTCTGATAGTTCAGTTGGTTCACAAGATGAGTCATGTCTGTTGGCTTACAACCTGCAAGATCCAACCAAAACCAAGTGGATTCGTTCTGACAGTATGATTGACTATATCCAAGGTTTTGAGGAACTAAGAACCAATCTCATTATAACGGTTCAAAATCAAGATTGGCTCAAAGATAAGATTGAGGAAACAAAAGCTGATATTGCTGATGTGAAGATTCAAGTTGAAAAGCTTGAGAAACAAGAAGTGGTTGCTGACAAGTCTCTTGAGACATGCTTCAAAAGTTTGAACACTGAAGAAACCTCAGTGAACAAGAGCACCAATAGAGATTAAGTTATATGAAGTAATACTTAATCTAAGAAAATAGACGTCAAGTTTTGATTTATTTCAATGATTGTATTAAGTCTATTATGAATAAAAACTATTATGAATAAAAACTATTATGAATAAAAACTATTATGAATAAAATTATTTGATTTATAATTTTTCTTGTGATGGTTTTTGATTTACATAGCCTGTGCTTGAATGCTTTATTATTGCTATGGATGTTTATGGGATGTTTGATTTCGGTTTTATTACCTTGATACTCGATCTCATAATGTTGTGAACCCTTATGGTTTGGGTGACTTTTTGATTTAGCATGATTAAGTTTTAGCCCATGTTGGTAGGCTTTATCAAAGGATCATGAGGGGTTCTGGTAGAAAAAATATGTGAAAAAGTCATAATATGTTGAATCGGTTTTGGTTTAGCATAAAAGCATGTGTTTCGACGGTTTTCAACTTTTGCTTGCAATTGCTAAAACCAGTTTTCAACCTTTCTCTGGTAAAGGTTGGTTGTTGTTATTCTTTTTTTTTGCATAAGGATGACAACATAAGGATATTTCGATATCAATTCTCCCTGGAAGAATGCAAATATATTGGAGAAGCGGATGCGAAATTTGAGGTAACAATGTTGTTAGTTAATTGTTTTCCTGTTTAAGAAAAGCCTGATTTTATTTCATATATATTTTGCTTTTGCTTAACAAAATTTCGGTACAATTGATGTTTTATTCCATGATGTGTGTATGGATGTGTGTGTGTGATTCAATTGGTTCCTGTTAAGAAAAACTATTTTTATCTTGCTTTATTGTGTGGTATCAATTGTTTAGGCTTACAAAATTTCGGTGCAATTGCGGTGCTATAATGTCTATGTTGTTTCAATTGCTTCCGGTTGAGGTGAATAATTATGCAAGTTGATTTATTTGGTTTGTATGAATTATTTATGGCTTAACGAAAGAAAAGGTTTACGGAATGGACTGTTTAGTCCAATTCGATTCCAGATAAGAGAAACTAAGGCTATCTTAGTTAGACTTATCAAAGTGGAGGTTTCGGTTATTTAAGTCTAATCGAATGCCTTAACAAGAAATGCTAGTTAAATAACCTAGTACTTGTCTTGTTTAAAATTTAAAGGTCTAAGTTATATGGATAATTAGAACCTGATGAGAAAAATAAAGTTAACTTTATTTTGGTCTTATCGAATGAAGCGATTGTATTTGTACAATCGGTTTGGCAAAGGGACTAAGGTGCTTAGTTGATTTTTGGTTTGCTAAACTAAATTGGGAAAATTGCTTCGGGCAATTGTTCCTTGATAACATATCAAAATAAATTACTTTGTAGTTTCGGTTTTGATATTGGTTATCAAAAATGGTGTGTGGAACCCTCGTGCTTAACTCTATAGGTTTGCAAGTCTATTTTGAGATTTGTAAGATTCTTTTCGTGTTGTCCTTTATTTTTTTTCGTTTTTTTGTCATTTTCTGACAAAAAGGGCGAGAAATATATGGAGTAAACAAGTGATACTGGTATTGATTTTATATTCATTGGTATCACCAGGGAAAAGAACAATTGTGCTTAAACGTTTATCTAACAAAAGAGTGAAAGCATAGACTAAGGGGGAGTAGCATATCATATTATTTGCTATAACAAAGACGTGCGGATTGATGAAATCTACCTATCTCACCTTTAGGGGGAGTATTAGCTTTGTTATTATAATGTCAACAATGACATTTAAGGATTGAATGTATGCAGGTTATTGTGTTGTTGAATTCGGGAATCAAGCGTATGTGTAATGAATTCTTGTAATTTGTTTATCCATATGATTGTAAGAGTTTTGTCACTAACATTGACAAAGGGGAGATTGTTAGAGCATGGCTCGGTTGAACCCACCAAGCGTTGGTATGTCAAGTTTGGTTGTCATATTTTAGTAAATCAAAACTCATTTTAAGAGTTGCTTGATTATGTACTAGAGTCAACTTCGTATAGGTTAGCTTGAAAGTATTAGGATATGAGACATTACAAGTATTGCGAAGACTTGAAGAAGTGAAGAAGTAAGAAGCTACAACGACAGCATCATCCTTCCACTTGAGGTTAGTGATATTTGACTTGAACTGTTTCATTCCCTAACGTATCTTTCAAGTCGTGCATATTGAAAACGAAACTGCGAAGCATGCATGAAAACTCTAGATATACATAGTATTAAGAAATACAATATGAAGTTTATTGCTTAACCAATAAACTTTGTAGATAAGACATCGACATAATCGTTTAATTGCTATTGTGATTATGTATGGGTATGAGGTGAGGATTTCATCCTAGGAAACAATGTTTTACATGTGTTTTAAGGAAGTATGTTCATAAACTTGTTTATGAATCGAAAAGGAAATCGCCAGGCGTTATTGGGATTGTTATTCATTGCATATCTTGTGAACATCCAATATGTGTGATTTAGTATAACCGCTCACGACTTGTTTGTGTTCTTGGTAAAACTATTCATAAAGGCCTGACTTATGTATTGGTATGACTTTTATTAGTGAAACCGATCTTAAGTAATCACCTGATATGGTATGATCGAGTTTGTGAATGTGTAGGACCGAATCTGGGTAAAGGGGAACCGATCATATGAAGAGGTGCAACACATCACAAAGGGGAATCGATCCTTATATGAGGTGCAACAAGTTTGTAGCAGAAAGGGGAACCGGTCCTATGGACATGTGCAACACGTTTTTAGGCAAAGGTGCACCGATCCTATGGACATGTGCAACACATATAAGTTAGATACCATATATATATATGTGGGGAACCAATCCTAATACCTAGTCAACCGAATTTTGGGAAGCTAGTGTGACTATGCACAATACTCACATAGAGGTAGAACCGAAACTTGTTTTGGTAGATTCGTTAAACCCATGATTTGTGATTGAGTGTTTCTTGATCAATCACATAGTTCTTGAAAGTCAGATGAACCAATTCTAAACTTGTTTGGAAGTGTGGGAAATCGGTTTCAAGGTTGTAAGTATGAAAGAGGACTTACAAAGAAAGGATGTCGACACACTCTGAACACAGGCAGTAATGTTTATCTTTTATTGTTCAAAGTTATTCCTTAATAGCTACAGGAAGGAAATCCCAGGATCGAAGCATAAACAAGTTAAGAATCTTTTATTTAAGGTTTTTAATTTTATTTTAGGAAAACGAGAATTAGTAATGTGCATTTACTAGTTGAGATTTTCGGTCATTATTTTGGACAGAGCATTTCCAGGAATTATGGAAACCGAATTTGGAATATATTGAATATCTTTGAGAATATTTTCGGTTTTTGAAATTCCTTGGTGTCCAAACTTCCTTGTCTATAAATACTTGAAGTTTGCATTTCTAGCAAACTAATCCTTCGTGACAACAAACTTCCACGGTTGTGTTGTTGTAACGATCCTCAAGCTCGTCAACGCTATTAGACTATTCAAGTGACGAATTAGCCAATAATATCTCGATTAGTTTAACACGAACATTAATTAATAGAAACTAATCTAACAACGATCTAGATACGAAACTAGTACCATTGGATATATCTCAAAAAGTTATACGAAATGGACTACTCGCACGCGTCATTCAGACACTGGTGAAGAAGATTTAGCAATTTGTTTTCGGAGGGTAAAATAGTAATTTTTGATATTACCTTGTGGCTGAACGTGTCGAAGCGAGTGGGTGTCTCAGCAAATTGGGTCGGTCTTATCTCCAGATCGAGAAGGTAAGTTCGTGTTCTTCTTTTCTTCTTCATTCTTTCCCTTCTTCTATCTTCTTTTCTATTTTTCTTCTCTTTCGTTCTTCTTCATCTGCGAGTTGAGAGAAATCAAATTGAAGTTATGTGAGCGGCACAAAGTGGAGAAGATCATGATGTAGTTGGTGGAAATGGTGTTACTATCCGCGGTTGATTCAGATTCGAAGAAGGAAGTGAAATTAGAAGTTAGGGTTTCTGAGTTTTGATATTGATTGAAAATTGTTGAAGAACTGATGACGAAATTGAGCAATAGATGATGGGGTTTCATTATTAGAAAAAGGAGGAAGTATTATCATTTGTTCTCAGTTGACTCGGTGATGAATCGAAGAGTTAGGGTTTGTAAGAAAAACTCAAAGATTATCTAGAAGATGAAATTGACGTTTTAGGATGTTGATATGAGGTGGGTTATGAGTAACTGGAGGGAGTAGAGTGTAATTTAGATGAAGTTAAGTCTCTGAGGATGAATTGATGATGGTGTTTAATCAATTAGGCTTTCAGTGGAATTACTTTGGTGAACAAGCAATTCAGAAGATGTTAATTCTTGGGTAAGCCTTTAATTGTTTAACTTTGGTATTTTTGAGTTGAATTGCTGAGATTCGTTGAGTTTACATGTTTGTGTTTAAAACTGAGGTTGAGATGATTGACTAGTGAACTGAAACTCTAGTTAGAAGTGGTGTTGGTGTTAGAGAGTTTGATAGAGTTGCAAGTTGAATCATGAGCTAATTCTGTAGGTGTTGGCATCGTTTGTGTGATGATGTAATTGGCAGGGTTGTACTATAGAAGTGGGTTGGTCTGTGATTTGAGGTTAAACTAATGATGGATGGATGATGAGTATAGGGCTTGGAGAATATGAAAGAGTTGTTGAGTTGTATCTGTAGTTGCAGGTGAACCTTGTTTGTGTATTGGTGGTGATTGCAGTTGAAGAATGTTAACTGAATTGGGTTTTAGGAATGGAGCTGTTGTTCATATGTTGAGTTGCAGATATAACTAAGATTGTAGTGCTATTATGTTGTTGAAGTTGCAGAGAATGTGAGTGGCTAGAGATGGTGGCGATGTTTGTGTGTTTGAGATTGCAGAACTGGAGTTTGTGTGTTGATGTTAATTCAGTTAGGGAATTAGTCTTGCAGTTGTTGGTATGAAGTAGTGAACTTGTATAACATGGTTCTGTTGAGCTGAGTTGTGGATAATGGAGTACAAGAATCTGAGATTGATTGTAGCATGTGCGTCGGTATGCAGTAGTGGTTTTGCAGGCCTGTAGGTGGTGATACTACAATCTGGTGAAGTGGTGGTGGTATGTTGATGGACACAAGGAATGGGAGAAGCTGAGTATCTGAATTGTAATGCAGGTAGGAGGTGTAAGTGGAACTGTCAATTGTAAGCTGGGGTTTGGAGTGGAAGTGTTATGTTGGCAATGGTAATTGTAGAATCACAGTGGGAAATCTCATTGAGAGCTTGCAACTACTGCAATTGCATGTAGGCTTAAATACAGTTGTATTGAATTAGTGAATTCTATTTAAATGAATGAAATGTTTAGTAATTGTATAAACTTATGTTCTTAAGTTTTAGACATATTAGTCATCCTAGTCAGTTTAGCTGACTCAATTTGTTTAGCTGACTTAGTGTTACTGACTGAGTTAACTCAGTGACTAAACCTGACCAGACTTGACTCAGTGAACCTTGACTGAGTTGCTTTCTTTGACCATTGACCCTGGACGTTGACACTTGACTGACGTAGACTGTTAGTTGACCTTGACCGTTAGTTTGACCGTTAATGACCAGTTGGACCAGGCTTTGTGTAATAGACTTATTAGTGGACTTGGGCTAGGACTAGTTATCCTATGTTGATGATTTGGACCCCTTATGGTAAGAACTAGCCTTTGGTTTCTTCTACAAAGTTGTAGACATTTTTAAGACTTAGTTATTGGACTGTAGAACCAACCTTATTGAATTAGTATACTTTAGATATGCTAAAGATAGGTAACAAAATATATAGAATCGTAAATGGGCTTGGAACCATTAGATAGATTTCTATGAATCTTGTGTGAGCCTTCTTGGCTAAATTCTTATAGTGCTTTTATGATTAACAGTTAGTCCTTATTAACAACGATCGATTCAAAGGATGAACCAGTGGATCGTGGATCTCGAGGTAGGCGTGGCTTGTCATCAAAAGAGTTGGGAATCGATAACGAACTTTCTTGTATTCATTATTGTTTTACAAATCAATCTTGGTGTTGTGAAATTCATGCATATCTTTGTATGCTCTGTGTGGTATGAGATGTGTGCCGACACAATATCCAGTATTCTATGGCTAGGGTGATACACCGCAATATTACATGGCCAAAATTATTCTTCCTTTATATCTCATTCTGTGGCTAGGGCGATACACCGCAATATTACCTAATCGGTGTGGAATTGGCATCAATATTACTCTTCCCTTATGTGCGGCAACACACATCTCATACATGGATGTTTACTGTTATTTATGGATGTCTTTGAAGAAGTTTTTACATTATGTTTTATTGTCTTTCCGTGTATTATCGACTTTCGGTAAAACCTGCATTGTCTTCAGATCATATTAATGATTACTTGAAAGCTAGTTGTTATTTCCATTGGGCACCCCTTTTAGGGATGATGTGCTCACCCATTCCCACTTTCAGTTTCATAGACAGATCAAGATGTGCATGTGATGATGAAAGCTCAAAGAATTATTTACGCTAGTTGATTAACTTCTGCTATGTTTATTATGTTGTATATTTTATTTGTAAACCAAATGACTATTGTATATGTATCATTTGAGAGGAATCCTTGTATATATATATTTCTGAGCGGGGCTAGTTTTGGGTTAAGTTTTTGTAGCAGATTTCTAAATTGATTGTTTGAGTAAATGATTTAGATTCTTAGTGCCTCTTTATTTAGTTAATCTCTTGGGTTTGTTAGTTGTTAGCTTAGGGGGCGCTACAAAGTTGGTATTAGAGCTCACTATTAGATCTTACATGGGAAACAATAGATAATAGCCAGTGCCGGATAGATTGTTAAACTAGTTTAGAACTGGGTTGGGTTTGTGAGATAAATCTTAATAATTAAAAGCTATAAAAAACTAAAAGATTTATTTGATTGATTGATTTGTTTGTTGGTTGGTTGTATATGTAATGAAGTAAAAATTGTAGGGTACACCAATATCTTTAGCTAATAAAGGTTAGGGAATAATCAATTTAAAAAGTATGAACACGTACATAATCCAATAGAAAAATAGTGAGATTAACACCATTGATAAATCTTGAAAGTTGCATAAAATTTATTGAATACCTTGACTTATACATAGAAATCAACAATTTATAATCACATAAATGTTAATAATATTCTTGGAATTTAATAATAATTGAAAGAGTAGGAAATAATAGTTCAACCATCAATGTTGATAATAAAAATATTATAATAGTAATCATAAATCATAATAAAAATAATAATTTTAGTAAAATAATGTTAGCATTTTTCAATTAGTATGATATTGAACTTAACTCAACTAAAATCTCATTAAATATGTATAACCATAAAAATAATAATCATGATTAAATAGTTATGGAAAAATTAATAACACTTATCTACGGTTAAAATTTTATAAATCAAACTAATGACAATTAAAAATATATGTTTTGCGTTCAAACTAGATAGTTAATATAATACTTTGTAGTTGCAGGAAATCCTACACTACACCCCTCACAATATTCCACACAACTAAGACATTTTTAAGATGAATAACAATGACTTTATTGATTATTTCCTTGAAGATTCACAAGATAAAATAGAAAAGAGTTAAAGAAATTACAATCACCACCAACTTTCTCTCTCCTAATGACTTGTCTAACACTCAAAAGAATCCCCTACAACAAATGTGTTCGTTCGGCTCTTTATATAGGGTAGTATACAATGGATGACACTAAGTCAGTCCTTTATTTTCGGGAATGACTTGCGAGATATCGCAAGTGTACAAATATATAATCTCGCCACTCTCCTAAATCTCGCTGGGTCTTCACATCTTTCTCGTGTTTTGGCTGTCGTTATTCATTGCGTCATTTATATTACTCTTCTGCGACACCTTCGCAATGCGGTTGTTTATTGATCTTGCGAAGTATTGATGTCGCGATATTCTGATCCTACATCTTGCCTCTTCTCATGTCTTCTCTGCGAAGGAGAGAATGTCATGAGAACCAATATTTTGAAATGCCGCAATCGTTTGTTTTCTATCAATTTTATGCCGACAAGATTCCGTGAATTTAGGAATGACTGTTTACACGTATCTAAAATTTCCCTTTTACCTAGCACATTTAATGTTATCCTTACTCTTTTCTCGTCTATTTAAAGGAGGATTCCTTGTGAAAGCATTTCTTTTCTTTTACTTCGTCTTCTTCATCGTCTGCAACTTTTTTTCTCGCTTTTTCTTCATCGTCTTCTTCATCGTTTTCCCGCTACTATTTTTCTGCTACTGTTTCTATGGCATCAAGGTTTGTTAATTTTGCTGAATTTGATCATTTTGTGATTGATCTCTCTTATTGAAGTTATTTTATTCTGATATTGTTCTTCTTTTAATGACTCCTCTGCCATTTTTGTTTTAGCAAGAACAAATCTAGCACCAAGTTCACCGTTGTGAACTCTAATATCTCCCTGGGTTCGCAACCGAAATCCACTGCCTCTAAAAGAAAGCCTGCGAGTAACAAGGTATTTAAGAAACATTTATTCTTTTAATAACAATATTGTTGCCTCTGTTTCTTATTTATCTTGTAATTCGCAGGATGACAAAAATGTTGATAGGTCCCCCAAGAAGCCTCGCCATTCTAAACCTGTTGCGCCTTCTGTTACCTTTCCTATATTTAAACTTACAACCCCTACTGCGAAATCTTCGCAAGATATTCCTACTATTTCTTCCTGCGAAAATACTGTCAAAGATAACACTTCTATGCCTGAATTTCTCATAGATCAACTCCCTCATAACAGTCCCATTGCGAATGAGCCTATTTCTTCTTCCATTGTTAATGACTCTACCATTTCTCCAGTCATTAACCCTCATGAGATTTCTTCTTCTCGTGATATTCCTTTAACAAAAGATGACTCATCTCTTCCTTCTTCTATCACCGTTACTTCCTTTTCTGAGCAAATCCCTCTTACTAAAGAAAATTTAGAAGGAATAGATGTGGCCTTCAAAGTCCTATCAGATATTGTGAACGATGCTAAGAAGACTTCTGTCGACCCTATCAAATCTGATATTTGCGATATTTTGAGCAAACACCTTGGCCTTGATAGAATTTCGCAAACATCCTTGGAGCAAGAAATTAACATTTTGAAGAATGATCTCCAAGCTATGACTGCAAAATGTAATATTCTCCAACTTGAGAATCAAAACTTCAAAATATTTCGCTGGATCGTGATAATCTTCGCAAGAAGAATGAAGAATTAAAAGGTATACTCTTGCCTCTGTATTGTCCATTTTTTTTTATTGAACCTCAAGCCCTTGTTCACCATTCAAGCTTTAAACCAGAAACGAAAAATGGAGATATATCAGTTGGAATCTATTGTTGAAGAAGTTCGAGTTGATAAAGATGCTTGGATGGAGCAATATAACCAATTAGATAATCTTCATACATATTCTGTTGATCAAATAGATAATCTTTCTAAAGAAAATGCTGATTTAGCTCAGAAACAAGACTCATTAAGTAATGAATTATCTCGCCTCTCTTACTCTTTGACTAAAGCTAATTTGGAGTTGGAAACTTTATCAGATGAGAATGGAACTCTTTCTCAAGAAAAGCGAACTCTGTTAAACAAGGTGGCGATTTACTCGCAACAATCTGATGTTTGTCAAAAATTATGTAAAGAGCAAGAACAATCTCTTTGCTCGAGAGAAATCAACTTGAAGAAGTTAATTACACGAGAAGGATAAACTTATTCAGGGTATAATAATCTTAAGTGTAAAGGCAAACCAATTCAAGGATCAATGTTCCAAATTAGAAAAGTCCAACTCTTCCCTTGCAAAAGAAAATGCCTTACTTGTTTCCAACGAAAAAAGTTGGCGATCTCGTCTGAAAGGTTTAATTGGAGATAATTTTGACAATGCCATGGATCATTTGGAGAATAGTTGTTCGGCTTTAATCCAACATCTTACCTCGCAGAAGGAAGGTAGTCATAGAAGTTGACTGCCTCATCTATTCTTCCTTTATCAAGCCTTCATATTTTTTGTTTGTATAATTCCTTTTATTCTTTGTCTTGCAGAGTCTGAGAAAAATCTTCACTCCTCCATTACTGCTTTGAAATCCGACTACTCAAAAATTCGCAAAGAGAATGGAATACTCGCTGCTTCCCTTGTGCGTTCTCGCGACAGGGCAGAAAGAAGATTCGACTATATGCATGACTGTAAAGATATAGAGAGTAAAAATCAGCAGAAAGCACTCCTTCGTCAATTTCATCTTAAAGCCGAAGTTCTTGTGAATGATGTTTTACTATCTAAATCTCTTGATCCTCGTATCTCGTTTAACCTCCGGAATTAAGTGATGATGAAGTTCCTAATCCTCCTGATAGCGATTATGATTATAATAGTGGCGAAGAACTCGAAAATGAAGAAACTATCTCTCCCAATAAAACTGTCAATGATGATGTCGCGAATGAAGATGTAGGTGAAGAAGGATCTGCTGGAAATATATTAGTTAGCGAAAATATAGATAAAGTTGCTGAAGAAAACCCAGCATCTCCTTCTGGTGAAAAAGCTAATATTTGAGAAATGACTTTCTCTTGTAATCTTTCTAATTGTACTATTGCTTCTTTATGTACTTCAATCATCTTTTTTGATGTATGTACTCATCTACTTATTACTCTTGTTTCTTTCAATGAGTATAATTTTTGGTATTTAATAATTGCTATTCCATTATTCTCATTTATGTTGAAATTCACTATTGCGACAAGATCGCAAGACGTCAAGACGTCTTTACACTTTCATGTAATGACCCATTGATCTTGCCTTATCATTGTTTTTGTGTGGTCTTATTTTTCCTTCCTAGTTAAAGGTCTTATTTTGCCACCCCTCATTTTGCGACAATATGACAGGCCTAAAAATTCTTGCGAACTTGAAGCCCCATGACATTGCCGTCGTGCGACAAAATCGCAGGACGTCATTACACTTTCATGTAATGACCCATTGATCTTGTCTTATCATTTTCTTAGTATTTTTGCCTTTGCAGGATATTTTTGTTGCGATAATATGACAGGTCTAAAAATTCTCGCGAACTTGAAGTCCCATGACATTGCCATCTTGCGACGAAATCGCAGGACGTCTTTACACTTTCATGTATAGACCCATTGATCTCATCTTACCCTCGCGTTAGTATTATTGCCTCTTCAGGATCATCGCACAAATATGACAAGCCTAAATTTTCTTGCGAAAATAGAGCCTCATGATATTTGCGTCTTTTGACACTTATCAGCTCCCTAATGGAGGGTGTCGCCCTTATCATCTCCCCAGGTTGCCCCTTCAAGGAGGCGTACATCGGCCATACAAGACTAGCTCCTCCCATCCGGTCTTAAAAACAACCAGTTGTTTTCGCAGCCTCTTATCCCTTATACCTATAGGGTTTATGGTTACGAGACTGCACCCTAAGTGGAGTTTTCTTCGGCCGAGTGCAGATGTGCCAAGACTTGCCAAGAATGGCCGAGACACTTCAAATGCCCCAGCACTCTTGGCTCAACCGTGTACCTCGGCGCCTTGGTCATACACTCGACTCCTTGGAAGAGACCCTCGGTCGTCCAACCAGGTATAACCTTATATATATAGTTGGAAATCCAAGGTATCTCCCTGATAGGCTTTCATGGGCCCCAAATTTTCATGACTCGGGTTCCAGGGGCGGTGTAACCTTTTCCCCGAGCCATGTCAAGAGATACCCCTTATATGACGCACTTTAGGTCTTACATTTGCCTCTTACGAAATATCATTCGCGAACTAGGTGTACGCCATAAAAGGTTCGTCCCATTCACTCACTCATTCATTTCTGTCAATTCGTTCAATCATTCATTTTTGGTTATCTCTTGTTAATTCATTTGCGAGTTATTTGCACATTCTTTCGTAATTTCGCAATAACTCTGTCGCAGGAACATTTCATATGAATTCACTTCATTTCATTCATTTAACATTTCAGAACTTATTCTTTCCTTTCCATCTTCTATGGGTAATATTTCTTGAGATATAATCTATTCCATGGTCTACCCAATCTCTGGCCCACATCTTTGCCCTCAGGATCCATTAATCTATATGCCCCTGTTCCAACTATCTCCTTGATGATATAAGGTCCATCCCACTTTTTCACCAACTTGCCACCACTTTCTCGCTGATATATTGGTGTTTATCGCAATACCATATCACCTGGTTGAAACTCGCGTGTTTTGACACATTTGTTATATTCTCTGGCCAATCTTCGCTGATAATTCTCCATATGTTTTAGTGCTCTTTCTATTTTTTCTTCTAATTCATCTAATTTAACCAAAATGTTACCCGCACTAAGATTTTTCTCCCAAGCTTCTCTCTTTGTTGTTGGAATAATAACTTCATTTAAGTACAACTTCACTCCATAGGTTAGACAAAATGGTGACATCCCCGTAGCTTCTCGCCTCGTTGTATTGTAAGCCCATACCGCATTATGCACTTGTTCACACCATGCCTTATTATGCCCTTCTAATTTCTTCTTCGAGATATCAGCGATTGTTTTATTTGTTGCTTCCGCCTTGTCCATTGGCTCAACGGGTATAAAGGAGTTGATTTCCCACACTTTATCTGAAATGCATTAAGCAGTAATTCTATATTTTGTCCCTCAAACTGTTTCCCATTGTCAGATACTAACTGTGCTGGAATTCCAAATCTGCATATTAGGTTTTCGAATATGAAAGTAAAAATATCTTTATCCCGAATGTGTTGTACCGCTTTTACTTCTGCCCACTTTGTGAAATAATCTGTAGCGACAATCAGATATCTCCTTTGCCCTGTACCTGGTAAAAATGGTCCTACAATATCTAACCCCCACTTTCCAAAAGGCCATACACTTGTTGAAGAGGTTAATGGTGCTCCTGGTGCATGTATTTTCATTCCGTGTCTCTGACAATCTTCGCAACGTCTTGATATTTGTTTCACATCTTCATGCATATATGGCCAATAATAGCCTTGCATTTTCGCCTTATGTGCTAAAGATCTTCCGCCACTATGATTGCCAGAGATCCCTACTGTGTAGCATTTTTAACACTGCTTCTCCTTCCTTTCGTGTTAAACATCTAAGCGAGGGTCCATTAAAGGATCTTCGGTACAATACCCCGTCTCTTAATTCATAATTTGTTGCACGGCTTTTTAATTTGTGCATATCTAATCTATTTCTTGGTGTTTCTCCTTTCATTAGATAAGCATGAAGTTCTGTCCTCCAATCCTCGCAATGGGGTCTTTGTGTTTCATCTTCTATGAGCATTACTTCTGCTTCTTCCTCTTCCTCTTTGTTGATTGATGGTGATTGAAGTGTCTGTATTTTTATGCATCTCGCAGATGGATCTGTCATCATACTTGATATAAAAGCAAAAGCATCTGCGAGTCTATTGTCTTTTCTTGATATGTGTCTCCACTTTATTTTTGGTATCTTCGCTGACAATTCTTCAACAAGCTTTTTGTATTTTTTCAAGGATGCTTCTTTTGTAGTATACTCTTCTTTTATCTGGCGAATAGCTAACTGAGAATCACTGGTAACTCTTACATTCTCCAACTTCATTTCTATTGCAAATCGCAAAGCATGTTCTATAGCTTCATATTCTGTTTCGTTGTTGGTAGATGTAAATTCCAATCTAAAAGAGAAAGCCATTTTATTGCCTTCTGGCGAAATTATAATGATCCAAATTCTGTTACCTTCTCCATTTGACGACCCATCTACCAATATTTCCCATCTGTTTGGCTCAGTTAATAAATCCCTTGGATTTCCATGTTCTTCTTCTATATCCATCATTTCTTCCACTGCTTCATCCTCTTCCAATGGAAATTCTGCTAAAAAGTCTGCAACAACTTGTGATTTGGGTGAGGATAATACTTCATATTTGAGTTTGCAATGACTTACTTGAGCATTCCATCTTTCAACCCTTCCTGACCTTTTTGAATTTTTCATTACTGACTCAATTGGTACTTTTGTAATTACCTTTACCGTGTGTGCTTCGAAGTAGATGCGAAGTTTAAACGTTGCGTAAACTAATGCCAAAATTAATTTTTCAATTTTTGAATAATTTTTCTCTGCGGCATTGAATGTTTTGCTGATGTAATAGATTGGTTTTTCCACACCTGCGTCCATTCGCAATAATACTGCACTTAGTGCATGCGAGGTTGTCGCGAGGTAAATTAGTAATTCCTCCCCTGGTTCTGCTTTTTGTAAGATCGATATATCCATTAGATGTTCTTTTATTCCTTGTAATGCTTTTTCACATTCATCTGTCCAACTAAACTTCGCTCCCTTTTTAAGTATGTTGAAGAAATGCTTGCACTTATCAGATGATCGCGAGATGAATCTTCCTAGCGAAGCTAATAGTCCATTTAATTTTTGCACATCTTTCACTGTTGCTGGTGTTGGCATATCGCGAATTGCTTGTACTTTCTCCGGATCAACTTGTATTCCTTCTTTTGACACAATGTATCCTAAAATTTTTCCAGATGCCACCCCAAAAGTACATTTTTCTGGATTTACTTTGATGTTGAAAAGTCTCATTTGTTCAAAAATTTCCTTCAAATCTCGCACGTGATCTTTTGCTTCTTTGCTTTTTATTAACATGTCATCCACGTATACCTATAGTGTTTTATGTATCCATTGTTCAAACACTTTCTCTACCATCCTCTCGATACGTTGCACCAAAGATTTCGCAGACCAAATGGCATTTTCGTGTAACAAGATAATCCTCTTGGGGCGAAAAAGGCAAGTATGCTCTTGGTCTTCTTCAATGAGAGGAATTTGATTGTATCCCTTATATCCATCAAGAGAGGATATCCTTTCATTTCCCGCCGCCGATTCAACCATCTCGCTAATATCTCGCAAGGGAAAACTATCTTTTGGACAAGCTTTGTTTAGATCGGTAAAATCTATGCAAATTCTTATTCCTTTCTTCTTCTTTGGGACTACAACCATATTCGCTATCCATTCGGGGTGTTTTGCTTGTCTAATAATTCCAAATCAAGCATCTTCTCAATTCTTCTTCTATTTGAGGATGATATGTCATTGCAATTTTTCTAATCCTTTGCTTGAATGGTCTTGCATTTTTGTCAATCTCTAATTTATGGCACGCTATGATGGATCTATTCCGGGCATCTCATCCATATCCCATGCGAAAATATCTTTGTAATCTCGCAACAAATCAATAGTCTTTCTTTCCTCGTCTCGCCTCCATTTTAGTCCCAATTTTTAACATCTTTGGTTCTTCTTCGATTCCAAGATTTACTTCCTTTGTTGGTTCTGCCATGAGTGTAGCTAGCCTTCGGTTCTCCCATGGGTGTTGGTCCTTTTACTTCCTTCGCGAGATCATTCTCTTCATCATATATTCCTTTTCCTTCTTCCGCTCTTATCATGTAAGTTCTAAATTCTTCTTCCTTTTTCGCTGCCTTTGCCATCTTCTTGCGATCTTTTCGCCTCTTCACTTGTTCTTCATAATGTTTTACCTCGATTTGATTATATATTCTTCCTTTATCAGCATCTCCTTTAATTTCGCCAATTCCACTCGGTATAGGAAATTTGACACATTGATGAAATGTTGATGCTACAGCTTTTATTGCATGTATCCATGGTCTTCCCAACAACATGTTATATGGTGATTCCATATCCACTACACATAACGTCACATGTGTTTCAATTTCTCCCAACAAAATTCGCATTTTTATTTCCCCTTTGGGTTTTGTTATGGATTTGCCGAAACCATAGACATGATATGTTGCGGAAGTCAATTCTTCAACTTTGTATCTCAATTTCTTATAAGCATGATAAAACATTATATTTACTGAGCTCCCCGTGTCCACCAAGGTTCTATTTATTGCCCACTCTTCCACTGTTTTTGTTACTTTCCCTCTTCTTTGCTCGCATTTATCGTAATCACCAATGGAGATGTGTGATTTAAATTCTCTCCTGATATCTCCGTTGCAATGAACATAATCTTCTGTTTTTCCCATTCTTTCAAGGGTGATGATTTCTCTGCTGTTATAATCTTCTTTCCTTCAAAATCTCTTTTGTGTATTCTTCCTTTGATGCTTTCATGAAATTCATTAACCATTGCTTTTGTAATCATATTACATTCCAATTCTTCATTACTCTCTTTGATCCTAATTTTTTCCAATTTATCCATCATACCTTTGATTTTAACAATTTTAGTGACAATATCCAATCTCTTATCTTCAATCAATCCCTGTTTCTAGCGCCAATATGTAGTTGCAGGAAATCTTACACTACACCCCTCACAATATTCCACACAACTAAGACATTTTTAAGATGAATAACAATGATTTTATTGATTATTTCCTTGAAGATTCACAAGATAAAATAGAAAAGAGTTAAAGAAATTACAATCACCACCAACTTTCTCTCTCCTAATGACTTGTCTAACACTCTGAAAAGAATCCCCCTACAACAGGTTCGTTCGGCTCTTTATATAGGGTAGTATACAATGGATGACAGCTAAGTTGTCCTTTATTTTCGGGAATGACTTGCGAGATATTGCAAGTGTACAAATATATAATCTCGCCACTCTCCTAAATCTCGCTGGGTCTTCACATCTTTCTCGTGTTTTGGCTGTCGTCATTCATTGCGTCATTTATATTACTCTTCTGCGACACCTTCGCAATGCGGTTGTTTATTGATCTCGCGAAGTATTGATGTCGCGATATTCTGATCCTACATACTTATTAGGCGTTAGACGTGAAAAGATAAGGATATAATGTATAAAAATAAAAAGACTCAACTTGTTAATAACCATGTATCGAAATTTTCTTTAGTCTAACAAAGGATCCAGTAAATCTTTAAAATGAAACAAATATATATGAAGTAGTAATAATATCATTCTGATACTTAGTGTAATATTAGAATTAAAAGAAATGAAATTGTATATTCATAGGATCCGTCTTCATAAATAAATTCAATCATCTTTTGAAATGGAAAATTAGTATGACAAATTTAAACTGTTAGAATTTAAATTAATATTATGTTGAGCATAACTTAAATTAAAATCTCATTAACAAATATATAGCGATAAAATAACGATTAGGATTAAATAACTATGGAATATTTATATTGACAAAATAAATAAATAAAATAAAATAAATTTTGATGACTAAATTGTTTAAAAGGATGTGAACTATTTATATATTTTACGAATTAAATTTATCAGACTTACACCAGTTACGATAAAAGTTTAGAAACTATTTAATCTTAATAAATTATTACTTAATTAATCTAGCACTGGAGAATAGTGAAGGTTGTGTTTTCTCTGTTCGTAGGAAGGCATTGTTGGGACTGGCCAACCTTGACAGGGCAAATGCATTCAGAGATGACCGATCATAGAAAAATACTGTAAATTAATTTAGAAATCTAATAGATGTAAGTTACTTAGAAAGATTTGTAGGATTCTTCCTTGAAGTTAGAGTCAGATATTTTATAAAACAAAAATTAGCTTAAGGAACTTAGAGACTAAAATTTATAGTTTTCCATTACAAAGATTAGTGTAACAAAATTAAACTTCCTTATTTGATAGAATATAAATCAATGTAGTTGAACCTAGAGCTACAAATTTTAAATTTTAGTTATAGAAAGTCATATAGGTTTGTGCTTTGTTTCTTCTTGTTTGTGCTTAGATAAGCGATAATATTATTGTATAAGGTGGGGAGTTTTTGAAGACCAGAAGGATGGTTTGATTTTCGAGGAAGAAAATATATAAGGTGGGGAGAATGTAACGATCCTCAAGCTCGTCAACGCTATTAGACTAGTCAAGTGACGAATTAGCCGATAATATCTCGATTAGTTTAATACGAACATTAATTAATAGAAACTAATCTAACAGCGATCTAGATACGAAACTAGTACCATTTGATATATCTCAAAAAGTTATACGAAATGGACTACTCGCACGCGTCATTCAGACACCGGGTGAAGAAGATTTAGCAATTTGTTTTCGGAGGGTAAAATAGTAATTTTTTGATATTACCTTGTGGCTGAGCGTGTCGAAGCGAGTGGGTGTCTCAGCAAATTGGGTCGGTCTTATCTCCAGATCGAGAAGATAAGTTCGTGTTCTTCTTTTCTTCTTCATTCTTTCCCTTCTTCTTTCTTCTTTTTTATTTTTCTTCTCTTTCGTTCTTCTTCATCTGCGAGTTGAGAGAAATCAAATTGAAGTTATGTGAGAGGCACAAAGTGGAGAAGATCATGATGTAGTTGGTGGAAATGGTGTTACTATCCGCGGTTGATTCAGACTCGAAGAAGGAATTGAAATTAGAAGTTAGGGTTTCTGAGTTTTGATATTGATTGAAGATTGTTGAAGAACTGATGACGAAATTGAGCAATAGATGATGGGGTTTCATTATTAGAACAAGGAAGAAGGATTATCATTTGTTCTCAGTTGATTCGGTGATGAATCGAAGAGTTAGGGTTTGTAAAACTCAAAGATTATCTAGAAGATGAAATTGACGTTTTAGGATGTTGATATGAGGTGGGTTATGAGTAACTGGAGGGAGTAGAGTGGAATTTAGATGAATTTAATTCTCTGAGGATGAATTGATGATGGTGTTTAATCAATTAGGCTTTCAGTTGAATTACTTTGGTGAACCAGCAATTCAGAAGATGTTAATTCTTGGGTAAGCCTTTAATTGTTTAACTTTGGTATTTTTGAGTTAAATTGCTGAGATTCGTTGAGTTTACATGTTTGTGTTTGAAACTGAGGTTGAGATGATTGAATAGTGGAACTGAGACTCCAGTTAGAAGTGGTGTTGGTGTTAGAGAGTTTCATAGAGTTGCAAGTTGAATCATGAGCTAATTCTGTAGGTGTTGGCATCGTTTGTGTGATGATGTAATTGGCAGGGTTGTACTATAGAAGTGGGTTGGTCTGTGATTTGAGGTTAAACTAATGATGGATGGATGATGAGTACATGGCTTGGAGAATATGAATGAGTTGTTGAGTTGTATCTGTAGTTGCAGGTGAACCTTGTTTGTGTATTGGTGGTGATTGCAGTTGAAGAACGTTAACTGAATTTGGTTTTAGGAATGGTGTTGTTGTTCATATGTTGAGTTGCAGATATAACTAAGATTGTAGTGTTATTATGTTGTTGAAGTTGCAGAGAATGTGAGTGGCTAGAGATGGTGGCGATGTATGTGTGTTTGATATTGCATAACTGGAGTTTGTGTGTTGATGTTAATTCAGTTAGGGAATTAGTCTTGCAGTTGTTGGTTTGAAGTAGTGAACTTGTATAACATGGTTCTGTTGAGCTGATTTGTGGATAATGGAGTACAAGAATCTGAGATTGATTGTAGCATGTGCGTCGGTATGCAGTAGTGGCTTTGCAGGCCTGTAGGTGGTGATACTACAATCTGGTGAAGTGGGGGTGGTATGTTGATGGACACAAGGAATGGGAGAAGCTGAGTATCTGAATTGTAATGCATGTAGGAGGTGTAAGTGGAACTGTCAATTGTAAGCTGGGGTTTGGAGTGGAAGTGTTATGTTGGCAATGGTAATTGTAGAATCACAAAGGGGAAATCTCATTGAGAGCTTGCAACTACCGCAATTGCGAGTAGGCTTAAATACAATTGTATTGAATTAGTGAATTCTATTTAAATGAATGAAATGTTTAGTAATTGTATAAACTTATGTTCTTAAGTTTTAGACATATTAGTCATCCTAGTCGTTTAGCCGACTCAATTTGTTTAGATGACTTAGTGTTACCGATCGAGTTAACTCAGTGACTAGACCTGACTGACTTGACTCAAGTGAACCTTGACCGAGTTGCTTTCTTTGACCATTGACCCTGGACGTTGACACTTGACTGACGTAGACTGTTAGTTGACCTTGACCGTTAATGACCAGTTGGACCAGGCTTTGTGTAATAGACTTATTAGTGGACTTGGGCTAGGACTAGTTATCCTATGTTGATGATTTGGACCCCTTATGGTCCGAACTAGCCTTTGGTTTCTTCTACAAAGTTGTAGACATCCTTAAGACTTAGTTATTGGACTATAGAACCAACCTTATTGAATTAGTACACTTTAGATATGCTTAATATAGGTAATAAAATATATAGAATCGTAAATGGGCTTAGAACCATTAGATAGATTTCTATGAATCTTGTGTGAGCCTTCTTGGCTAAATTCTTAGAGTGCTTTTATGATTAACAGTTAGTCCTTATTAACAACGATCGATTCAAAGGATGAACCAGTGGATCGTGGATCTCGAGGTAGGCGTGGCTTGTCATCAAAAGAGGTGGGAATCGATAACGAACTTTCTTGTATTCATTATTGTTTTACAAATCAATCTTGGTGTTGTGAAATTCATGCATATCTTTGTATGCTCAGGTGGTATGAGATGTGTGCCGACACAATATCCAAAGATTCTATGGCTAGGGCGATACACCTCAATATTACATGGCCAAAATTATTCTTCCTTTATATCTCATTCTGTGGCTAGGGCGATACACCGCAATATTACCTAATCGGTGTGGAATTAGCATCAATATTACTCTTCCCTTATGTGCGGAAACACAAATCTCATACATGGATGTTTACTGTTATTTATGGATGTCTTTGAAGAAGTTTTTACATTATGTTTTATTGTCTTTCTGTATTATCGACTTTCGGTAAAACCTGCATTGTCTTCGGATCATATTAATGATTACTTGAAAGCTAGTTGTTATTTCCATTGGGCACACCTTTTAGGGATGATGTGCTCACCCATTCCCACTTTCAGTTTCAGAGACAGATCAAGATGTGCATGTGACGATGAAAGATCGAAGAATTATTTACGCTAGTTGATTAACTTCTGCTATGTTTATTATGTTGTATATTTATTTGTAAACCAAATGACTATTGTATATGTATCATTTGAGAGGAATCCTTATATATATATATATTTCTGAGCGGGGCTAGTTTTGGGTTAAGTTTTTGTAGCAGATTTTTAAATTAATTGTTTGAGTAAATGATTTAGATTCTTAGTGCCTCTTTATTTAGTTAATCTCTTGGGTTTGTCAGCTGTTAGCTTAGGGGGCGCTACAGTTGTTACTGGTGAAGCCGCCTATTCGGAGAGGAGAGTAACCTAATTAGGCGAAATCTCTTACGGTCGCTCAGTTTAAAGTCTTCTTTGGGATTCAGAAGCTCTACGAGTACCGTTGGTGGGAAACTAGATAATTGCGGTTTATCTTGTGTTTTCGATTGACTAACGGTGGTTGAACTTTGATTGCACCTAGTTTGTTTATTCTTGAGAATCTTTTCTTTTGATATAAGATTCACTCAAACTAGATCGAAGTTTCGACAGGGATCTTTAGACTGTTGTTAGTTCTAAAGATGATCTTGTGATAATCCATTGTTAACAAACTCTGTTCTGTGCGTGATTGAACACAAGAGATTCAAGTTGTTGTGTGCAGGTGTTTATTGAAGATCTAAGAAGATTTGAAGACAAAGAAGATATTAAAGATTTCTGATTTGGGGTTCATAATCTTTGGTGTGCACAATACTTGTTTCGGTATAAGAGGATCCAACTATAATTGGTTTATCCTTATGGTAGATTGGATTGATTAGTTGTGTAGATCGGCATCAATACAATTCTTTGTGATTAAAAGTATTGATTGCAAAATCTTAACAATTACTTCGGTAGTTGAACATAAGATAGATCTAAGAACTCGGCAAATGAGTTTATTGAGATAAACAGAAAAGCCTTTGTCGAACTCACATCAATTGGTTGAAGAGAGTTGCTACAAACAGATTTGTTGTTCCTTTACTGTTTGGAATACGAACCAAAGGAATTGTTCCAAGTACGTGACTTATTCATAGGTCAGAGGCGTGGGAATACAGACGGAACTAGGTGAACTATAGGTTTAGTTGCTTGGTCTCAACTATACGAAGTTGGTTTAATTTTGTGTAGCGGCTTAATCCTGAGAGTATTCAATTCTAGACAAGGTCCCGGGTTTTTTCTGCATTTGCGATTTCCTCGTTAACAAAATCTTGTTGTGTCATTTACTTTATATTTCTGCATTATAATTGTTTTATTATAATTAAAGTAAATTACACAAACGATAATTCCTATTTACTTGATAAGCAATCCTATTGTGTTTGGTTAAGTCCGAACCCTTTTATCAAGTAAACATACTTCGTTGTTGTATTGTCTCGATCTCATATCCATAGACGATCACACAAAGTGTGAACCGATTAGTTGTATTGTCTCGACTCAGTCCATAGACAATCACTTTCGGAGAAAGGACTTATAGGTAGGAAAAGTTTTAGCTTGATGTATATTTTGGTACCCTCGCCTTTTCAACTTGAAAAAGGATCCAAGGCCAATCCCTAGTAGTAAGGGCATATCCCAAAGTCATGACCGCTCCCAGTATCGATCCTAACAGAGTTCAATTTCGTTTCTATATTTTCGATATGATCGTTATCTTCAAGTTTCTGCAAATATCGATATGTATAGAGATTGAACTTGGAATATTCATAACATCTCGGCATAGTGATTTAAATATGTGTTGAACTCTTATATCTTAATGTTCAAGTACTTTCCTTTTATACTTAAAGCGAGATCCTGAAACCAAAATTTTAATATGTTTTACATATTCGAAAATATATGATTACCATATTCCAGGGGTTTGCATATCTCAAGTTATTATATAGTAAAGTAAATAAAATTATGCTAGCTAATATTAGTTATCAACTAAGAGGGACTTTGGTTAATGAGTTGGAATATAATTGATATTTGTTAATTTTGGAAATAATATTCTTTGCACATCTTTAGGAATTTTCGGAACTGGTAATACCTTTTCTTATACTCAAGCCTTGGTCATAACTGTGAAGACTTTATTCTAATTAACTCATCCATTGACATACTGCGTAACTGTTTGTTGATAGGGTGTAGAATACATCCTATTTACTATCTATTGTTTATGCTTTCTTTGCTATTTTTCTTGTAAATTATGTATTTTACGCTTGTTTTGAGTTTTATAGCTACTATGGAGTCGCACGAACGAAAAGAAAAATAAATCACCCAATTTGAGAAAAAGGGCAAAATTGTCATTTCATGGGCGAACACTATCTGGAGCCCAGTCAAGGTTAAGGGGCAACTCTTTTGGGAGGAGTACTAAATACAGCCAGCTGTGGTTAAGGGGTTGCCAATTGAGTAGCCCTTATCAGGGGTGACCGAGTGTCATTATCCAGCCTTACCCTAAAACCTATCGAGAGAAGACTTTTCTCTCATTCATCTCATTCTTTCCACCTGAAATTGAGGCAGCGGCTGCTGCTGTTGAAACGAAGAGAAGAAAGTAAAATCGATGCTGTTGAGATCGAGAAATTCAGAGAAACTGAGAGATGTCTGAGATGTATTTGAATCTGTTGATGCTTAGGAAGAATGGGTGTCGCTGCTGTTGTTCGAATCACAGAGAAGAAATTAGGGTTTCGATTTGAAGAGGAAATCAAAGATAAAATCAAAGATGGGTTTGTGGCTGGTTGTGAAAGAATTAGGGTTCGATTTCTGCAACTGAAGAACAAAGTGAAATTGGGACGAATCTTTGGCTGAATCTCGAATCTGTGATGATTTAAGTTAATGGGTTTTGACTAAAAATGTTGTTGGTGGTCTCTGATAGAATGTTGAAGTTGTTGTCGTTGCCAGAGCATGGAATGGAAGAATCAGAGAAGTCCATGGGTTTGAGTGGAAGAAGGAACTGAAGAAACTGTTACCAAAAACTGGGAGATTACAGGGGAGATGATGAATCTGCTGCTATGAAGATGGAGATTAAAATGGGTTTTGTCTGATATTGGTGATGGTTAATCTGAGTTCAACAGAGAATTGAAATAGCAGTGAAGAAGACGCTGCTTTGCTAAAATGGGTTTGTCATGAGCAAGATAACAGAGATAAAGAGAATGTTGCAGCTGTTACATCAACCATCAGGAAGAAGATGGTGGATGTTGTTATGAGCAACAGGGATGAGTGAGAGTTCAGATTGAAAGAAAATGGAAATTGATATGAAATTGGAGATGGTTCTGTGTTGGTGTTACAACAAAGGCAAGAGCTGAATAGCAGATGAACAAGTGAAGCTCTGCAGTGAACAATGGCTTGAAATGAACTAGATGAATGTTAGGATTCTTAACAGGTGAAGAAAAGAAGTAATAGCCTGAACTTGGCCTGAGGAAGTCCTATAAATAAACGAAACTCGGCCGGATTTCTGTTCCAGCGAGTCAACTCGTTATTAGCCGATGAGCCGATCCAACTCAGCTGAGTATGACCATTCAGCCAACTAGGCAGCTGACTCGTTGCTGACTCAATGGCTGACTCTCTCCCCTTGACTTGTTGACTGACGGTTGACCGGTCTGACTGTTAACTTTAACTGCACTGTAACGGAATATTCCGTTATCAGAGATGAATGTATCCAGTGATTTTCCCGGCAGATTTCCGGTGATCCTAAGAACTATTCCGGCAACCCAAAATTATAGTTTTTGTGGAGAATATTCTAGACTCATGGGTGTGAAGACTTGGACTTGGAATTGGATGGAGAATTTGTCTCAAATTTGGAAAGAGAAGATGGAAGATTTGAGAAAGACTTGAATTTGGAAATTGAATTATTATGGAATGAGGATTCTATTCCTTGGAAGATTTGGAGAACATTGAAGCCTATAAATAGAGAAGTTCTCTACACACTTCTACATCTTTTTACACACCTTTTTACACACAAAACACTTCTCTTTTCTTTATTCTTTGTGTGAACTCCTTAACATGAGTAGCTAATTTTCTTATTGATTGAGGATGAATTCCTAGTTTTTTAACATATGGTTTGAGTTTTGTTTTCAATTCTATCTTGAAGTTTTTCACATGATTATCGTTTGTTTTTACTAATAGGAATGTTTATACATTCATGGTTGATTGATAGATTGTTTAGAGTGCAGGCTAAATTGATTTGTTAATTTGATCTAAAGCTAGTGAAAGTTAGGGGATAAGTAATCGTTTCTTGACTCTTTACATAAGTAGCAAACACGAGACCTTGCGGAGGGGTTCCGTGGAGCAATTGTGTGTGAAAACAACGTTAGCAAGTAGACCTTGATCTAAGAGTCTAACTACTAATATCAACCTAATAAGTTCATAAATCTTAATGCGTTTATTTAAATTACATCTTGAGTGATCGACTACTAGGTGGTTTGGTAAATAGAATCCGGTAGTCGAGAACTTCCGTATCCGGGTGATACAAGGGATTTAGGGGTTTAGCACCGATCTAGTCGCTTTACCTACGGTTGGTGATAATCTGTGACTAATAACATGTGGATGAAAAACATAACTTGAATCATTGTTTTGCAATGAAGAAGGATTCCTTGGTCTTGTCTCTCTTATTGATTTCAACTTTATCTTTGAATTGCTTTGTTTATTTTCTTTTGCTTTATATACCCCCCTTTTTGTGACAATTAAGACAACTAAAACCTCTTGCTCCTCGTGGGAACGAACTTAACTACCACCATATTACTTGTTAATTGAGTGGAAAAATATTCACTAATTTGTTGTGGTTACGACACGCATCATTTGTGTGGGAATTCTACTCGTTGATAGAGGAGAACAATCTAATTAGGTGAAATCTCTTGCGTTGATTCATTTAGAGTATTCTTTGGGATCAAGAAGCTTTTAGTAGTAACGTTGGGGGGAACTAAATCGTATTGTGGTTATTTTAGTTTTCGACTATTAATTTGATTTCCAAACATTATAATTATCCTTGATCTATAACACTTGTTTATTCTATGGTCGTTCTCTTCTAATATAAGACCACTTAAGTTTTTTTTGGATTGACTATTTTAGATCCAGTGATTCAAGATCTGTAGATAGAAGTAGTGATCATCCGTTGCTAATAAACTCTGTTCTTTGTATGATTGATCATTATTATGAATCAAGTTGTTTATGCAGAGATAACTTTGAAGATCAAAGACTTGAAGACTTTTTATTTTCTGATTTCTGATCTTTGTGTTCTTGCACACTTGATTCTCTGAGATTCAAACAAGCATTTTATTTCGATATATTTCAGACTTGTTGTCAAGATCAAACAAACTGTCTAGTTGCTTCTCCTCGTAGAGTTGCTTGAATAGAGGTTGTTCATTAAGATTAATTATGATTGATCATTATTAGGAATCAAGTTGTTTGTGCAGCGATTACTTTGAAGATTAAAGATCAAAGACTAGAAGACTTTTTATTTTCTGATTTCTGATCTTTGTGATTTTTCTTGCACACTTGATTCTCTAGGATTCAAACAAGCATTTTATTTCAATATATTTCAGACTTGTTGTCAATATCAAACAAACTATCTAGTTGCTTCTCCTCGTAGAGTTGGTTGAATAGAGCTTGTTCATTAAGATTAATTATATCGATAATTTTTGTCTTGGTTTGACATTTGACCAAAGGAGTTTATATCGATTAAACAGAAGATCCTTTAAACTCAACTTTATTTCATATCATTACTGGATTTGAGAAATTGATAGATGAGGTGGTTTCAAAAACAGATTTAGTCATTTGTTGGTCCGGATTATGATTGAATTGATTTGAGAGCGGAAGTCTTCACTATATGTGAAGCGACACAAGAAAGTGGACTATGTCTTGGGATTTATATGCGTAAACCAGGTTGGTTGTAGGCGCAGGGCTACTGAAGGAACCGAGTAACTATAATTAGTTTACTTGGTCTCAATTATATGAATTGCGATAGTCAATTTTTATAGCGGCTTAATATAAATATGAGAGTATTCAAAAGTTTTTCTCCACGTGGTTTTTATGCCATATAGTTTTTCTCGACCTCTCAATCACAAAATATAGTGTATGTCTTTGGTGCGATATAACTAAGTAGTGTAGTTTACTTTCTTTGAGCGTTATAATTGTCAAAGTGGTAAGAAAGTAAAAACACCAGTACATTAATCAAACTTGGTACGATCTCATAGTTGGTTCGGTCTTGGATTTATACTATATACCGAGTTACACCATGTTGAAATAATATTTGATAGGTATTGTTTCTGCAAGATTATAAAAGGTGTGCATGTAATAGGTTGATTAGAAAATATTGTGGTGTAGTCTGCACCCTCGTTATTTCAATTGGTATCAGAGTAGGAAAACATCATATGATCTAACAATATGTCTTTGGTGCGATATAACTAAGTATCGATCGCATCCCGGGAAATACTTCCTCGCCACTCCAAGGATGAGAAGTGGTGGGTTGTACCCCTTTTTAAATGGATGAAAAGGTTACTTTCGATAAGAGGAATATCGTATGATGTAGCTACATTACTCTAAACAAATTACTAGTCTTCCCTTTCTTGTAATAATGAAGAGGGCACAATTTTCAAAACATCTTTCAACAATCATATTTCCCGTTAATTTTAAATTTTTAAATATATATATTAACGATTTTTCTTTTTCTCATAGGTTGGAAAACTTCCTTTGTAGTTGCCTCCAGATCTCGAGAGAAGACGCAACATCCTTGAAAAGAAAATTTACAACTGAACAAGAAGACCCAAGAGCTAGAAGTCTGAAGTCGCGCGTCATCTCGCGATAGGGTTCAAAAATTAGAAGCCGATCTCGACTCCCAAAAAGGATAGAGTATCTACTCTTCGAACTCAAATCAGCAACTTTACGTTATAGTAATTTTCAACTCTTAAATCCTTGTCATGTTATCTTCTATCTTTCTTTGTCTGACTATTATTCTCGCAGACGTGTATAATCTCTCCAAGAATCCATTCTTCTCCATTCATTTCCGAGCCTATGAATGATGATGTCCTTCTTACTCACCCTCAATCAATCTCTAAGTAGTTCCTCAAATAAAGCTAACCTCCTTTCATTAAAGGATCTTCAATCCAAATACAATCTCTTAGAGATTGAGCACAGATCTAGTTTAACTAATCGCTTTAAACGAATGTACCTTGATTCCGAGAAGAAAATCAAAACTTTAAGGAAGAAAATTAGTGATCTCATAGATGAGAATGATCGACATTTAATAGAGGTGCACAGGCGTTAGCAGAATTCCACAAATCTCTTCTTGGTGTGCAAGTTGAACGAGATGAACTCTTCGTCAATACCATGCTTGAGCAAATGGTAAGAAGAGCAAGTTCGCTTCTCTTCTTGTTATTAGTGATGATGAATTCTGCCCGGGCTGCGAAAGTTTTAGATAATGCCAGAATAACTCATCGCTTCTTACTTTTGTAGTATTGCTTGTAAATTATTAACTTGTTGTTTCTTATTTGCGTAATCTTTTTCCCCCGAATTCAATCTTCATTCCCCCTTTTTGGTAGTTCTTCCTTGTAATATAATTGGCTAACATTATTGATGTATAACTCTTTCATCGAAGGGATTTTAGTTGTCATCATGTATGTGGTTGAATAAAAATTTTATTGTTATTGAATGTATTGTTGCGACGAGGTCTTTATCTTCATAAATCAAGAATTCTACTTGCCTTGCCTTATCTTCATAAATGTATTTTATCTCTTCTCGTTGCGACAAAGATCGCAAGCCGCCTTACATTTTCAAGTAAGGGCCCATTGACCCCGCCTTATCATTTTTGTGTGGTCTTCCGAGTTAGACCTCCCTAATTAGAGGTCTTCCCCTCGCCACCTTTTATTGCGACAAAATCACAGGACGCCTTTACACTTGCATGTAAAGACCCATTGATCTTGCCTTATCATTTTCCAAGTATTTTTGCCTCTCACAGATGTTTTACTAGATCCCTTCCCCGAGCCATGTTGAGAGATACCCCTTATATGACGCACTTTAGGTCTTACATTTGCCTCTTACGAAATGTTATTCGCGAACTAGGTGTACGCCATAAAGGTTCGTCCCCATTCTTTTACTCATTCATATTTGTTAAATCATTCAATCATTCATATTTCATTATTTGTCTGATACTTGTTTGCGAAGTATTCGCACACCCTCGTATTTTCATTTTTCTTCTTAACTCGAATCGTGGTTTTTATGCCATATAGTTTTTCTCGGCATTTCGTGGTGGTGGTAATGTCTCCGCCTTTTTCTTCTCCCTTTAGAAAATGATTCACAATCATCCCGAGAAAAATAACAAAACTCATGACTAGTGTCGGTACATCTTCCATCACAAGTATAGCTTCCCAGATCTTTTCCACACTAGCATTCAAAGGAGGCATCTTAATCTCTTCCCATACCGGTTCGCGACTTCTCTCGCTCTCCATGATTACTCATCCCCACCTCGTAAGTTTCTTGCACATGATCTAGCCTCTGAATCTTATTGTTATTGCCACGGTTGTAGTAGTTTTTTTCTTGTTCAAACTCTTCTTGGTCGCGACTTCCCATGGCTACTATCTTCCGCTGTCCCTCATCAGCCTTCCCTGCTTGCTGTCCTTGCGAAGTGCTCGCCACTGTATTTATGAATTGAGGCAACAAGCTTGTCAGTTCGAGTTTGTGTTCGCGAGTTTACTTTCTTTTGATTCTAAGCGTTATAATTGTCAAAGTGGTAAGAAAGTAAAAATGTTTGTTACCACTTAGGAGGTATTCCTCCCATCTGTACTTCTAGCGTGAAGGGATTCTTCGCAGCCTCCTCGCGAAAGACATTAATCAAACTTTGGTACGATCTCATTGCCTCTTCCATCTCTTGTTGGTTCAATGGTCTTGGATTTATACTATATACCGAGTTACACCATGTTTTCTGGCCGAAATAATATTTGATAGGTTTTGTGTTTCTTCTCGGTACTTTCTCGTTGGTAAAACTCTCCTTCTTTTCTTCCCTATTCGATTGATCTCACGCTAAGATTATAAAAGGTGTGCATGTAATAGGTTGATTAGAAAATATTGTGGTGTACCAAAACGTCTTCGAATCGACCTCCAAGTATGTACACTTACTCTATCATAATCCACACTGTTATTTCAATTGGTATCAGAGTAGGAAAACAGCATATGATCTAACAATATGTCTTTGGTGCGATATAACTAAGTAGCAGACGGATGAAAAGGTTACTTTCGATAAGAGGAATATCGTATGATGTAGCTACATTACTCTAAACAAATTACTAGTCTTCCCTTTCTTGTAATAGAAGATTCAAAACATCTTTCAACCTTTTTAAGACAACTATTACTAAAAAAATTACCATATATGATCTCATTATGTTTGTAACGAATATGGTGAACATTTTCTTTAAACATCCATGACAGTTTGTTAGACTTAATCAACTTTGTCGCTCTTCGCTAGATCTTGAAAAAGTTTCTTCTGACCCCATAATACTTTTTCGGAAAACATAGTTTTTCTATGAAGAATATTGATCACTTTTATTGGAAAGTAGGTGTGAGTTTATCCATTCTCAATCTCACCCGTTATCGGAAATCAGAATCGGACTGAGTCACGCTCTGCGAATCGGGCGATCAACTCAGGCGAATTTTTTCTTCAGTTTTTTCAGTTTTCTCGATCTTTTCAGTTGAATTTCTTCATTAAATTCAGGATATACCGATGATTGGTGTTAATTACTATGGTGTGTTGGAGTATTAATTCATAAACCATGTCGGAAACACCCCAAATTCCGATTGGAGAAAATTTTGTATCTCGTTTTAGATCTGAAATTTCTGATTTTAGGGTACTTAATATGGATTCAGAGGAAGGATTGAGCAGTTCTTCTCCTTCGCTTTTTATACCTGATACTGTTATTGATGAATGTTTAGATGAATGGCGGTTCAGTTTGATTGACAGATTGGATTTAGTTAAGCTTAAGATGGAAACTGTTAATGCTTCATTGAAACAACAATGGCATCTCAAAGGATCAGTGCAGTTGATTCCTTTAGGTAAGGGTTTTTTCGTTATTAAACTAGATAATATTGATGATAGAACTTATATTTGGAAAGGTCTTTGGACTGGTGAATCTCAAAATGTCAGTTTAAGAGCTTGGGAACCAAATTTTAATCCGGCTGCTCAAAAAACAACTTCAGCTTTTGTTTGGGTTATATTTCCTGGGTTGAGTATTGAATACTGGAAGGAAAATATTCTTATGGAATTGGGAAGAACTTTAGGAAGAGCCATTAAAGTGGATGAAATTACTTTGAAAAGAACTGTTGGATATTATGCTTGTGTATTAGTTGAAATGGATATCTCCAAATCCATCCCTAATTCAATTTGGGTGAATTCAAAGTATGGGAAATTTGAACAATCTGTTCACATAACTAATATTCCTAAAATCTGTAGTCATTGCAGGTCTTTAGGCCATTATGCAGTTGACTGTAAATCAAAGAGGAAAGAACAAGTCCAGTCTACTGATTTTGTTTTTAATAAACCTACGAAACAATGGAGGCCAAAAAAAATTCAACCCCATAAAGTTGGTTTTGATATATGTGGAAATGATTCTGAGTCATGTATGGATCAAGTTGTTCAAAATATTAATAGGAGCAGTGGAATTTCTACTCCTAATTCTTCAGCTTTACTTCAGAAGGAGCATTCTTCAAGGAGATTTCATATTTTACAAAATAATTCTGAGGAATTCAAGAATGATTTACAATCTCAAGATGACTTCCCTCCTTTAGTTTTTAATGTCATTCACAGTGAAGTTGGTGAAACCAGTGGAGTAGTTAAAGAAATCCAATGTTTTGATACTTCAATTCAAGCAACAGTTACTTTTCCTAAAAGTGATCATCCAATAATTGAAGAAGATTCTAGCGACTCTGGTTCTGAAGATGGGGAGATAAAAGAGGTTAGTACCACTGCTTTGCTTCATAACAACACTATTTCCTCTCCCATTATTATTTTAAGGAATGAAAATAGTATTTCTAGTATTCCTGTGGTTACAAAAAAAATTATTGCAGAAAAGAAAAAGGCCCCACAAAGCCTACAAAGCCAACTCCTATTACTACACAAGCCAGCAAGGAATCTCAGAAGTTTTTGAATCAAAAGGGGTCTTCTCCCCATAAATTTTCTTAATGAGAGTGGTCTTTTGGAACATAAGAGGTCTTAAGAGGATTAAGGCCAAGTTTAAACTGAAAGCTTTAGTTCAACAAGTAAACCCTTCTTTAGTTTGGATTGCTGAACCAAAAATCCATTTTAATTAAAAAACAGAGTTAAGCTTCCTGGTATGCATCATCAAGTAATACATAATACAAGTGACCACAGGAAAGCAAATTTATGGTTATTTTGGAATTCTTCAATAGCTACTCCCACTGTTATTTTTACTTCTAGACAAAGTATCACTGTGGAAATTGAAAATGTTTTAGTTACTGGAATACATGCTGATGTTTAACTATCAATAGAAGAGAATTATGGTCAGATTTTCTTTCTATCAGTAAGCTCAATAAGCCATGGATGGTTATTGGGGATTTGAATACAATTACTTCTATTCATGAAAAAAAAAGGGAGGTAGAAGTCCTCTCTCTTCAGCTGTTAATGAATTCAATGAATGTATTGATCAATGTCATCTTTTACAAGCTCCCAAGAGTGGTTTGCAGTTTTCATGGTCAAATGGCAGATGTGGGAAGAAAAGAATTCTTTGTAATCTTGATAGAGCCTTATTCAATCTACAATGGTTAAATACTTATAAGGGCTGGAAATATCATGTATCTTCAAGAGGCATTTCTGATCATAGCTTTTTAGTGGGCACTGATTTGGATATTCCTAAACCAAACAATTCTCCTTATAGATTTCAAAAAATGTGGACAAATCATCCTGAGTTTCTTCAAGTGGTTGAGAATTCTTGGAAGGAAGTTATGACTAGTAATCCAATTTTCATCTTCATGAATAAGTTAAAGAGATTAAAAATAATTCTGAAAAATGGAAACTATCATACAATATTGAGGTCTTTGGTGATGTTCATTTAAACTTGAAGAAAGCAGAGGAAAAAGTTACTGAAACAAAATTACTTTCTGATGCTGAGCCTGATAATTTAGAACTACTAAACAAATATGTTACTGCTAGAGGAGTTAGGGATCTGACTGCTCAAAACTATCATACAATATTGAGTCAAAAGGCAAGGATTAACTGGATAAAATTTGGGGATGCTAACACAAATTTCTTTCACACTTCTATTAAGTTAAGGCAAGCAAAAAATAGTATAGCTGAAATTGAAGATGAATCTGGGAACATTGTAGATAATCAACAGAGCATTGCAAAAATTCTTATTGATTACTTTCAAGCTAAATTCATAGCTCAACCTGTTCAGTTTACTGAGAATTTATTTAAGGCAATACCTCATTTAGTTACAGATGAAGAAAATATTTTCTTGTAGCTTCTGCCTTCAAATGATGAAATCAAACATGTTGTTTTTGATCTGAATCAAGATGGGGCACCTGGGCCTAATGGATTTAAAGGTATATTCTATAGAATTGCATGGGATATTATCAGTGAAAAGCTTACTGGTATTGTTCAGTATTGCTGGAATAATCAAATTATCCCTGCTGGTTTAAATTCAAATTTCTTGGTTTTACTTCCAAAAGTCAAAGGAGCAAAAAAGGTACATCAGTTCAGGCCTATTGGATTGAGCAACTTTTGTTTTACAAAGATTCTTACTATAAGAATGAGCAAATTACTGCATAAATTGGTATCTAAACAACAATGTGCTTTTATCAAGGGAAGAAACATACATGAACAAGTCCTCTTAGCTTCTGAGCTAGTAAATGAAATGCAAGTTAATAGAAGAGGAGGGAATGTGGGTTTGAAACTAGATACTTCTCAAGCTTATGACACTATAAGCTGGGACTTTCTAGTACTGCTTTAAAGAGTTATGGCTTCTCAGTAAAATTCTGCAATTGGATTATGGTTCTGCTAAAGACTACTAAGTTTTCCATCATGCTAAATGGAGGTCCTATTGGCTATTTTGGTGTAGGAAGAGGATTTAAACAAGGTGATCCCTTATCTCCCATTCTCTATGTTCTTGCTGCTGATGTGCTTAGTAGAAACATACTTCTGTTTATCCAAGAGGGTAAAATTCAGCCAATGGTCATCAAGAAAGGTATTCATCCTTCACATCTTTTTTTTGCCGATGATATCTTTATCTTTTGCAATGGAGGAAAGAAAACACTCACTAATCTCAAGCAATTACTCATGAATTATCAAAATGCTTCTGGTCAAGTAGTGAGTGCTGCCAAAAGCAAATGTTTTGTTGATGGGACTTCCACTCTTAGACAAAATCAAATTGCTGATCTTATGAACATGAAACTCTCTACCTTTCCAGATAAGTATTTGGGAGTGATGTTAGTACATGGAAGAATAAAAGCTGAACATCTTTGGTCTTTTGTGGAATTGCTGCAAAGAAGATTAGCTACATGGATTGGTGAATTCCTCAATTTTCAAGCTAGAGTAACTCTAATTAAATTTGTGCTAAGTAGTATCCCCTTATATAATATGTCAATCTATAAATGGCCTAAAAAAGTTATTGAAGCCTGTGAAAGAATTTTAAGAAATTTTTTGTGGAGTGGTAATGCTGAAGACAGGAAATTCATTACAATTTCATCGGATAAAGTTTGTGTGCCTGTTGAGGAAGGTGGGTTAGGAATAAGAATATTTGAAGACATTAATAAAGCTCTTTTGATGAAATTATTATGGAGGATTGTTACAACTGATGAAGAATGGGCAAGATTTTTCTTAGCCAAATACCAAGATAAAAATGATTGCTGGATTACACACTACAAAAAATCTTCTATTTGGCCCGGGATCAAATGGGTGCTACAAGAATTTCAAGATAATACTAGATGGTTGGTGGGTAATGGACAACATATTTCAGTTTGGAGGGACAATTGGATTATGGAGTCAAGCATTATCAAATCTTTCCCTGAAGATGAATATATTCAACAACACATTAATATGAAAGTCGGAGAATTAATCACTGATAACACTTGGAATATACCAAAAGACATGCTCAAATTCTTTTCAGCTGAGGATTTACCAGTACTTTCTGCAGAATCCGACAAGCTAGTTTGGACTGCAACACAAGATGGTTCCTTCTCAGTGCAAAGTGCAATAAATATAATTAGGCAAAAACAACCAAAGCTGAGATGGTATAAAAGAATATGGAAATCATGTGTGCATCCTTCAACAACAACAAATGTATGGAAAATCTCCAGAGGTGCTTGTACAACTGATGAAAATGTGAAGAAAAGAGGTATCAGTATTGCTTCTAGATGCTATCTATGCTTTAAAGACCAAGATACCATTCCTCACTTATTGTGGTCTTGTGACTATGGGAAAATCCTTTGGAAATGGATAGGGGGAGTATTTGCTTTTAAAAATCCCAAGTCTTTTGATGATATCATGGCTGCCTGCAAAGACAAAAGTTCAGTAATCCAGGAGCTTTGGTATATAGCAGCTTTTAACATTTTAGTAGATATCTGGTTCACCAGAAATAAAATATTTTTTGAAGACATACTTCCTGACAGTAAAAGGCTAAACAAAGGATAGCTGGGATGGTCCATGATTGTGAAGTCAAATTGAAAGGTAATATGAATAACTCTGCTTATGACCTCCAAATCTTGAAATTCTTTAATATTGGTTGCAGAAGAGTGAAATCCTTCTGAGCATTGGAGTGTACTTTTTCACTGCCTACATCAGATAGAACTTTGCTATGCTGTGATGGTGCATCTCAAGGGAACCCTGGATGTGCTGGTTATGGGTTCATTGCTAGAGACAGTGAAGGTAAATTCATTTTTGCTGAAAGGGTTGGTCTTGGTATTTCACATAATTTCATAGCTGAGGTTCTGGGGATCATTGGTGCCTTGGAATGGGCTATACTAAATGCTAAAGACAAGGTAAACATTGACTCAGATTCTACATCTGCCATTACTGCTTTCATAAAGAATAAACTTCCATGGTTTGTATGGACCAGATGGTTGTTTATCTGCAAGAAATTGAGATCCATCCATTTCAATCATGTATACAGAGAAACAAATTTCTCTCGCTTGATTTTTTTGCTAAGAAAGGAGTGTATCTAATGAAAGGGCAGGTAATGAAGTTCTCTAATAGGCCTGCTAATATGCACAGGATGGAGGTGCCTGACAAGATCTATTACAGATTTTAATCTGTCAGTTTTTTAATGGGCTTATGTCATGTAGTTTTCTGTTTTTGAGTTTATGTTGGGCTTAAGACATGTTGTCTACTTTTGCCTTTTTTGTTTCATTTTTGGGGCAGCTGGACATGTTGTCCTAAAAATTGGCTCATTATGGTTTTTGTAATTATTTTGGTTTATCAATATATATATATATAAATATTGGAAAGTAAGAAAAATTAATACAACTGACACAATTATATTTCTCTTTAACCAGAAACCTAAGCATTTAAGGAAACAAGTTTTAAAAGATTTCTTTATAAAAAAATCTACTCATACCTGATTGGGAAATAAAATTTTGGAAATCAGTTAACATATCGAAATATATTTAAATAAAAAGTTATCGAGTTTATCCATAAAATCTTTTGGACCTCTTTTTGGAACCAGATGGATGCATATCATTTATGTTATATATTAATGTCATCAAGGTTTGTTCAAGAAGAAATATTGATAATGTTTGTCAAATCTTACGAAGTTATAAGGTTATTCTAGTTCACTGAGAACAATACAAACATTTAGAGGTGGACATAGATGAAGTAAGATAAGTTTAGAGAATTTTTACGAAATTCTTTTAGCCTGTTACTTATTTCAAAGAAACCGTTATGTGGAGAATGCATTAAGCGGTCTTCAACAAAATTGCTCTCAACCTATGTGTTGATGGTGGATTTTCGTTTAAGGTTAAATTTGTAAGTAACCAGAAAAATCATGCGCTGACATCTTGTAAAAGATAAAGCCGTTTATAAGTGACGGATACTCCTCACTTAATTCACCAAGAATGGAGCATGTAGCAACAATCCCATTCTATGAATACATGAAATTCCTCCAGGTTGGAGCATGTAGCAACAATCCCTTCTGTGAATTTCATATCAGCCTTGTATTTCCAGCACTCATTATCAGTGTGGCATGACGACTGAGTGTTACTCTTACAGAGTAACACGAACCTCCAAGCACTATAATGATCATTATCAGTGTGGCATGACGACTGAGTGTTACTCTTACGGAGTAACACGAACCTCCAAGCACTATAATGAAACCATGTACGAAATACCCGCATGTGCCGATTCTCGGTGTGTTATACTAGCCCGAGCCCTCTCGGTGTGTTATACTAGCCCGATTGAGCCCCTCTCGGTTATTATACTAGCCCTCCGATTGAGCATCCCAAGACCGACCATATCAGTCCTGGATATGATTCGATCGCAGATCATCCAACTCCACAAGCATGATTGGATGACCTGCATCAATTCCATCACCCCCAAGCGTGTATGGAATACACACGGCCCGACCCCGCATGGTCGACCATTGGCCTTCGCTTGCCAAGAAACCGTCCATACCAAGCATTATGGACGGAAACCCTAAATTAGGGTTTGCGGCATATTACATGTGCCGCAAAACGGTCTCAACCATCCATCTTCGCAGGTATAGATGGAGGGTATAGATGTAGACTCAAAGGGCCCGGAGCATGTCGACACAATCACCATGTGACCGCCTACACACTTGACCAATCGGTCAAAACCAACCATGGTTGGTTACAACACATTCGTCCGCCTGAAATAGCATGGTCGCGCGGCTTTGAAAGCCAAAATTAGGGTTCAAGCCATCACGCACGTCCATCTTCTCCGGTACGAATGGAGGGTCACAGATTAGATTGAGCAAGGGTCGGTCACACCAAAGATGACCACCGTGAGCCCATCTACCTCCTCATGCGGTCGGCCAAGGCATATCATGCCTGGCCAATCCAAAACGCCCGCTCAAACATGCGTGGTTACACTTCCCAAATTGCAAATCGATCTCGACCACTCAACTTCACCGACGAATTGGGTGGCTTAGATCACGTTTTCATGGGACGGTGAGACATGGGCGTGAACATCAGCCTACCATCTTCACGCCAAACCAACCGCCAAGACCGACCAAGTCAGTCATCTTGGAAAACACGCAGAAAAAGGGTATGGTGCGCGACTCCTTGCGGCATCAAACTCCTATCGCAAATCGATCTCAACCACTCAACTTTACCGGTCAAATTGAGTGGCTTAGATCGCGCCTTCTTGGGAAAGTGAAGTATGGACGTGCACACCGGCGTGTTGTCTACACACATGCCCTGGTCGGTCCTCTTCAAAACCCTTCCCATGCTTGGTTTCGACCAAGTCAAGAGTGATGCTTGCGCACCTCTTTAAAACCCTAATTTCATCAACGGCCGCAGATGAGTGTCTCAAACATCATCTCATCCGTCCGACTTCACCAGCCTTGGTTATACAACCCTGGTCAGAGTTATTTGGTTAGTGAGGAGTCATTACCCATCACTTTACCACACCGTAATGCAAGACTCGCATAAAATACACACGATACTTCACAAGTATCGACTTCCTCAATAACGCAGCTTATTCAATCCAAAGATTACATGCTACCTTTCGTGGATCCACGATCCACATTCCGTACATCAATCATGTCACAAACTGGGGGATACATACCGGGGTATTGGTCTCAAGCGGTTTATAGCGTGCGGCAACAACAACGCGCCATCACAAGAACGTGTTAGGAAGTCATGGGCGGTTAGAGATGAATAGAGAAGTGGGCAAGACTGGTCGTGTATCACCGACACACAACTCCACTACTCCATCATTCCACTACCTCCACTTCCCACGAGAAACGTGAATGAGGCTCAATGACTTGTATAAATAGGTTCTCCGCCCTATTTCCAACAACAAGGAATAACGGAGAACAACACAAGTTCGGACAGACAAACCAAGTGTTAATACAAAAACCGTATTCAAACACTCGAGCCCTCGCTTGCATCAACCGTAAGCTTGCTCATCTTTCTGTTACAAGTCATAAGCAAGCCAACACCTTCACAATCTCAACACCTTCTTCGCTTCCTCCCTAAGATCAACCCCATCTCCTTCACTTTGTGACCGAAACAAGTCTTGAACGGCCATTTCTTGGTTTAGGCCGGACTTGCACAGATTGATCTCTCGAATCTACAAGCACTCACCGCGCAGTGCATTTGTTGAAGGTTTAGATTCATTCCTCATCCACACCCCAAATTACCAAATTCTCGCAGAGTAGTTTTCACCCATCAACAATTGGCGACCACAAAGTGGGAGATTAATCTCTCGGTTGTGAAATCAATTTCTTCAATACCCAATCTCGTTTGGCTAAATTACGAGATGGTTGGTCTTAGGACTTCCTCAACAAATCCAAATCCCGGTCGAAGTTCCTCCAACGAGGATGCCTCTCTTCCCAACGGCGCATCTCGCTGGCGCAACAGAGGAATCCCAACTATGAGCGAGTTGGCTCTGATACTTGAGACTCAGACGAGGAACATGGAGCTGATCAAAGAAGCGGTAAACGACATACTTGACCTCCTCATCAAGATGACGTCGGAAATGAGCGTGCTGCTGAGACCTTTACACCGGACTAGTTCCCCTCGTATCAACAGCTTTACTAAGAACCGGAGGCCGAGATCGTGAAGCTGTGTCTCTAGTGGAAGACTTGTGTGAACTCTTACACCTCTCAAAAGATCAACGGGCGTAGACGTTTGTCTGCAGTCAATAAAATAGCTCGACGCACACCTTGCTCCTTCTCGTCCAGAGTCTCAATCTGCGTCTAAACATCTATAAACAATGTTACGTTCACGAAGATGACATGATGGCAGAGGAAGGTCACAACCGAGCCCTACATGTTACCGCACACATCAAGGGTTCAGAGTTCCGGAGGGCCCTCGTCGACACAGGAGCATCTTCGAACGTAATTACTCTCAAGACCCTCAAGACAGCCAAGGTCAGCCCATGCAAGATTGTACGACAGCCCACCACGATGACGGACTTCGAAGGGAATCAAACCAAAGACATACGGGTACGTCAATTTGAATTTATCGGTAGGGACCTGCTCACCACGAGCAAAGTTTGAAGTCATAGAAAAGGAGCCGGATTACCACATGATACTGGGGAGACCGTGGCTTCACCACAACAAGGTCATTCCTTCAACGTATCACCAGTGCCTGAAGACCGTGCTAAATGAGGAGGTCGTCCGTATTCCCGCATCATTGTCTCCGTACGCGCCAATATGTGGAGTGGAGCTGTTCGAGTCAAAAGATGCTCCGCAGGGAAAGTCCGACAAAATCATGTGCACTCCACTACCCACGTAGGCTTCAATCCAGGAGGAAGACCGACTTACATCGCTGGGGGCCAAACACCACGACACACTCTCTCCGACGAGACATCCATCTCCAACCGGTGAAACTTCAGCCCATCCTCACGCCAAAAGGGAGCGCTCTTTCGAGGCAAGCCGTGATCAGAAGGGGAAGACAATATACCAGCGCCGCTGTTAGCAATTAGCAGGAGAGACCATCCAGTCTCTCCGCCCAATTGATGCTGCAAGGACGACTTGAATACAAGAGGAGGTATTGACGCCCGCGACAGCCTACAAGACTAACCAATTCCACGACCGACGAGCTCGAGATTGTTAACATCGGATCGATGAATCTCCTGGCCGGTCTCTATCAGTTCGACTCTATCCACAGACGAACGTACGAGCCTTGTTCAACTACTCAAGGAATACCAAGATGTGTTCGCCTGGACATACGAAGAAATGCCCTGGCCTAGATGAAAAATTGGTCACCCATCACTTACACGTCATGCCCGGATCCAAGCCAATCAAGCAATCTCCGAGGCAATTCGGACATGAGGTAGAAGAACAAATCAAGAATGAGATTCGAGAAGCCGCTAGCCGCTGGCTTCATCGACCCATTCATCATCCGACCCGGTTAGCCAATGTGGTCCCGTAAAAAGAAAAGCGGACATATTCGATGCCGCGTGGATTTCGTAGACTTGAACAAGTGCTGCCCCAAGGACGACTTTCCCTCGCCTAACATCGACATGTTAGTAGACGCCACTAGCGGACACGGCATGTTTTCCTTTATGGATGGCTACAAAATGCTACAATCAAATAAGGATGTATGAGCATGATGCAAGTAAGACAGACTTTCCGAACCCCTCTTGGCAATTTCTACTATACTTGGTTATGCCATTCGGTTTAAAGAATGCCGGCGCAACATACCAACGTGCTATGACGGCAATCTTCCACGACATGATGCATAAACAAGTAGAAGACTATGTGGATGATATTGTGGTCAAGTCAAAGGCTCGAGCCGATCACACCAACGCCTTACTAAAGTATTTGAGAGGTGTCGGAATACAAGTTAAAGATGAATCCTTTAAAATGCGCTTTCGGTGTCTCCTCGGGTAAATTTCTCGGGATTCCAAGTGACCGCAGAAGGAATAAAAGTAGACCCGTCCAAGACTCAAAGCTATCCTCACAATGCCGCCTCCCCGAACTCGTGAAAGAGCTCCAGTTTCATGGGCAAGGTAAACTACATTCGACGTTTCATACCTGGTTTAGCCCAACTTACCGCCTCATTCACCCCCTTGTCAAGAAGGGAGCCAGCTTTGTTTGGACCGCAACCCAACAGAAGCTTTTCGGAAAGTCCAACGAATACTATCATCTCCAACCGTCATGAAATCTCCCGTACAAGGGAAACCATTGGTCCTCTACACCGCCTTCGATGACGCCGCCGTAGGGGCTTTACTCGCTCAGAAGACGACGAGGGAATCGAACGTCCCATATACTATTTCAGCCCGAATATTGAGAGATGCTTTGAACTCCGATATCCCGTGAGCGGAAAAAGCGTGTTTAGCTTTAATCCATTCCATTCGAAGTTTAGGCATTACCTCGCTATCCAACAGGTGATACTCGTGTCTAAATCCGATCCCGCAAAGTTCTTGCTTTCAAAGCCGGTCCTGACGGGGAGAGGACGGGAAAATGGCTTCTCCAAATGTCGAACTAGACATAACGTGCGCACGCCTAGAGCTATCAAGGGTCAAGCAGGTTGCAACTTATCGGCAAAGATTTCCTGAGAAGGTACTACGGGACTACATGAAGAACTCCCTGGAGAATTCCCGAACATCTCTATTCGGAAGAAGAAGTGTGGCTTTTGTATTTTGACGGCTCCGCTACCCCTAGCAGTAATACTGGAGGAGCAGGGCGTGGTGTTAGTCTCTCCAACCGGAGAAGTATTTTCACATTCCTTCAAGTTAGACTTCGAATGCACCAACAACTCTGCAGAATACGAAGCTTTCCTCATAGGGCTTTCAATAGCTAAACAAGCACGAGTCACACGCCTGGAGATAAGAGGTGACTCCAAGTTACTGGTGAATCAAATGAACGGAGTATACGCATTGAAAGAAGTAACACTGGCCCCGCACCGATCGAAGCTACGAGGTTACTAAACTACTTTGCCGATGCAACCATAACCCATGTTAGTCGCAAAGAACAACAAACACGCCGATTGCCTAGCAACATTGGCTTCCAAGTCAAGTTCGAAGGGGCGGAAGAAACTTTGACGGTAAAGAGGAGAACCATAGAATCGACATGGCTATCACAATACAAAGACACCAAGACCGACGATTGGCGAACTCCGATCATTCGAGAGCTCAACAGCTCACTCTCACAAAGAAAGGTCAGTCTCAAAACCCTGCAGAACTTCTTCATGCTTCATGGTATGTCAGATTATCGGAATCCGGACGGCTCCCTCGTCAAGATGTCTGGGAGGTGACGAAGCACAAATACAAACTGGATCGTATTCACAATGAAATTTGCAGACAATCATCGGTGGTAACGCTTTACCGGCGACTTCAACGCCTCGGGTTATTACGGCCGAGATGGAGGCTCAATCCAGACTACTTCAAAAGTCCTGCTCGAATTGCCGACACCACCACACCAAAGGGGAGATTTTTAATGTGAACCGCACTGGGACTGGAGAGAACCCTACATTAGCTATCTCCGTGATGGGATAATTCCGCCGGCCAAAAGGACGCTATTAAGATGAAGCAGAGAGCCAAGCGGTTCATATTCCATGAAGGGATCTTATACCGCAAGAGCTTCGGAGGTGATATGCTACGGTGCCTGGCTGGAGGAGAAATCCCAGTCATGTCAAGGCATACACGAAGGAGAACATCAAGGAAAGAGGAAACTGTTTCTCCAAATACACGAGAAATACTATTGGCCGACCATGGAGGATGATGCAGCTGCTGTTCAAAGTCACACATGCCAAATTCATGGGAACCTTGTTCATGCGCCTTCTACCCTCTCTGCATTCTATAAGCAGCCCATGGCCATTCTACTGGGGGACTGGACATTATCGGGAAGATTAATCCACCGTCATCGAAGCAAGATGAGTATATCATAACCGCAACGGAATACTTCACCAAATGGGTAGAGGCCATTCCCTACGAGGGACTACAGAGCAACAATTGCGGCTTTCATTAAAGAATACATCATTTGTCGTTTTGGCGTGCCCAAGCATATCATCATCGATAATGGCACTCCCTTCGCCAACAAGCAGGTGTACGGAGTTACCGGAGGAGTACGGCATTAAAACAGTGTCTTCCCACCGTCTACTATCCTCAAGGGAACGGGCAAGCCGAGAGTACCAACAAGACATTGATCCGGATCATCACGAATCTGAAGTACACGACAATCCCAGGAATGGCATGATCAGTTACCAATGGCACTATGGGCATACCGTACGTCGCCCGTAAGCTCCATTGGGGTTTCGCCATACTCACTTGTCTACGAGCGGATGCAATTCTCCCAAAGAGAGATCGAATCCCATCGCCAGATTGCAAAGAACAACCGGGATCCATTGAACGAGGTCAAGTCTCGACTCTAGAATAGCGAGTTAGACACTCTGGATTTTAGAAGGAATAAAGCAGAAGAACGCGCTCAGGTGTACATGAATCGAATTTCCAGGGCATACAACAAAATTGTGAAACCACGCGTTTTCAAGGTGGGAGATTTGGTTTTGAAAACAGCCAAACACATCCAACAAGACATGTCTGCACCAAAATTCTCACCAAAATGGGAAGGTCCCTACGCAGTCACCAAGGCTTACAGTACCGGCTACTACAAGATCATTAAGGTAGACGGAGGCAAGCTTGAAGCAGTCATCAATGGAAAGTGGCTCAAGGCATATTACACCTGACCATTATCTGCTGTGTCAACAATACAGGCATTTATTTTCATTACATGTTTGAATCATCAACTATATTCAGAGATGTGTCAATGAAAAACCTGTTTCACCAATCAAAAAACCAATGCAATTTATTCCGCAAAGATGTTCAAAACTCTTGACATAAACGTCATTAACAATAAGGGAGTACAGCTTAGAAGAGGCCATCTAGAAGATTATAATTCCTTGAGAGCATCATCTCATAGCCTAGCTTGATATCTCTCCGTTCTTTTCTTCAAGTCCTCGCACAGCCTGCTCCACCTTCTCTCGATTCTCGCGCCGAGCTTTCTCCTCTTCCAAGATAGCTTTCGAAAGGAACAACATTTGCGAGGATACCAACTCGATCGACCTTGATGACATCAAGACGTTGCCGCAACCAGCCCACGTTGAACTTCATGGATTCACAGGTAGATACCATATTCTCCCACTTTTCGAGACTTGATTCAAAGAACATTGCGGATAGAAATACTCTCCATCTCAAAGAATCATGGGAAGAAGGCAATTTACCGCGGTAACCAAAGCAGAGGAACAATGTCGACCACGTTCCTCGGTTGCGATATGACCGTACTTCCTCCACAACTTGGTGTACAAAGGCACAAACTCCTTCCGCACCAAGAATCCACCGACATCTTGGTAGCCGGAGGATAAGCATTTCATGCGAACATCGAATGAAAGACCTGCATTTGGATATTCATAAGATGAGACACCCAGGTCAACGTCTTCGAGGTTCGCATGGGTAGGCGTGTTTGAGTTTGAAGGAAGAGGAATGGTTAAGTCATCATCGTCAATGACCGTCACACATGTTCCTAGAGGGTATCTCTCGCAAGAATGAAGGGATTATTCACCGACCGTTATGAAGAACAAACAATGTTTCGTAAAAGAAGGAAGAGACAAACCGGTATGATCTTCTTGACTCAAGAACACGAACAGGGACTGATCATGAAGCTCGACGCGGTCGTACACGTTTAACGGAGATCCTGGATGGTATGAAGAAGATGATCCACTATTGTTAGACATGATGGGAAATAGAGTTTTTGCAAGGAAGCTCTACTGTAAAAACGGATCAAAAAATCTCTTCACCTGCATAAATACTGAGGAAACCCTAAAACGATTACGGCGCCCGATATATGAGGATTCAACGCCGACCAAGTCGGATTTCTTTTGAGCCCCGATCAAGAACCTAAGAGCATCTGGACACAACAATTCAACCGGCAATGTGCAAGCACCCACGCCCTAAATCCGGTAGAAGAGGAATCCTATCCCCGACTCAAACACCTGAAGGAGCGGCCGAACTCATACATGTACGAGAGGAACCAAAGCGACTCACCGGATCAAGTCCTGCTTCCTTCGCATCCTTAATCAAGACCAACCAGTTCCAGGGAAACGCCTGACAATGTGAAGCTATCCCAGAAATATGTATTCACTCCAGCTTGGTCATTTCTGTATGTCACCATCTCATGCCTACCACACAATAGTGTAACCATTATGTGCTAGGCAGGGGACTTAATGTTGATGGTGGATTTTCGTTTAAGGTTAAATTTGTAAGTAACCATAAAAATCATGCGCTGACATCTTGTAAAAGATAAAGCCGTTTATAAGTGACGGATACTCCTCACTTAATTCACCAAGAATGGAGCATGTAGCAACAATCCCATTCTCGTGAATACATGAAATTCCTCCAGGTTGGAGCATGTAGCAACAATCCCTTCCCGTGAATTTCATATCAGCCTTGTATTTCCAAAGACTCATTATCGATGTGGCATGACGATCGAGTGTTACTCTTACAGAGTAACACGAACCTCCAAGCACTATAATGATCATTATCGATGTGGCATGACGACCGAGTGTTACTCTTACGGAGTAACACGAACCTCCAAGCACTATAATGAAACCATGTACGAAATACCCGTATGTGCCGATTCTCGGTGTGTTATACTAGCCCGAGCCCTCTCGGTGTGTTATACTAGCCCGATTGAGCCCCTCTCTGTGTGTTATACTAGCCCGATTGAGCATCCCAAGACCGACCATATCAGTCCCGGATATGATCTCGATCGCAGTCATCCAACTCCACAAGCATGATTGGATGACCCGCATCAATTCCATCACCCCCAAGCAGTATGGAATACACACACCACCCCCGCATGGTCGACCATTGGCCTTCGCTTGCAAGAAACCGTCCATACCAAGCATTATGGACGGAAACCCTAAATTAGGGTTTGCGGCATATTACATGTGCCGCAAAACGGTCTCAACCATCCATCTTCGCAGGTATAGATGGAGGGTATAGATGTAGACTCAAAGGGCCCTGAGCATGTCGACACAATCACCATGTGACCGCCACACACTTGACCAATCGGTCAAAACCAACCATGGTTGGTTACAACACATTGGTCCGCCTGAAATAGCATGGTCGCGCGGCTTTGAAAGCCAAAATTAGGGTTCAAGCCATCACGCACGTCCATCTTCTCCTCAAGACGAATGGAGGGTCACAGATTAGATTGAGCAAGGGTCGGTCACACCAAAGATGACCACCGTGAGCCCATCTACCTCCTCATGCGGTCGGCCAAGGCATATCATGCCTGGCCAATCCAAAACGCCCGCTCAAACATGCGTGGTTACACTTCCCAAATTGCAAATCGATCTCGACCACTCAACTTCACCGACGAATTGGGTGGCTTAGATCACGTTTTCATGGGACGGTGAGACATGGGCGTGAACATCAGCCTACCATCTTCACGCCAAACCAACCGGCCAAGACCGACCAAGTCAGTCATCTTGGAAAACACGCCGAAAAGGGTATGGTGCGCGACTCCTTGCGGCATCAAACTCCTATCGCAAATCGATCTCAACCACTCAACTTTACCGGTCAAATTGAGTGGCTTAGATCGCGCCTTCTTGGGAAAGTGAAGTATGGACGTGCACACCGGCGTGTTGTCTACACACATGCCCGGTCGGTCCTCTTCAAAACCCTTCCCATGCTTGGTTTCGACCAAGTCAAGAGTGATGCTTGCGCACCTCTTTTAAAACCCTAATTTCATCAACTGGCCGCAGATGAGTGTCTCAAACATCATCTCATCCGTCCGACTTCACCAGCCTTGGTTATACAACCCCGGTCGAGTTATTTGGTTAGTGAGGAGTCATTACCCATCACTTTACCACACCGTAATGCAAGACTCAGCATAAAATACACACGATACTTCACAAGTATCGACTTCCTCAATAACGCAGCTTATTCAATCCAAAGATTACATGCTACCTTTCGTGGATCCACGATCCACATTCCAGACATCAATCATGTCACAAACCGGGGGATACATACCGGGGTATTGGTCTCAAGGCGGTTTATAGCGTGCAGCAGCAACGCGCCATCACAAGAACGTGTTAGGAAGTCATGGGCGGTTAGAGATGAATAGGAGAAGTGGGCAAGACCGGTCGTGTATCACCGACACACAACTCCACTACTCCATCATTCCACTACCTCCACTTCCCACGAGAAACGTGAATGAGGCTCAATGACTTGTATAAATAGGTTCTCCGCCCTATTTCCAACAACAAGGAATAACGGAGAACAACACAAGTTCGCATTTACGAAAACCAAGTGTTAATACAAAAACCGTATTCAAACACTCGAGCCCGCTTGCATCAACCGTAAGCTTGCTCATCTTTCTCATTACAAGTTATAAGCAAGCCAACACCTTCACAATCTCAACACCTTCTTCGCTTCCCTCCCTAAGATCAACCCCATCTCCTTCACTTTGTGACCGAAACAAGTCTGGAACGGCCATTTCTTGGTTTAGGCCGGACTTGCACAGATTGATCTCTCGAATCTACAAGCACTCACCGCGCAGTGCATTTGTTGAAGGTTTAGATGCATTCCTCATCCACACCCCAAATTACCAAATTCTGCAGGAGTAGTTTTCACCCATCAACACTATGATACTATAGTTCACGGACTATAGATTAGGAACAAGATCACAAAGTTCACTTTGTTTCAGACTTTGTGATTTCACAAGATAAATATTTAAATTCTTCTCTGATTTGTTTGGATTTTTTTTATGAGGTTGAATTGACTGGGTATCTTTATATCTTTTGAAGAGAATAACTTATCCTTATCATTGAGGTTTTCCAATACATATTCTTTCCTTGAGGATTATTCTACTGCAAATAGATCTACCTTGATTGAAATATATTTGAAGAAAATCAATATGCTTTCTTTTAGAGGTAGATAAGTATCAAAAAGTCTTCACTTAGGCAGAAGTAACTCTTATGTTGTAAATGATGTGTGAAGGAATCAAATGCTTAAGATACAGTGGCATCAACTACATCCTAGTCCGAATTATAATGGTAAGCTAGTGTCTGTAACGGTTTAATATGGTGAGGTGTTCAAATTCGACTAGGTCCTAAGGTTTTTCTGCATGCTGCAGTTATCATCATTAATAAAATTCTGGTCTCCTGAGTTATTTTATTTTCGGTATTATATTATTTTATCTTTCAAATAGAAATACAGTACTTAATCAACTTGAATGCTCTTAGATCCCTAACTGATTGAGATCTTACAAGACTTGTTCTTGTTGAATTCATATCTTGAAATATAAATTAAAAGTCTCGCGCTTGTTGGAATTCTGATCTTGTAAATTTCGAATACATACGAGGTTGAACTTGGATATTGATCTTCGAGATCATCTAATAGATCTTGTACACAATATAGTATACGGACCTTTGGTCTATACATATTGATTATGTAAGAAGAAGAGAAACTTTATATACAATCATATTCAAGGATCATTATCGTTGATCTACTTGTTGATTGTATTAGGTTTTTTCTATATAGGTTCACCAACAAAAAAAAAGTTGGTGGTATAGTTAGTACTCTTTCCTTTTCACCAACTCTTATTGACATCACCCAAACAGTTTCAATAATGAAGGTGTACATCAAGAATAACTGAGAAAAGAAATCTTATGTAGTTAAAATGCTTTCTGTTTTTGCTCTAAATGTATCAAAAATGACAAGAGCTGTCAAAATGTTGTTGTTCATCCTTACAATGGTTTTGGTGAGTTTACAGATCCCGAGATGCAAAGTATTCTATATTATTATTATCTAAGAAAAGTTGTCAATCCGAACTGCGGTGTTTGGTTCGTAAAATTGACTTTCTTTCCAGTTATAGGGTACTTTTGCAAGATCCCCCCCACCCCCCCACCCCCCACCCCCCACCCCAAACACACACGATAGACTCACGTCTCTGCATAAGATTTTCATAGGTAAGTACAGAGGCCATGGGAACGATACGATGAAAAGTAAAAATGAATATTAATGAAGCTGGGTATCTCAAATGGTACCAGAGAATTTCAAAGCTATTAGTTGATATTAACAATATGCACAACTATGGTATCTCAAATGGTACCAGAGAATATGCCGGCATTAGGTCGGATGGGCGTGATAAGTCAATCATTCATACTCAGCGACCTCCAAAAGAACCCTGCTTAATAGCGTATCCCACATACGGAAGTTCTTCATATAATATGGTTGAATTATATTGGGGGTTTCCAAATATAACTTCACAGCGGGAGCTAACCATGATCCCAATAATTTCGACAAATATGGCACGTACTTATCCTTATTATAATGTATAAGCCACTGAAAATCAATCTAGTGTAATAATTTGTGGTGGGAAAATCAAAAAATTACAGCTTCGCACTTGGAGACGGTTAGGAAATGCCATGTGGATACTACCCTATTTGAATTGAGTTCAAGTTTATTTCCTAATGTTTGTGCAAATTCTTGGAGTACTTATAGTCACAGTGAATCATGACACGAGAATGTGGGAGATATACAAGTGACTTATACTAAAGTACAAATTGTGCATGCGACACAACATCAAGTAACTGAACAAGACCCGACATGCTTTTTTGCATCATTTTCAGACCTGAAACCAGAATGAAGCTTATCATCCTGCTGCACCACAACCAACCTCTTTTACGTTTCTACCACCACTTCTGGTTTACAACTAAGTACTTCTGTTTTTCAATAATACAGAGATATAGGAACATTCTCAAAAAAATGTCAAGTGGAAGTATTCCGGTTGTTGGAGCAACATGATGAATTGAATGATGAACAACATTAAAAAACTTATAACTTTTTTATATGCAACTAATGTCTTTCTAATTTTAATTAATAAAAAGTATTGCTTTCCGCATAAATCAAATTACCTATGATATAAACTAAGCACCACATTGATTTTAACTAAAAAAAAATACCATTCAATTTAAATAACCATTATATTCTAATTCTAATTAATTTACTACTCAACAAACATCTTCATTGAGATGTACTTGGGGTAACAACATCCTACAAAAAGGGGTTGAATTTGTCCAACACCTTAAGGATTTTGAAACATAAAACTATCATTTTTTATCTTTGCCATTCTTTTATGATTTTATTACGAACTCAGTATCAGTTTCATCCTGCATTGTTAATCGATTGACTTACATGGTTAAAGCTACAAATTCATTTACTTTTCTGCTAGTTGTCTCAGAATGAAATTTTAAGTCACATATAACACGACGACTCTGGTTATGGATGTCACCGCAAAACTTTTCATAAAAGCACTGTCGAAATTCCCACTCGATATTTGTGCAACAACTAGCTGAGTTTGTAACACATATTTTCTGCATGTAGTTAAATCTTCTTCTCGAGATACTGAGCACGATGAACTAATAAGGTTCAAAACATCTTTTAAATACTTAAATTTAAATTAGAAGAGATTTACGTGATATTTGAGGTCCGGAGAAGGTGTGATTTGATAAGAGGTGATAAATTAGTAATTATAGACATAGTTTTCCTATGCACTAGTAAAATGACGTAGTTTTCCAATGTTGCACCCACTATGAGTATGAAAAAGTGGTAAACGTAACTGCCTAAGTGTCAAATATACCACTTAGGCACCTGCGATAAACACTCTACCGAGCAATAGAAACTCCATCGCTTGATGGTCATTGAAGCGTCAGCGATAGTTTTCATATCGTTGCTATGATCATGTCTCAGTTACTTATCATTCATCGATCAGGAATTCCCTCTATAAATACTCAACTTCAAATTCATTTCAACTCACACCAAAATATTTTTAAATCTCTCTAGAATTTCTCAATCTCTCAATTTTAACTAAAACAAGATACACTAATCACATTTTATCTATACTTCATAATTTTTTGTAATATGGCTTCTAATTCTCAACCTCAATTCTTCCCCAGAAACCACAACAAACCCAGATTCCAACTTAATTGTCAATGATGATATTAATAAAAAATTACCAGGGAGCAACACAGCAAGACTGGCAAACAAATTAGCTCAAGAAGCAGAAACTCCGACGGTTTTAACATGACAAAGTTTATGGAACATCAAAAGACCGTCGAGAAGCAAAAATTGGCTGACCGAAAATTTCAAAACGGGGAGATGAATAAAAGTCGGCTTTCTTAAGAAAAATTTATCAATGATTATGAACAATGTGGTTAATATCAGTCGTACCGTCCTATATAATTGGAATTTATCGTGTAATGCTTTAACCTAGACGATACACAAAATCTCAGCGATACATCAATATTCTGATTATATTTACTGTATCGCTCGTATCGGACCAATATATCGGTCGATAATATCGGTTAGGATAAAAATGTATTTATTAACAATGTTGTTTTTGTCTTTTTGTTTTAATTTTTGTTCTCATACAAATTCTATGTTGTGGGATGTTAGGTTATCAAGTGAAATTAGTTTAATTGATTTTTTTATATTATGACTGCCTTTTATTAAAACGATGAGTTTAATTATGCACATCTACATATAAATTATAAAGTTTGAAAACGCGGGGTACAAAAATACACCATCACTTTTTTCTTAGACAATCTGTATGGACAAGCTCATACAACTCTGATAATTAAACTCAATCAAGGAATAATATCTAGAGTTATATCTCTCTCTCTTGCGATTATAACGTTTACAGAAACAAATTTGTGAACCTAATCATAAAGAGATAACTTAGACGGTACCAAAGACCAATGATCAAGAATCAATCAAGTCGTATCCAACAAAATAGGTCGGATGTATCTACAAGCACAACCTATGATATTTCAATTATAGAGATAAACAATATAATGCGGAAAAAGAAATAACACAAACACCAGAAGTTTTGTTAACGAGGAAACCTCAAATGCAGAAAGACCTTGGGACCTAGTCCAGATTGAACGCCAAACTGTATTAAGCCGCCACAGACACTAGCCTATTACCAATTAACTTCGGACTAGAATTTAGTAGATCCCTAAACACCGATTAAGGTACAGTTGCGCTCCTTACGCCTCTTGAATCCCAGTAGGACTCCGCGCAATCGATTCCCTTAGCTGACGTTACACCAACTAAGAGTTGCTTCAACTCAATTGAAGACTTTAAACCAAATCTGCCTCCCACGGATTAAGCCTATATATGATTTCCTTTTACAATCAAATAACTTGATCAAAGTGTGGAAATCGATAGCAATAGAAAAAGTCCAGCTAACCACAAAATCCGGACTTATGCAACCCGAAGTGAATTCCTAGATATTCATCTCACAAGTATAAAACCTGTGGGATCAACAAAGTTTGAGAAGAAGAGAACTTTGATGATTTCTATCTATATTGATCAAGTGAGTAGCTCAACAATCGATCAAGATCAGGATACACGAGTTATCAAGGAAAGATAACTGGACCTGGCTTCACGGATCCCTATGAAGACTTTGCAGTCGCTAAACCCTAAAAGGGTTAGGAAGAGGACGACTATAGATACAACTAGGACACACTAAAAAGTAATGTCGGGATTCAAAGATCCCAGTTGCTTGAAGTTCCCCTTTTATAGAAATTCAAAGCATAAGTTGCTTTTAGGTTTAAGCTAAGATAGCTTTGGAACTAAGCAAACAATATCCACCGTTAGATGAATCTTTGAATCTGATTCACATAAACAAGATATACACTCTGGTTAGGTGAAACCATAACCGAACTGTGTACACAAAGACTATGTTCAACATGGTTAGCCGAAACTAGCGGTTTGAAATTACAAGCTTAATATTCATTTTCATGAACACATAAGACATTATCTCTGAGTCACAATCATGTGATCAAATAAGTCTACTGTTTTTTAGAGAATTAATCAAATGCAAATTATCTTGTAAAAATAATTTAATCTCACTTAAAAATATAATCGACATGGTTAGTAGGTGTACAAGGTACAAATAGCATTGCCGTTTTTGAATCGGTTCAGTCACAGTACATGTACCGGTTTGCAAACATTTAACCAAACCAAGTTTCGGAGTTAACATAACTATTTAGGTTTGTGTACCGTTTTGGAAACCTTAAGATTGTCACTGGTTCCGGAGTTTACAGAACTTTTATAGTTTGCGTACCGGTTTGGGTACTAAACTGAGTTCGGGAACACAAAACTGTTTTAGTTTGCATACCGGTTTGGATACTCATCCCGGTTCCGTAACCACAGTTCCAAAATGGTTTGTCCGATCCGGTTCCCGAGTTAAAAATATTTTCACATGATGTACATAAACATATGCGTACCATAAATATGTTAGTCGATATATATATATATAGCTACTTCGCTACGTGTATGAGTACATGTAATACGGGTTCACACATATAAATTTTTCCAGTTTGTAAGACTGATAACACTGTTTTGTATCCAAATCTATAGTAGTTCTATATTTCTCTCTAAATCGATTTGAAACATTCCCGAATAACATCAATGGCACATATCACTGTTCCAGGCTATTTACGAACATCTAAACTTGAATCAAGATTTTGATTCCGAAGAATAAATTTTCCTTAACCGAAACTCATCAAGTATGAACAAATGTTCATTAAGCTTAGTCATTATACTTCGAGAACTAATTATCAAGATAAAGTTGACTCAAAATTCTTGTATATGCATAATAGTCTAATTAGTTATGCGACATCGTCTCAAATGATAGAAAAGTGAATATAACTTGAGATATAAGTGGTTCAGTCTTTACTTACCTTTTGTTGATGAAGTTCTCCAAAAGCTTCGGTTGATCTTCGCCTTCAAACGGTAGAACGCAATGATGACTTCCGTGATCCACTATTTCTCAACTACATTTTTATCATAGTCCAAGACTTAACTAATTGTATACTAGAAATCAAGATATAGTTTTGACAACTAAATTTGACAACAAGCTTGAGATAACAACACTTGTGAGATCGACCGAGCAATGCTCTAACAAAGTTAATTGTGTCTCGTCGATAAAAATTCGATATAATTATTTGTCTAGGTGTATCGCATCTCCCCATTACGATACCGATACACGATATTAACTACTTTGACTATGACAAGCATAAGATTCTTAGTGCGAACACTTCAATTATCAATATCCAACGAAAATATGTATGGCAACTGGAATTTGATAAGCTACAAAGACAGATCAAACAACAATCGGGTTTTGATAACAATCCATATGGTGACGATGATGAGTTCGATGTAGTAGAACCTCTTAAAAGTTGTTTAATTCTACCTAATTCTGCTTAATAAGTTTTACTTAATTATAACACCACATTAGCATCATTACATCTTATTAAAATCTCATACGGGTAACGAGAAGCTCCTTGAGGATGTGAAAAATGAGCTTCGTATTCAAAATTATTTCTTCTTCATCTTCGCTATTCCTCTCGAGACCGCACCACAATTTTATCATAGATTTCACCCCTAAGTCTATATTGAAAAATAAGATTTCCAGTTCTCTATCTTCAACTTCCTCATCATCAACTTGTTGCAACATCCAAAGATACGTTTCTTGCCGTGATTTAAACCGATTAATATGAATTTGTCTCTCGTCATCGGAATTCGCCATTGATTATGAATTTTAAAATTGTAAATACAGGTGAAGAAATAGGTAAAATATATGTAAAAATAGGTGTGAGTAATTTAACGAAGTATGAGGGCGTATATATAGAAATGAAGTAGGGGGAAATAGCCGTTACACAATAGTTTTTTAACGATCGAATCCTCATCAAACGATGGAGTTTACAATTAACACCAACTATATCGCTGGCGATATAGATAATATCATTAGATATGATCTACATTGCTGAGCATTTTTTCGATAGTGGCGCAAAATGATCTTTTGCATAGGAACCGGCCTTAGTGAGTGCAAAGTATAAAATGATCTCTTCTCTTCTCTTCTCTTCTCTTGTCTTTCTCTCTTCTCTTCGCTTCTCTTCCAATCTCTGTTAACTTTTTGCTCGGGAACCAAATGCTAGGCTGAAATCTAACCGTTTTGTTACCGTTTTATTCCCGTTACTCACCGACGACGACATATCTTGATCGGAATTAAACCGAAATTCAGAGAAAACGCCAGTGAAGATCGTTATGTTACCAAGACACTGAAGACCCTATGTTTTCTAAGACACAGAGAAGATAATAAGATTACAAGACACTAAGACTCGTTTTCATTGCCGGCTACAGAAGACTACATATTTGTTTCAAAGCTTCTAAGACACAAAGCCACTTTTGATACTACAAACTCATGAAAGGATACCTTTTTCAACAGTCATTGAGATAAAAAGCAACAAAGTTTGAAATCTCAAAAATTCAAGAAGCCAAGGTTTGTAGATTCCTTCGAACAAATGTCTCGGTTTAGCAATTATCTCATCTCCTGCTACGCGTACACTAGAAGGATGGGACACGTGTTAGAGAAAAAACCAAAAAGATATTTGCGTTGTACTAAAAGATTAGATCTCTTTTTCTCTTTTCTCTACCCACCGACTCGTAACAAATCTGAGAAAAATCATAACATTAAAATTAATCAATACCCAAACCATTCAATTATCTATCTCCAAATCCATAAATCAAAGAAATTCTCTGATATCCAGAATAAACGATACAAAAATTCAATCCCTTTTTTTCTTGCTGGAATCAGTACGTTTGGAAATAAATTGGTATTAAGCCACGATTTAAAGAAGAAAATTTTGGAATATAATTTTTACAGAAGCCCTAATTTCCTACCTTCTGGCAATATTGGCAATACGGTAACTGGTATGTGTGATGGGCATCTTACTTTCTCAATCAATTGCAATTCCACAAATTTTTCTCCTACGTGTTCCATTGTCTTTAATCTAATCAAGACCATTGTTTCGTTTGCATTTAAGGTACCCCTGAACCTTAACTCCTTTACTTTTGCATTGCTTGTTGAATTGATTAAAGATGATGTGTTAAAATATGAGCACATTGATAAGATTATCATACTTATGGAATTTCTCTTTTTTTGCTGTGTATGCTAACAACTTCCACCTTACTCATTTATCTGTACTTTGCAAAATTAACATTGAAATGCTTATTGATTGGTTAACAGAAAATTTAACACATCTTATATGCATACAAATCATATTAAGCATATATAAAATTAGATTTAAGTTCACATATTTATATAACAATTCTCTATACAGATTGCTAGAGTTGTATGCTTACTACATTGGGTATTTATATCAAAGCTTGTTAAACAAACATAGAGATACATGGTGTAATCAACATAATCTTGTTCTCTTTAACTTATATGTTAGTATGTATTATCAATATGCCCTGTTAGACCTTGAATACCCAGAAGTTTTCTACTTCTGGCAGTTTGTTATCACCATAGCCTGGAATTGCCAGGGTTTAGGAAATGTAGAAACGATAAATAGCTTGAATGATCTTCTAGATAAAAACAATCCGGATATCCTTTTTCTCTCTGAAACCAAAAAGCAAAACACAGAAATGCGATGCATTATGAAAAAAGTGAATGTCTATAACTACTGGCTTGTACCTCCTAGGGGGACTCTGCTTCCTGTGGAAAAATAACATGCAAATAACAATTTTAGATTATAATCATAATCATATAAATGCTAAAGTTCAGATAAATAATAATAACAATTATTGGGTGCTAACTTGCTTTTATGTTAGTCCCTATACGAATCTAAAGCTGGATTCGTGGTTTGGTCAATAATTTTTGGAACATAAAATTTCCTAATTCAACCATAAAACACCTTGGTCCTTTATCTTCAAACCATGTTCCAATTTGTCTCAGTACCCATAATACTTGGAACGATGGGGCTACGCCTTTTAAGTATTTTTGGGAATGCATGAAGCACGATCAATGTGCAAGCCTCATCCAGGAATGTTGGGGTACCCATGTAAGAGGATCCCCAGCTTATTCTTTCTAAAGAAAACTATCAAACGTGAAGTACACTTTAAGACTGTGGAATAAAAATACTTTTGGCCATATAAAAACAAATATAGAAAGAATAAAGAGAGACTTGGAAAAGACAAACAGTAGGCACATGGATCAAAATAAAGCTTCTGATCTAGCTACTTTAAATAAAGAACTAACTAAATGGTATGAAATCAAAGAAAAATTCTGGAAAGATAAAAGTAGGGATAGAAACTTAACCTTGGGTGACAGAAATACAAAGATTTTTCATAGTAAAGCAAAGCAGAGATTTAGAAGAAACAGAATAGAGATTCTAAAGAGTAATGAAGGAATCTGGTTAAATTCTAGGCACGAAATATCTGCCTGTATAACTGAACACTTCCATAATATTGCCACAACTGTGAACCCAAATATAGATAAGAAGATGATTGATCAGATCCCTACATGTATAACTGAAAATGAAAACAATGAGTTGTGTTCTATTCCCACTGAAAGGGAAATTAAAAAAGTTCTTTTCTCCATGGAACCGGAGAAAAGCCCGGGACCAGATGGTTTCCCACCGATTTTTTTCCAGCAGAACTGGGAAACAATTGGTAATGATCTAGTGTGTATGATACATAATTTCTTCAAGATTGGTTTTTTGGCTAAAGAATTGAACACTTCTTTAATTTCCTTGATACCAAAAACAATTAACCCTACCACTGCGGCAGAATTCAGACCGATAGCTCTGAGTAACACTAGTTACAAAGTAATATCAAAACTAATGGCTAACAGGATGAAAGGCTTGTTACATAAAATGATAAGCCCTTTTCAGTCTGCATTCATCCTAGGCCGTCAAATATCTGATAACATAACAATAGCACATGAAATTATACACAAATTGAGGAGAACTAGATCAAAAAAGGGTCTCATGGGACTCAAAATCGATATGTCAAAAGCATTTGACAGAGTCGAATGGGATTTTTTAATGGAAATAATGCAAAATTTTGGTTTTTCTGACAAATGGTGTCAATTGGTATATCAATGTATTTCTAGTACTTCCCTCTCAGTGCTTCTAAATGGCTCTCCCACAGATTTCTATAAGCCAACTAGGGGTTTGAGACAGGGAGACCCCCTGTCTCCATATCTGTTTCTTATATGTATTGAATCTTTGTCCCGAACTATTCTTAATGCTGAGAGTAAGGGACAATTAAAAGGTATAAAAATATCCAGGCATGCTCCCTCGGTGAGTCATTTGCTTTTTGCAGATGACTGTATCATTTTTGGGAACGCAAATGCGCAAACTTGCCACAACTTAGTTACGTTGTTTCGAGAATTTGGTAACTCTTCTGGACAGTTGATAAATCAACAAATCAGGGGTGTTTTTCAGCCCCAAAACTGATCCTACCATAATAAACGATGTAGTTGCAGGAAATCCCACACTACACCCCTCACTAGAATTTACTCAACTAATCCATTTGAAGATGAATAACTATAGATTTTATTGATTATTTTCTTGAAATGTTTACAAAAGAGGATAGAACAGAACTAAAGAAATTACAATCACTCTAAATTTTGTCTCTCCTAATGACTTGCTTAACAATTCAAAAAGAACCCTCCCTACAACAGACTTACTCACCCCTTTATATAGGGTAGTACACAGTGGATGACAGCTAAGTTGTCCTTTATTTTCGGGAATAACTCGCGAAGTGTCGCAAGTGTATAAGTGTTCATCCTCGCGACACTCTTAACCTTCGCCAGATTTTCACATCTTCCTCGTGTTCTGGTTGTCGTCATCCATTGTGTCATTTATTTTACTTCCCTGCGACACCTTCGCAATGCTGTCGTTTATTAATCTCGCGAAGTATTGATGTCGCGATATTCTGATCCTACATCTTGCCTCTTCTCATGTCTTCTCTGCGAAGGAGAGAATGTCATGAGAACCAATATTTTGAAATGCCGCAACAACTCATCTTTATCTGTTTCACTCCCGTACTTTTATACAGAATTTATTACAGATGTTTCTTCTTCCACTCTTTTCTTGACACGTCTGTTTCAACCGTTTATTCTTGACCATTCACGTCCCATCTCGCATTAAATGTATTTGTTTTCTCGAGGATTCTTCTCTCTATATATAGTTTTCTCACCCTTCTCTTCTTCTCTTTTATTTTCCCTCTGCAACTTTCCTTCAACCTTCTTCCTCCGCAATTTGCGCAATTTGCTACTATAAATCTTCTCTTTTTTATTTCTCTCGATCTTCAATTCTCTATTCATCCCCATACTCTAATAATGGCTTCACTTGGTCGTACATATAAACCCCTTTTTAATGAAGCTCAAAAGAATTTAAAAGAAAAGGGCTTCACTCTATCAACCATTCCTGATCAAGAATCTTCATCTATACTTTCTGCAAAACTATTTTCTGATCATCAGTGTGATGATCAGAAAATCATAGTCTCGCTAGGTCAAATCCTCGCAGGCCTTCCCATTCCTCTATACAATCCTGAGATGCCATTATTCAATGAAATTCTTGCTCATGAGAAATTCTCGCGAGCTATTTATCAATTGAGCGGCGACTGCATCCGTCTAATGCTTGAATTCGCCAACCGTGGCGCTGGTAAAGGATCTTTATATCCTGATGATGTAAAAGATCCTAGATTCGCAAATTTACAAATAGTCGCTGAGAAGTATACCGTAGAAAACTTCTTTGCGAATTATGCAAAGAATAAATATGAGAAATGATAAATCTCATTTGGGGTGCTCGATTGAAGAGAAAAGATAACATTGATGCTGATAAGCTGCTCATGCAAGATATTGACTGGCACTCGGGCAAAAATAATGTTCCTCGGCACTCCAAAGATGAGAAGTGGTGGGTTGTTCCTTTGTTTTTGAGTGGACCCTATATCGCAGGTTCACATGTACTCCCTGCGAATCTCGCAGACTACCATCCTTGGGAATTTAAGTGGCCCGAGAAGGCAAAAGAGGTATACTTCCCATTTCAGATTTGCTTTTGCGATATTTCCTTCCTCTTATATTTACTAGATTTGCAAAATCTTCAGATTACCAAATTGAAAAAGAGTTATAGTAGACGTCCAAAGGCGAGTACTCTGGCGATACTCCGATCGATCACGGATGAAGTAAGAAATACTTTCTTTTGTTATTTTTAACAATATTGTTGCCTCTGTTTCTTATCTTCATTTGTGTGCGAAGGTTGTTGAAGAAATAAACATTCCCGAAGCTGCGAAGGTTAAGGGCAAGAACAAAATCACTCTTCGCAAGGATAAATCTTCTGCCCCATCTTCTAAAAAACGGAAAACCCATCCCTCTTCTCGTTCTAGTTCTCAATCCAGCGAGAGCTCTGATGAGGATGAAAATGAGGTTGGTACTTCCTCTGCAAAGGAGAATCACTCAATTACTTCTGCTATGGCGCAATTGTCTAGTGTCTTCTCCGACTCTATGCAAGGATTAGGAGATGATCATTTATCTGCTACTTGCGAAGCTCTCGCTAAAATTTGCGATGCCCCGCTGTTAGAGGATAATGAATCTTTTCGCGGAGTTTCCCGAACATTGACTTCCAGTTTCTTAAATGCTCTCAATGCTTTGGTATGTTCATATCCCTTTGCTTCTCTGTGACTTCGATTATAAGCTTTATCTTAACAATTTCTTTACTTTCCTTTATAGTCCGGGAGAGCTTCCTTTGTTGTTGCCTCAGATCTCGAGAAAAGACGCGACAACCTTGAAAAGAAAAATCTCCAACTCAAAGAGAAGATCCAAGAACTAGAAACTGAAGTTGCGACGTCTCGCAAGAAAGATGAAAAAATTCAACAGTTGGAAGTTGAGTCTACTTCTCAGAAGGATAAGATATCTACTCTTCAAAGTGCAAATCAACAACTTTATGGTAAAAAATTTTTACTCTTCAAGTCGTCTTTATTTTTTCATCTGCTTTTCTTTGCCTGATTTATTATTTTCGCAGACATATATAATCTCTCTGAAGAAGCCATTCTTCTCCATTCATTTCCCGAGCCTATGGATAATGATGTTCTTCTCACTCATCTCAATGAATCTTTAAGTAGTTCGTCAAACAAAGTTGATTCCTTTCCATTAAATGAACTTCAAGCCAAATATCGTCTCTTAGAGATTGAGCATAGATCTAGTTTAGGTTTAGCCAACCGATTTAAACAAATGTATCTTGATTCCCATAAGAAAACCAAAACTTTAAGGAAGAAAATTAGTGGCCTTATAGATGACAAAGACCGCATTGCCAATAAAGGTGCACAGGCATTAGCAAAATTTCAAAAATCTCTTCTCGAAGTACAAATTGAACGAGATGAATCTCTTCGTCAGAATGCCATACTTAATGAGCGAGAAGATCAAATTCGTTCGCTTCTCGTTATAAATAATGATGATGAATTCGCTTGGGCTGCGAAGGTTCTAGATAATGCCAGGAGTAACTTAGGTGTTGATGTTAACCTTCATGCCGAGCATACTGCCTTGGTTAAAGATATGATATCTGACAGAGAAGGTTGTTTATTATTCCTTTTTACTTTATTACTCCTTTTTTCTGTAGTATTGCTATTAACTTATTGTCACTTGTTTGCAGAAGCCGAGAAGAGATTTCAGACAAGGATTGAAGAACTTGAATCTGAAAAAGAACAACTCGCAAAGGACCTCTCTATTCGCGACATCAAGTATTCCAAGTTGAAGAAACAACTGCAAGCTACAGTAGCGAATTTTAATAACGATGTTGTTCGTTTTCGCAATCAAACTATTGAAACAGTTTGCAATGATCACCGCATTCCTCTTAGTTCATATCCTTGTCTTCTTGATGATATTCCTGAAGATATTCCTTTCTCGGATGTCTCTGATAGTGAAGCTAGCGAAGAAGAAGAATCTGGCGAAAAGAATGATGGAATTGAAGAATCTGACAAAGAAGAAGAATCCTCAAAGAAATAACTTCTTTTTCTTCTTTCGCTTCTTGTAATATCTGTATATATACCCTTTTAATCTTCCATTTCTATAGCCCTTCATTGTAAATTTCTTGGATTACTAAATATGAATTCAATCTTTGTTTTCTTTACTTGCGCATATTAATCAAGCAATTCTTCTTTGTAATACAACTGACCAGCATTATGAATATATAAATCTATCATGTGGAAATGAATAACAAGATTTTATCCTGTTCATCCCCATACTTGCCTCTGTTATTTATTTTCAAATGAGAGATTTGATCAATTATCTCTGAGTAATGAAATCTCTGAATTTTGCCCTTATTGTTGGTAACTTTATGAAGAAATATAATCGTTTTCGCAAGCTTATTTGCTTCCTCAATTTTTTTTATCGCTATATCTTTATTTATGTTGAAGTTCATCATTGCGACAAGATCGCAGGACGTCTTCACAAATGAAGAAATCTATTGATCTTGCCTTATCATTTCTTGTGTGGTCTTATTTTTCCTTCCTAATTAAAGGTCTTATTTCGCCACCCCTCGTTGCGACAAAATCGCAGGACGTCTTTACATTTTCATGTAATGACCCATTGACCTTGTCTTATCATTTCTTAAGTATTTTTGCCTCTGCAGGATATTTTATTTGCGACAATATGACAGGCTTAAATACTCTTGCAAATGTAAAATCCCATGACATTGCCGTCTTCGCGACGAAATCGCAGGACGTCTTTACATTTTCATGCAAAAACCCATTGATCTCGTCTTATCATTGCGTTAGTATTATTGCCTCTACAGGATCATCGCACAAATATGACAAGCCTAAATTTCCTTGCGAAAATAAAGCCTCATGACATTTGTGTCTTTTGACACTTATCAGCTCCCTAATGGAGGGTGCCACCCTTATCTTCTCCCTGGTTGCATCTTCAAGGAGGCGTACATCGGCCATACAAGACTAGCTCCTCCCATCCGGTCTTAACAACAATCAGTTATTTTCGCAGCCTCTTATCCCTTATACCTATATGGTTTATGGTTACGAGACTGCACCCTAAGTGGAGTTTTCTTCGGTCCGAGTGCAGCATATACCAAGACTTGCCAAGAATGGCCGAGACACTTCAAATGCCCCAGGCACTCTTGGCTCAACCGTGTACCCCGGCGCCTTGAGCATATACTGACTCCTTGGAAGAGACCCTCGGGCGTCCAACCAGGGTATAACCTTATATATATAGTTGGAAATCCAAGGTATCTCTCCCGGATAGGCTTTCATGGGCCCCAAATCTCCATGACCCAGGTTCCAGGAGCGGTGTAACCTTTTCACTGATCCATGTCAAGAGATACCCCCTTATATGACGCACTTTAGGTCTTACATTTGCCTCTTGCGAAATATCATTCGCGGACTAGGGTGTACGCCATAAAGGTTCGTCCCATTCACTCACTCTTTCATTTTTGTTAATCCATTAAATCATTCATTTTGTTTGCGAAGCTATCGCACAATCTTACATTGTTTATGCATTTTTGTTTTTCAATTCTTCAATCAAATTGTCATACATTCTTGATGGCGAGATTCTCGCGTATTTCTTCTTCAATTATTGTTTATTCATTTCTTACACTTTTTGCTCCTGCTGCTCTCTGCCTCCGCACCATTCAAATCTCTTAATGATTCCTTTCCATCATAATTTTCAACTGTTTTCATGCACTTGTTTCGCAATGTATCTTCTCCTCTTACATCTATGGCATCCACCATCAACCTTTCTCTTCTTTGTTCATATTTTGTATGTTGCTTCCAGCCCTTTCTTTTTGCAGCTCTCTCCTCGCAACTCTCCACGTCAATCTCATAGCATTTTTGTCCTTCCGTCCAATCTCCCTTTATAATTCCGACACCGCTAGGATGAGGAAACTTTATGCACTGATGATAAGTCGACGCTACGCCCAAAATTTCGTGCAACCATGGCCTTCCGATCAATGCATTATAAGGGGACTCCACATCGACTACACAGAACAAAATTTCCGTTAATAATCCTTGCAAGGGTATTCTCATATGAACTTCTCCTTTAGGCTTATTCGCTGTGCCATTGAAACCATATATTTTATACGTCGAAGGTATCAATTCTTCATCCTTCCCACCCATAGTCTTGTAAGTATGGTAGAAAAGAATGTTTACTGAGCTCCCCGTATCAATTAAGATTCTATTGATCTCCCAGCAATTCTCTGCTTCATCGTCTTCGCCATCTACAGGTTTTGGATTAATTTCCAATTTTACAACCAATGGGCTATCATGCGTCTCTCTGCCTTCAGGAATCTCTTCTGCGGTGAAAGAAATAATCTGCATTTGCCATTCTTTTAACTGCGATGTCTTCGCAATGTTCATCACTTCTTTATTATCAGCATCCCTCGCGAAAACCCTACTAAGAACATTATCATGAAAATCTTCAATTGTTCGGTATGAGTGTACAATGGAGTTGCAAAACAAATTTTTAGCTTTCGATCCAACTTCTATTACGAATGTTTCTTTCCCCTTTGCTGAATTTGTTCTGTGCATTTCTGGCGGTGGTGGTAATGGCTGAACCTTCTCTTCACTTTTTAGAAAATGACTCAGCTTTCCTTGGTCAATCATTCTGAGGATGATTCTTTTTATATTTCTGCAGTCATTTGTTAAGTGTCCATGAAAGCGGTGGTAAGAACAGAACTCGTGACTTCTATCACTTGGTGGTGGCTCATTCCCCATATTCCATGGTGCAGGTATGTTTTCCATCAAGAGTATAGCTTCCCATATTTTTTCCACGCTAGTATTTAATGGTGGCATTTTGATTTCCTCCCATACTACTCTGTGACTTCGCTGCCCTCCATAATAATTCTGCCTTCGACCTCCATAAGTTTCTTACGGATGATCAAGTCTTTGAATTTTGTTATTGCCGCCACGGTTGTAATAGTTCCTTTCTCTTTCATATTCTTCCTGATCACGACTTCCCATAACTACTATCTTTGGCTGCCCATCATCTATTATCTTTTCTTGTTGCCCTTGCGAAGTGCTCGCTACTGTATTTATCAATTTGGGTAATAAGCTTGCATTCGCAGCATTTGGATTTGTATTCGCAACTGGGTATGATTCCATCTCATTTTGTCTTTCCTCTAGAGCAATATATTCCTCCTGGAGTTCTCGCAACTCAGTCATTGTAATTGTATTCTTGACTCTAAAAACTTGAATATATAACAAATTGGTTGCGAACATAACTTGAATGATAAAATGAGATATCTTTCATCCACTCGTCCAGCCATCTCGCTACACATCGTCTTCCATCTCACAGTTAAGTGTCTTAAACTTTCTCCAACTCTTTGTTTCAGTCCAAATACATCTTCAATTCCTGGTCGCGAGGAGTTGTTACTTATATATGCCCCTAAGAATATAGCTTGTAAATGGTTGAATGACGTGATTGTGTTTCTTGGTAAACCCTCAAACCATTTTAGTGCTTCTCCTGTTAAACTTGATGCGAAATATTTGCACAATATGGCGTCATGATTTTCCCACTGTAGCATACATCTCACATACGCTTTGATGTGTTGTATTGCGCAAGTTGTTCCATCAAAAATGCTGGTTAATGCGGGTAAATTGCACTTTGGGGGTATTCCTCCTAACTGCACCTCTAGCGTAAAGGGGTTTTTCGCAGATTCTTCGATGGCCTCATCCAATTGTCTTCTTCCTCCTCCTCTTCTATTGTTCAACATTCCTCTCATCTCTGCCAACTCTCTTAAGATTTGTTCATTTACATCAGGGTTCGAATTTATTGGTCTTTTTAGCTCTGCCTCTCTCCTTCTGCGTTCATGTCTATCTTGATTTTCTTGTTCAGCATTTTCTTCCCTTCTTTCTCTGCGACTTTCTCCTCCATCTCGTTCACGAATTCGCACACCATTGTATCTATCATTTTCTCTTCTTGGTTGTCTATCAGCTCTCCTTTGTATTCTTTCATATTCTTCATTGATATTTCCATTGTTGCGATTTTGCTCGCGCCTTCTTTCTCGATTGTCATGATTGTTCTGCCGAATTGCTTCCTCCAATTCCCGTTCTTCCATTTCTACTCTTAATCTTTCCCTTTCGCAGGCTAGACGCGCTTGTTCAATATAATGCTTTTCGATGTCATCTTCAATCTCCTTTTGTTTCCTCTGTGTTTCTCTCCCATGCAATATTCTTCTTCCTTTTTCCTGATTTTCTTCACCAATTGGACTATTCTGCTGCCTATTTCCTTGATTTCCATCATTTTGGTCATTCTGTAAAATCTCAGGACGTGGAATACACACCACTTCCCTTCTTTCGCAGCATCCTTCACCGAGATTTGGCTCTCTTTCTAGATTTTCTTCATTAACATTTTCTACAGGTAATATTCTCCTCATATCATCTCTAACCGATCCTGATCTTGATCTGGTATTACTTCTCGACCTCCTATTCTGCAACCTCATATTTTCCATTCTTAACTCATGGTTTTGCCTTGTTAAATTTGCGCGTTCTTCCGCTTCTAATCGCCTTTCTTCATGTATTGTTTGCCTCAACGTTTCTAATGTTGCGATTTCTTCATTTCTATGAGCTGTTTCTCCCATTTCTTCTCGATTTCTCTCCTCTTGTCCATTATTTATCAATTGCTGCACTTCTTCTCTTTCTTCCATAGAATCTGATCTCCATGTACGCACACTCACCCTATCATAATCTATTACTCTATTCGGTGCCGGTTGAATTGGTGGTTGAATTTGACCTTCTTCTCTATCTCTTGCGTTTATTCTTGATGGTTCACCTACTTCATTTCTCCTTCTCCAGCTAATCTCCCGCTTCTCCTTACAATTGTTGGTTGTTCTGACGCATTCCTTCTTCTTGCCATTTCTCAATTTTAGTAAATTGTTGAAAATTATTCGAAATTTCTTTCTTGTTACTCCTGATTCTTTCAATTCACAAGGTTGATCTTCTACTCAGTCCTTGTTTCTAGCGCATATGTAGTTGCAGGAAATCCCACACTACACCCCTCACTAGAATTTACTCAACTAATCCATTTGAAGATGAATAACTATAGATTTTATTGATTATTTTCTTGAAATGTTTACAAAAGAGGATAGAACAGAACTAAAGAAATTACAATCACTCTAAATTTTCTCTCTCCTAATGACTTGCTTAACAATTCAAAAAGAACCCTCCCTACAACAGACTTACTCACCCCTTTATATAGGGTAGTTGATCGCTGTCGTATGCGTCAAAAATAATTTCACTTTCCTAAAGTATGTGATAAGAAAGAGTTCGTATCCACAGAGAGGCGATTGTAGTTATTTCGTAATCAATTTCTTAAAGTAACCAATTGGGGGATTTCTTATTTCTATTTAAGCAATAAAAACAAATTAAAAGCAAAGTAAATTGTAGAAAGTAATCAATGGAGAGAGATATTGGTCAAGGAATTCATCTTCAATCTTGGACATGTGCTTGCATATATGATTAGAATTACGATTTAATCTCTTGTGTTATCAAAAGCCTAGAGAATCAAGAAAGCAAGATAATCTATTAATTTCTCAAGTTCATCAACACACACATTAGGGCTGCGTATGTGAATCCTACCTAAAGAATAACCTAACGCCTTGCGCTAATCAAGTTCAATTCCTAGGAGCATTAAGTTTCATAAATAGGCTAATCAATGCAATTGTCATGCGTTGCGCAAAACAATTCGGACAATGGTCAAACTCTACATATGATTACGAGAGTGTATCACTACAAACCGTAAACATATCATGCTACTTGTATTCAAGGTTATCGCTTGATGAAAAACCCTAAAATAGCTATGGACTAAGATGCAAGTTCAATTAATTGGCCACTTAACTAATCAAACACCATAATCCTATCACAATACTTCAATCATGTGATCATAAAAACCGCAGAATTGAATGATAAACAAGAGAGAAAACTAATACATAAAGCACACACAAGTTTTAGAAATCGGACTACATCCTTAACCAATAATAGAGAATTTAGCTACTCATAGCTATGGAGTTCATCACAAAAAATATAGGTTGAATTAAAGAAGAAGATGAACAAAAGCAAACCCTAGTTTCGTAACCAAAAACGGCTCTCCAAAGTTCCAAGAATAAGATATGAGATAAGATAACCCAAAAGTTGTAGAATTCCTCTTTTTATAGCCTTTCCTCCTTTCCAAAATTAGGTCAAGCCTTCAAAGTCCATTAGATGAAAATCCACCAAGCCCACGAGAGAGAGAAACCCATGTAGAAAATATGTCCAAAAATCGTCGTCGGAAATCTGGTATTATGGACGGAAACCGGCCGGGGAAGTGCCCGAAATCGGCTCCGGTGACCGGCAAAGTCCGCCCGGTCACCGGTCAACGAGTCGGATCGGTAGGGTCAACTCTGAGTCGGGTCGGGTCAAGGAGAGTCAAACCAGGTCACTGTTTAGCCGAGTCAGATAGCTACTCAGACCAGTCAGGTCTGGCTCAGCTGAATCACTCTGGCCTAACCATTTGCAAGGGCTAAATGCTGTGTTGCACCAGGATGGTGCATCACTACACTTCTTCCACAAACCATAATAGCTGCACCATCATTGCAAACTCCCAGGCCAACACATTAGCTCTGCAACTCCTTTTCATGGTACCACCCAGCCATTGCACAGCTCAATCAAGGCAACCACCAAATCCCCTTCAGCACACACTACTGCCACATCTCAGCTACCTGCTTACCATTGTGCACAGCCCAGATGGCTGTAATATTCATTGTAATTTCAGCTCAGCTCTACCGCAACCCATCTTTGCACCACGCCAGGTTCTTAACTTCAATCTGCATCGCAATTCAAGCTACATCCACCATTTCTGAATCTGCTCTTGGTCATTGTATCTCCATAACCACAACAAAACTCCACAAATAGAACCATCATCTCAGGCCAAATCCTAACACCACCTACTTGCATTCAACAGCTGCAACTCCCTGTCTGTAACTTAGTTTAAGCTTCATTTTCTTTTCAGCTCCACACAACACAGCCTCCTCCATCACTGAATTCACTCCCACTGCCACAGTCCATCTCACTGCAATATCTCAAATCCCAGCCAACACATAACACCATTCTGCACACCTCAATCACCACAAACCAAAAGTCACAGGCCCAATTGCACATCCCTTCAACTCTCATACACCTGGAATACTCAATCCATAGCACAAACATCAAATCCACCACCAGAGCCTCATCCACAAGCACCATTTGTTCCTCACTGATAGAATCATTCTGGCCAACAGCTTGTAATTCCTAGGTCTAGCCTGCACTCCATCTGTTGCAGCTCATCCACATTAGCAGCAGCTCTTGCATCTCCCTGGCCTGATTTCCTCACATTTGAGCTAACACCAGCTGCAACCATAGCACCACAGCCTCTCAAACCCTCCTTGAACTACACCTGCTACCAGCTCCAACACAGCTCAATCCCTCAGTTCGCCACCATCAATACTCAGACCAACTGCATCTGCATAATTCCACCAGACTCCTGTAAGCCTATACAATCATCTAACAACTTCTTCTCTTCTCTGTCAACCCAAAGTACCAACACCATACTAGCAAATAGCACCAACCCATTTCTCACTCAGCATCACCATCGTCAATATACCAACAAACCCTTGATTCAAACCCCTGTAATAACAAACCTATCGCCTTTCGATCTCAATCTTGCTCAAACAAACCCTAATCGATCTCTCAGTCCTCCTCTGAATCTCTGATTCATCTTCTTCCTGAGCTTCATTTAGATCTCAAATTCTCTCGTCTCTCAACGGCAGTAACTTCTTAATTATCTTAGCAACACAGCCAACATCATCTCAATGCCACCTGAAACCCGTATGCAACCTCCATTGAATTTATTCCAACAGCCTCATCTTAACAACCAACCCTAGGTTCAATTTCTTCCCTTCTCTCGACTTCACCAAAGAATCAACCCATCTTCTCGAATACGAAATCCTCATTCTGTAGCAGCAACAATTTCTCTTTCTCACTGAATCTCTCCCTGAATTTGTCTCAACACGTCGAACTCATGGCCGCCTTCATTTTCTCTCGAGTTGAATGATAATGATTGAGAATTTATTTTCTCTGAATTTTTGGTTCTGTTGTAAGGAAGTGATGGTGGATATAGCCACCCAGGTATGGCAGATAAGGGGTACCCAGCTGGTAGCCCCTTAACATTTGCTGGCTGTCATTTAACACCTCCCCAAAAGAAAGTTGTCCCTTAACCTTGGGTCAGCTCCATATATCACTTGCCTGTGAGATGACAATTTCGCCCTTTGGCTCAATTTGGGTGATTTCCGCTTCTTTTCCTCCGTGCGACTCCAGAATACCTAATAACTCAAAAGCACGCATAAAGTACATAATTCACAAGAAAAATAGCAAAGAAAGCATAAACTCTGTATAGTAAATACGGTGTATTCTACACCTATCAGATTCCCCCACACTTAGACTTTGCTTGTCCTCGAGCAAATCAAACAAAACAATAAAATACAACAACTCCGTGTCGTTGAGGCTACGGTCACTTTTAGCATAAATAACAAGCCTTTAAACCCCTAGGTGTCCCTAGTGGACGAGTTATAGTCTCGTGAGGGTTTACTAGAGATTTACCCACAAAACCTACTCTTCCAACTTACTAGTTCTCTATAATGATAGTATCCAACGCGCTAAGAAGACATAGAGATTCTGCACACTAGTCATAAGAAGTTAGACACATAAATGAACACAATCTCATTCTTAAAAGTTGAGAGAGAAGTAACCATCCCTTCTCGACTAAAATTCGGGTTCGTAGTGATCAAAAGTCTCGACTCTGCCTCACAAGAAAGGGTTTTATGAAATTGCTCTCAATAATAAACGGCTCTTTATGGGTCACACATGTGTCCAGGTTGGAATGAAGAGAGAATCCTGAGACACGTTGAATGGTAGGAAGGCTTAACCCTCCGAATGTTTTGAAAACCCACATCTTTCATATATTTTTAAAACCCATTTTTCTGACGATCTCTTCGAAAGGAAATCAACCATTTAACGAAGGTGGGAATATGCTTACTTACCTCGTTATCCGTTCGGCGTGCAGCTAGCACCACTCTCACAACATCCATAGAAACGTCTTCGGTCTTCTATCGGTGTCTTCATCTTCGTCCTCGGTCTTCAACTCTTGATGATAACTCTCGAACTTCGTAGAATCTTGACAATATGATTCTTTCCCTCAAATTTCTTGTCGCTTGAAACTTCATTATAGATATTCCTTCTTTCCATAGGCTTTATTGAAAGAATACAAAAATAAAACAAACTATACATACCCAATTTTTTTTTTTTTTTTGCAAGGCTGAACCGAATTCAGCCTCACTATACGGAATTCACTGTTCTAATCACTTTTTTTTTTTTTTTTTTTTTTTTTTTTTTTTTGAGACAAGAGAAAAATAAATACAAAATAAAATAAAATACAAAGGCCATGGTGTAAGTACTTTACCACTTGATTCTTCACAACTTATATGTCTTGATATCTTAGACTTCTCGAATTCTCATCCTTTATAATTTTCCACTCTTGTATAATAGTCTTCAACTTATAAAAATTTTGCTCCATGTTTTGTTGCTTTACTCAAATCTGAAATCTGCCCATTTCTGTATTGTTGCTTGTAAACCTCGAACGTATTCAACTTTCCTTCAAATTTGTGATGCTCCTCTTGTTGATGATGATGGTGTTTCTATGGACCTGTTGGTGTAGAGAGAGATAAGGTGGTTGGTGCTAACTGCGAACAAGATCACAAGTGGTATGTAAGTTAGCAATTCGATGTCACCAACATGGTTGATAAAAATAGCACTCAAGAGATCAAAATAGTGCTTCTATGGTGGGAAATTGGACAGCTCACCATTCTGCCCGGAATTTACGTACGGTGACACACACTCTAAAAGCACAATTTAGACAGGTACAAAGAATTGAAGGTTGGTGCCTCACATTATGTAACATGGGTAGTCTCCACTATAGGGGATCACTGTTCTAATACCGAATTCAGCCTGCACCTTATTTGCCACTGGCATGGTTAAATCCAACTTTAACTCTCATACAATTAAGAAACCCGATCATGTTCTCTCTTCATCTCTAAGTTCAGTCACTATTGTGAGATTCTCGATGTAATCTTAGCGACATGTATACTATGTGACTCTAAATAACTACAAGTTGGAGTTTTCTTATTCACTAGTTACACAAAAAAAAATTGAAAAATTGCAAAAATTTACACAAACCACTCCCCCACACTTAAACTTTACATTGTCCTCAATGTAATTGAATCGTCCAAAGAAAGTCAAGGTGGGAAATCTTAATAAGAAATCAGCAAAAACAAAGAAAAAAAAAAAAAAAAAAAAAACTAAAAACAAGAAAAGAAATAAATACAAGACAAGAAATACTCATCCTTTGGGTTGCCTCCCAATTAGCGCTTGGTTTAAAGTCGTCAGCCCGACTATCTCCTTGCTTTCTATGACTCCTCCAGAGGGAGTACTTCCACAAGATTAACTCCTTCCACGACATCCGAAGAGAAGTTCTCATAATATGGTTTCAACCGGTGCCCATTCACTTTAAGTTCATTACCTGTAGCTAAACTACGAATTTCCACTGCACCATGAGAAAACACATTAGTCACAATAAAAGGTCCAATCCAACGTGACCTTAATTTACCCGAAAATAATTGCAAACGAGAATTAAACAAAAGCACTTTCTGCCCAATGCAAAATTGTTTCTTAGAAATCATATTATCATGAAAAGCTTTCGTTTTTTCCTTGTAAATCCGTGAGCTTTCAAATGCATCATTACGAATCTCCTCTAGCTCTTGAAGTTGTAACTTTCTTTGCTTTCCAGCCCCATCCAACTCCATGTTGCATTGCTTAATAGCCCAAAACGCCTTATGCTCAATTTCCACGGGTAAGTGACAAGGTTTACCATAAACAAGCCTAAAAGGAGACATCCCAATAGGTGTTTTATATGCGGTTCTATACGCCCACAATGCATCATTAAGTCGCGAACTCCAATCCTTCCTTGTTGGATTCACCGTCTTTTCTAGAATGGATTTCACCTCTCGGTTGGAAACTTCGGCTTGTCCATTTGTTTGCGGATGGTAGGGTGTTGCAATCCTATGCGACACATTGTACTTCCTTAACAAGCTTTGCAAGAACCTGTTTTTGAAGTGTGAACCTCCATCGCTAATTATAGCCCTTGGAATTCCAAACCTTGCAAAAATATTAGCTTGCACGAAATCTGAAACAACTTTAGAATCATTAGTTGGGGTGGCTTTAGCTTCCACCCATTTCGAGACATAATCCACATCAAGCAAAATATAATAATTCCCATTAGAATTGACAAAAGGGCCCATAAAATCAATTCCCCATACATCAAAAACCTCCACAAATTGAATAATAGTTTGCGGCATTTGATTTCGAGCACCTAGATTGCCGGTTCTTTGGCACCTATCACATGTGATACAAAATGCATGTGCATACTTAAACAAAGTTGGCCAAAAGAAACCACATTCTAATACCTTGAGAGCGGTTCTCTTACTCCCAAAATGTCCTCCACAAGCATATGAGTGGCAAAAAGACAAGATAGAATTAAATTCAATTTCGGGAACACACCTACGTATTACTTGGTCACTACAATGTTTCCATAAGTATGGATCATCCCATATGTATTGGTTGCCTAACTTCTTAAGTTTGTCCCTCTCAAAGACGAGACAAGTTCTTTGGGATTTGTTTAGACACTAAGTAATTAACAATATCAGCGTACCATGGTTCTCCAAAGGCCATGGAGAATAGTTGCTCGTCCGGGAAACTTTCACGCAACGGGATAGTCTCCTTGTCCACAGCAAGTCAGCTCAAATGATCCGCAACGGTGTTCTCAATTCCTTTCTTGTCTTTAATTTCAAGATCAAACTCTTGCAAGAGTAAAATCCATCGTATGAGCCTCGGTTTCGCCTCTTTCTTTGTAAGCAAGTATCTAAGTGCTGCATGATCAGAAAAAACAACAACTTTTGTACCAATTAGATAAGAGCGAAACTTTTCTAAAGCAAAAACAATGGCTAATAACTCCTTTTCAGTGGTTGTGTAGTTTTGTTGGGCCTCATTTAACGTTCTAGAAGCATAATAAATAGCATGAGGAAGCTTCCCCACACGTTGCCCAAGCACCGCACCAACCGCATGGTCACTTGCATCACACATGAGCTCAAACGGCTTACTCCAATCCGGTGGTTTAATGATAGGGGCTGAAATCAAAAGTTCTTTCAAACGATTGAATGCCGCCACACACTTCTCATCAAAGTTAAAAACCACATGTTTTTGCAATAGGTTACAAAGTGGTGATGCTATCTTGGAAAAGTCCTTGATGAATCTACGATAAAAACCTGCATGACCAAGAAAAGAGCGAATCTCCCTCACCGTAGTGGGAGGGGTTAGAGCACGAATAAGGTCTATCTTAGATTTATCGACTTCCAAGCCTTTAGAAGATATTATATGGCCTAAAACTATGCCATGAGTTACCATGAAATGGCACTTCTCCCAATTTAGCACAAGATTTGTTTCAACACATCGTTCAAGGATTAGAGCCAAGTTGTTTAAGCAAAGGTCAAATGAATCACCAAAGACACTAAAGTCATCCATGAACACTTCGATTATGTTTTCAACATATTCCGAAAAGATACTTACCATACACCTTTGAAAGGTAGCCGGAGCATTGCATAAGCCAAAAGGCATCCTTCTATAAGCAAAAGTACCGAAAGGACAAGTGAAAGTAGTTTTCTCTTGGTCCTCCGGTGCTATCACAATCTTATTATAACCTGAATAGCCATCAAGAAAGCAATAGTAAGAGTGTCCAGCTAAACGTTCAAGCATTTGATCAATAAAAGGTAAAGGAAAGTGATCTTTTCTAGTGGTGGCATTCAATTTTCTATAATCAATACAAACCCTCCAACCGGTTTGCACTCGAGTTGGGACAAGTTCATTCTTATCATTCTTCACCACCGTTACTCCCGATTTCTTTGGTACCACTTGTACTGGGCTTACCCACTTGCTATCGGATATGGGGTAGATAACACCCACGTCCAAAAGCTTGAGTATCTCCTTTTTCACCACTTCCATCATGGGAGGATTCAAACGGCGTTGCGCTTCCCTTGTAGGCTTTGAATCATCCTCCACATGGATCTTATGCATACAAACGGCAGGGCTAATACCCTTGATATCGGCGATTGTCCATCCTATGGCCGTCTTGTACGTCCTTAGCACCCTTAGAAGTTTTTGCTCCTGTAATTCATTAAGCTCGTTAGAAACAATCACGGGTAAATCTTCGTTGTCACCCAAGTACAAGTACTTTAAGTGACTTGGAAGAGGTTTCAATTCTAAACTTGGAGGTTTAACTATAGATGGCACAAGTTTTTCATTATTGCAAGGTAAAGACGCATATGAAACATTCTTAATTGCTGATTTTTCCGGTAATGAGTTAAGAGAACCAATGGTTTCTTTCATCTCATCACTATACGCATAACCATTGTCGATAGGTGTAGTGAGCACGGTTTCCAAAGTATCAACACCATTCAACTCAAACATTTGTTGCGCCAATGTGTCCATCACATCAATGGAGAAACAAGAGTGGACATCACTAGGATATCTCATCGTTTCGAAAATGTTGAAACGTATTATTTCTCCATCAAACTCCATAGTTAGCGTTCCCTTGTCAACATCAATAATAGTTTTCGCCGTTTTCATGAAGGGACGCCCAAGTAGCAATGGAAGAGACGAGTCCGGTGAACCTTCATCCATCTCTAACACGCAAAAGTCCGCTGGAAATACAAGTTGATTAACCTGCACAAGAACATCCTCAACAATACCCATTGGGTAGACATTAGAACGATCGGCTAATTACAACACAATTCCAGCCTTTTTAAGAGGACCAAGATCAAGTGAATTGTACATAGACGCAGGCATGACATTAACAGAAGCACCTAAGTCCAACATAGCTTTGTTAAATTTGGTGTTACCAATTGTGACGGGAATGTCGAAAGCTACCGGGTCCTTGCACTTAAGTGGGAGTTTGTGTTGTAAGATTGCCGAAGCATTCTCCCCCACACTAAGCACTTCATTACCTTTGAGCCTTTGCTTATTGGTACACAAGTCCTTCAACACCTTTGCATACTTTGGAACTTGCTTGATTGCATCTATGAGTGGTATGTTCACATGGATCTTTTTTAGAACGTCTAAAATCTCCTTTTCTAGTTCCGCCTTCTTAGAACTTGCAAATCTGCGAGGGAAAGGTAGAGGAGGAACATAAGTAGAAACCGGAGTTTTAGAGTTAGGAATAGGTACCTCAGAAGTTTGGGGAGAATCCTCGGTTTTCTCCTCCAAAACAGGTTCCTTTGGTGTTTCCACCGTGCCCGAATCAACAACTTCGGGTTGCACAAGTTGTGTACCACTTCTCAATGTAATTGCATTAACACCCTCTTTTGGGTTGATAGGTTGAGAAGGGAGTTTCCCACCATTTTGTGCCTTCAATTGATTCAACTCCATAGCCATAGAACCAACTTGAGTTTGCAACTCCTTAACCGAACTCTCCGTTCGTTGCATAAAAGATTTCAACAACTCCTCCATATTGGACCCCATATTTTGAGGTTGTTGTTGTTGTTGAAATTGTTGTCTCGGTTGGAATTGTTGTTGTTGAGGTTGAAATCCACTCGGGTTGTTGAAACTAGGTTGTTGAATCGCTCCTTGCTTATTGGCATAGCTAAAATTGGGGTGATCTCTCCATCCCGGATTGTAAGTGTTGGAGTAGGGATCATACCGTCTTTGTTGATTTGGAAAGATCGCATTAGCTTGCTCGTCTTCATAAGATTGAGAGGAACTTGGTATCACCGCGGCTGCAACTTGTTGAAGCATTGCGTTCATGTTACCCATTTGTTGACGAAGCTCTTCAACCTCGCTCACCTCACTCACCCTTCTTAGAAGCACATCCGAACCACGACTCAAGAATTGTTGTGAGTTCGCTGCCATGTTTTCAATCAACTCTCTAGCTTGTGCCACCGTCTTGTTAACTAGTGCACCACCACCCACAGCGTCGAGGAGATTCCTATCACTTGATTGGAGTCCTTCATAGAAATATTGAATGATCATAGCATCACTAAATTGGTGGTGAGGGCAGCTTGCCACCAATCTCTTATATCGTTCCCAACATTCATATAAGGATTCCCCCACATTTTGCTTCATCCCACAAATCTCCTTGCGAATTTGAGTAGCCTTTGATGCAGGAAAATATCTCTCTAAAAAGAGTTTCTTCAACCCATTCCATGTTGTGACACTTCCGGGAGGTAAATAGAACAACCAATCCTTAGCACTATCCATTAAAGAGAAACGGAAAACTTTCAACATTGCACCATCCGCTGCAACATCCGGTGGAAGCATGGCCGTGACAATGGTGTGGAAGTCCATAAGATGTTTGTTTGGATCTTCATTCACCATGCCATGGAACTTTGGTAATTCTCTAAGCAACCCCGGTTTAATTTCAAAAGTAGAGTCCGTTTGAATACACCCATGTTGTATATCAAGCCTATGAGAAGCTAAGTCCTTGAGTGAACGATTTGCATCACCCATTGCTCCTTGTTCTTCCACGTGTGTTTCCTCTACGATTGGAACCTCTTTTCCTTCTTCTTGTTGTTGGAAAATCTCTTCTCCTACTTCCTCCTCGTGCTCGTCCGTTGTGTCTTGACTTGGTTGGAGTATTGTGCCGCGTCGAGTAGCTATCCCGCACCTTGGATAATTCCAATCCTTAGAAGCCGAGATTAGGCACTGCAAACAATTCTCGCAAACAAGTGAGAAACAAGACAAGAAACAAAAAGCAAAGATGAAAGCAAAAATTGTAAAAAGAAACTAAAAACTTAATAACTAGCCGTATGCCTCCCCGGCAACGGCGCCAAAATTTGATCGCTGTCGTATGCGTCAAAAATAATTTCACTTTCCTAAAGTATGTGATAAGAAAGAGTTCGTATCCACAGAGAGGCGATTGTAGTTATTTCGTAATCAATTTCTTAAAGTAACCAATTGGGGGATTTCTTATTTCTATTTAAGCAATAAAAACAAATTAAAAGCAAAGTAAATTGTAGAAAGTAATCAATGGAGAGAGATATTGGTCAAGGAATTCATCTTCAATCTTAGACATGTGCTTGCATATATGATTAGAATTACGATTTAATCTCTTGTGTTATCAAAAGCCTAGAGAATCAAGAAAGCAAGATAATCTATTAATTTCTCAAGTTCATCAACACACACATTAGGGCTGCGTATGTGAATCCTACCTAAAGAATAACCTAACGCCTTGCGCTAATCAAGTTCAATTCCTAGGAGCATTAAGTTTCAGAAATAGGCTAATCAATGCAATTGTCATGCGTTGCGCAAAACAATTCGGACAATGGTCAAACTCTACATATGATTACGAGTGTATCACTACAAACCGTAAACATATCATGCTACTTGTATTCAAGGTTATCGCTTGATGAAAAACCCTAAAATAGCTATGGACTAAGATGCAAGTTCAATTAATTGGCCACTTAACTAATCAAACACCATAATCCTATCACAATACTTCAATCATGTGATCATAAAAACCGCAGAGAATTGAATGATAAACAAGAGAGAAAACTAATACATAAAGCACACACAAGTTTTAGAAATCGGACTACATCCTTAACCAATAATAGAGAATTTAGCTACTCATAGCTATGGAGTTCATCACAAAAAATATAGGTTGAATTAAAGAAGAAGATGAACAAAAGCAAACCCTAGTTTCGTAACCAAAAACGGCTCTCCAAAGTTCCAAGAATAAGATATGAGATAAGATAACCCAAAAGTTGTAGAATTCCTCTTTTTATAGCCTTTCCTCCTTTCCAAAATTAGGTCAAGCCTTCAAAGTCCATTAGATGAAAATCCACCAAGCCCACGAGAGAGAGAAACCCATGTAGAAAATATGTCCAAAAATCGTCGCCGGAAATCTGGTATTATGGCCGGAAACCGGCCGGAGAAGTGCCCGGAAATCGGCTCCGGTGACCGGCAAAGTCCGCCCGGTCACCGGTCAACGAGTCGGATCGGTAGGGTCAACTCTGAGTCGGGTCGGGTCAAGGAGAGTCAAACCAGTCCTTTGTTTAGCCGAGTCGAGATAGCTACTCGGGCCAGGTCAGTCCAGCTCAGCTGAATCACTCTGGCCTAACCATTTGCAAGGGCTAAATGCTGTGTTGCACCAGGATGGTGCATCACTACACTTCTTCCACAAACCATAATAGCTGCACCATCATTGCAAACTCCCAGGCCAACACATTAGCTCTGCAACTCCTTTTCATGGTACCACCCAGCCATTGCACAGCTCAATCAAGGCAACCACCAAATCCCCTTCAGCACACACTACTGCCACACCTCAGCTACACCAACACCATTGTGCACAGCCCCAGATGGCTGTAATATTCATTGTAATTTCAGCTCAGCTCTACCGCAACCCATCTTTGCACCCCCGCCGGTTCTTAACTTCAACTACGACTGCAATTCAAGCTACATCCACCATTTCCTGAACTGCTCTTGGTCATTGTATCTCCATAACCACAACAAAACTCCACAAATAGAACCATCATCTCAGGCCAAATCCTAACACCACCTACTTGCATTCAACAGTGCAACTCCTCATCTCGTAACTTAGTTTAAGCTTCATTTTCTTTTCGACTCCACACAACACCTGACCTCCTCCATCACTGAATTCACTCCCACTGCCACAGTCCATCTCACTGCAATATCTCAAATCCCAGCCAACACATAACACCATTCTGCACACCTCAATCACCACAAACCAAAAGTCACGGGCCCAATTGCACATCCCTTCAACTCTCATACACCTGGAATACTCAATCCATAGCACAAACATCAAATCCACCACCAGAGCCTCATCCACAAGCACCATTTGTTCCTCACTGATAGAATCATTCTGGCCAACAGCTTGTAATTCCTAGGTCTAGCCTGCACTCCATCTCGTTGCAGCTCATCCACATTAGCAGCAGCTCTTGCATCTCCCTGGCCTGATTTCCTCACATTTGAGCTAACACCAGCTGCAACCATAGCACCACAGCCTCTCAAACCCTCCTTGAACTACACATGCTACCAGCTCCAACACAGCTCAATCCCTCAGTTCGCCACCATCAATACTCAGACCAACTGCATCTGCATAATTCCACCAGACTCCTGTAAGCCTATACAATCATCTAACAACTTCTTCTCTTCTCTGTCAACCCAAAGTACCAACACCATACTAGCAAATAGTACCAACCCATTTCTCACTCAGCATCACCATCGTCAATATACCAACAAACCCTTGATTCAAACCCCTGTAATAACAGACCTATCGCCTTTCGATCTCAATCTTGCTCAAACAAACCCTAATCGATCTCTCAGTCCTCCTCTGAATCTCTGATTCATCTTCTTCCTGAGCTTCATTTAGATCTCAAATTCTCTCGTCTCTCAACGGCAGTAACTTCTTAATTATCTTAGCAACACAGCCAACATCATCTCAATGCCACCTGAAACCCGTATGCAACCTCCATTGAATTTATTCCAACAGCCTCATCTTAACAACCAACCCTAGGTTCAATTTCTTCCCTTCTCTCGACTTCACCAAAGAATCAACCCATCTTCTCGAATACGAAATCCTCATTCTGTAGCAGAAACAATTTCTCTTTCTCACTGAATCTCTCCCTGAATTTTTCTCAACACGTCGAACTCATGGCCGCCTTCATTTTCTCTCGAGTTGAATGATAATGATTGAGAATTTATTTTCTCTGAATTTTTGGTTCTGTTGTAAGGAAGTGATGGTGGATATAGCCACCCAGGTATGGCAGATAAGGGGTACCCAGCTGGTAGCCCCTTAACATTTGCTGGCTGTCATTTAACACCTCCCCAAAAGAAAGTTGTCCCTTAACCTTGGGTCAGCTCCATATATCACTTGCCTGTGAGATGACAATTTCGCCCTTTGGCTCAATTTGGGTGATTTCCGCTTCTTTTCCTCCGTGCGACTCCAGAATACCTAATAACTCAAAAGCACGCATAAAGTACATAATTCACAAGAAAAATAACAAAGAAAGCATAAACTCTGTATAGTAAATACGGTGTATTCTACACCTATCAGTAGTACACAGTGGATGACAGCTAAGCTGTCCTTTATTTTCGGGAATAACTCGCGAAGTGTCGCAAGTGTATAAGTGTTCATCCTCGCGACACTCTTAACCTTCGCCAGATTTTCACATCTTCCTCGTGTTCTGGTTGTCGTCATCCATTGTGTCATTTATTTTACTTCCCTGCGACACCTTCGCAATGCTGTCGTTTATTAATCTCGCGAAGTATTGATGTCGCGATATTCTGATCCTACAAACGATGTGAAAGAAATTTTAGGAGTAAATTCTATACCTTTAGATGATAGGTGCACTGTTGTTTACAAACAGATCGAAAGTTAAAAGCTTTGAACCTCTTGTACTGAAGATGAAAAGTAGACTTCAAACTTTGAGAAGAATTCAAATGAACTGTGCTGGAAGAACGGTTATGGTAAAAAATGTAACCTCTTCTCTAGCAGTTTATCAAATGAATTGCTTTAAAATTCCTAAAAAGATTTGTAAAAATCTGACAAACCTCCAACGGGATTTCTGGTGGGGGAAAGATGAAAACGGAAGAAATGAGAAAGGCAAGAAAGGAGTTTATCTGAAATCCTGGAAACCTATTTGCAAACCCCTTGATGAAGGAGGTTTGGGAATTCAAAACATAAAGAAGTTCAATATGGCTATGATAGCCAAGATATGATGGAAACTAAAAGACAACCCTGATTCTCTCTCGGCAAAAATCCTAAAAGCAAAATACTATCCAAACTGTGACATTCTCCACATACAAGATAAACCAAAATACGGGGACAGTTGGGTGTGGAAAGGTATACGGAGTGGAGTACAATTAATAAAGAAACATTGTGATTGGAAATTAGCAAACAGAAAGTTAACTGATATATGGGATGACAAATGTATCCCTGATACCATTGTCCCCATATTAAAACCAAATATTGGTACTGAAAATTTGACCAAGGTACATCATCTTTTCAAAGGCAACAAAGAATGGGATGAACAAAAGCTTAACTATTAATTTGACCAGGAAACAGTAGAGAAGATAAAAAGAATTCAAATTCCCACTCAAGACATAGTTGATACGGCTCATTGGAACCTAAATAGTAAAGGTATCTTCACTGTGAAAACCCTTTATCAGTCTATTAATAGTAGTGGAAATGATGGTATGGACTGGAGTAGAGTTTGGAAACATAAAGTAACACCCTCCATAAAGATGTTTATTTGGAAAGCCGCACAATCAATTATGCCGACAGGTATGAGAATTGCTACTATTCTCCCAAACATTGACACAAAATGTAGTCTCTGTAAGGGAGAATGAGAATCACTAACTCATCTTTTTATAAACTGCAACTTCGCGAAACAGGTATGGAGCACTTAAATTTTGAAATGAATTATGTCACAGAAAACTGTACTACTTTCCATGATTAGCTGAACACATGGTTCTGCGATAAGGATAGAGGAGACTGTATCATACAATGGCCAGAATTTTGTAGTGTAATTATAGTGAAAGAACAACCCAAACAATTGTAAGCACATATGGAAAGCCGGGTCCTCCTGGTAGATGTGATTATCAACATCGGTTCGTTTTCCAACAGAAATTACAAAATAGTGAAAGAACAACCCAAACAATTGTAAGGTTCATAAACAACATGATGTATGTAAACAATCCTGATTATAGTGAAATGCAGTCGTTATACTATAATCCAATGAAAGATGAAACACTAAGAATCATAGAAAGGGAACCAGACAAGGAAATTGCTTGTATGAGTATGAGAATTTCAATTGCCTTATCTATGAACTTCCCCTTCAGTACTGCAGGAATTGGTCTGACTCTGATGGATTATGCCGGTAGAACAATTGAAGCAATGGGATCTTATGCAGCTTGCAGCACAAGAGAACAACTAGAAGAGAAAGGAGCTGATGCAGCCTTCCAATGGGCAGCCGAATGGAGTGGTTATAACATCATCTTCCAAAGTGACTCAAGGCCAACTCTTCAATTATTGATAGAAAGATACGGAAAAGCAAGACAGAACAGATACAATATTAGTGAAAACTTTGAAATTGAACCATGTACTTGTATAAATTTCAAAGTAACATCCTTTTTGTTAATTTCCAGATACATTATTATTAAAGCAGTTAATATTGCTACTTTTTGTAATAGAAATGCCATCCAAAATATTTGGAAAAATGAGGGATTAGCAGCAATCCTCCACCAACTTTACATTAGGAATTGTATTAATCTTGTAACGGCAAATGATAATCAAATTACTGAGGATCAGGTAAACCAAATATATCAATCTATAATGAGGTGATTTCCCTCTTTTCCGAAAAAAAAAAAAAGTATATAAAATGTACTTTGTTAGGCCATTGTATGGTTTTAATCTATCTAATTTGGTGAATGCATATAACAAAATCATTAAAAATAGTTGTTTATTGCAAAATGCAAGATTAAGTTTGAAAATCTAATTAAGAAACTATGAATTGAAAAATTACAAAATGGAAAAAGATCATTTCTCAACAAAAGGCAGAAAAACTGTTAATACAAACACTGCTGTAAAACTATTATAGTATATCTCCATCAGGAAGATCATATATTTGCTTTGAAAAGCAAAGAAATTGTATAACTTTAATTTGCCTTTCAATGTAAAGCAAACTATGGCGATGAAGACCCATCTTCACGAACATATGCTATTTCAAAGTAAACCCTATGCTATTATTCACAATATGAAGAGAAATATGAACAAGATTTTTTTTCTTCTTCAGGAATCTCAGATTTTGCTGTCTATAGTTGAGCTGTTATTTCTTCTAGTAACTCTAATATAACAAAAAACAGCAGCAAATATAGTAGTAACAAGACCACCAATAATCACAGTTCCACCAGCAATGGATTCAGATGATGAATGATGATGATGCTTTCCCATCCGTCTGATTTCTGGAGCTTCTGCAGCTTCTTCATCTTCATCTTCGTGTTTCTCATTCGACGATTCTACATTTGAAGAAGGTGGGTCTGCTTTAAAACTCATACTAACCATGAGTTTATCATCGTTTCCCAGTTTTGTAACTTGAGATTCAGAACTTTCAGATCCATTAGCCATTGATAGTACAAAGACAATCTCAAGTAAAATGAAACAGAGAGTAACTACTCTAGCCATATTAATCGATAACTTCTTGTTGATTTCAGATTTTTTTTTGATGATTATAAGATGTTAGGACTTGGGAGTAGCTAGAGAGAGTAATGTTTGGATGATTTTACGGAGGAAATGGAAGTATGTTAATATAATGAAGAGGAAAAAGGACACGAGTGGTCTCCAGTATCTATGTGAGCAGTGTCTGAAACGAGAAAGAAATTTCCTTTTGAAGTTTTTTTTTTTTTTTTTGATCAAACCCTTTTGAAGTTTGTTTGGTTTGGTTTTTGACTTTTTGATGGGCTAATAATATTCTGGTTAATAAAATAATGATAAGAATTAGATGACTGGTGGAGAGAGAAAGAGAGAGGTGTTGGTTCGGTGGAAGTCGGTTTTGAAAACTGGGATGATATTGTATCTTTGTTCTTGATCTTGGGGATTTTATAGTCAAACTGGAAAGCAAAGAAACAAAGAATGGGAATGGTTAAGCGCCTTTAAAGTTGGAGACACGGACACTTGGGGGCCACCTAATACAAGAAGACAAATACTAAAATGTTAGCATTCGAGTTTAACTTTATATGATGCGCTACAGCTTCTTATTCGCACTGGTTACGGGCCTTACGGCATGGGCTGTGGAATAAGAAGTCCCTCGTGTTCAACGTGAAGGAGTTTGCTAAATCTGGGCAAATTTAGTGCCTGCCACCAGGCTGCCACCATGGGAAAGAAAAAGACCCATTTTTTCCCAAAGTCTATCACTTGACAAAAAGGAACACAATGACAAAATGTTTTGCAACTTTGATACAGGGATGGCTAAATTGAGAGTCTCAAGCCACATTATGATGGTGGACATGAAATTAGACACTATTGAGGCTTAATAAATGACGATTAATGGTTTTTGTTAAAAAATTAAAAATATCTTGTTTATCCCGTATAAAAATGTTAAGGTTTAATAAAGAATTATTTTATTTTTTTTTTTAAGGAAATTGTGTTTTTTTGTCTTATTCTATTTGGTTTTTGAAATTGGTTTTTCTTAATAAAGAATTATTTTATTTTTTTGGAAACAACAAATCTTTTCTCCCAATCTGAAAATTAAGAATTGATTTCAATGCAATAAAACAAATAAATCTTGTTTCCAACGCAAAAAATTATTTATTTGGTGAACCTTAACATGTATACGGGTATACAAGTTAACAAGACCCCTGATTCATCCACAATTCAAACACCTCATTCACAAAAATCAAGGTTATATAACTAATGATTAGATTAGACGGTATGATAAATTAAGTTAGCAAACAATCACACTGATGGGATGGAAGGGTGACAAGGGTCCATCAATTAGACATCTTATAATGTGCGTATCCATAAGTGAACGAGTAGGAATGAAACTGTTAAACGGAAAGTGCTACAGAGACCCCGGATTTTTACACCAAAATCCTACACCACTATGTGGCAACGACATCCACCATTGATTTCTTTCACCCCTCACCCCACCAGAGAAAATAGGGGGCCACTTTTAAGGACCGGACCAATACAAATTTGACACACAGGCGGTGTCAAATGTTGGTGTCAAAATCCGAGGGCTACATATCATTTTCGCTGTTAAACGAGTGGTCTCATTAGTTTTCTGATTTGGTGAAAATGACGTAAATTTGATCTTGTGGTGTTTGACATGAGTTTTGGTAGTACTCAAAAGGTTTACAGCTGGGAACTAATAAGAGCTGAAAGGTAGAGCATTTTAGAGCTTCCATATTCATTTGAATCCGGACCTCATAATTAACCTAGCGTTTTTAGGGGCCACTAGAAAGGAATTGGGGGTCAACAATAAAACAAAATAAGGTCACTCAAACCTAAATTGAGTTCACCCCTTATCAATAATTTTCGTAATGGTAAAATTGCACTCAAATAATCGGTTGATAAATACACATTCGGTAGTTAGTGTACATTTAGCTAATGTTAGCAGAATTATTTGACGTTTTTTTTTTTTTTTTTTTTTTTTTTTTCGTTTTTCGGATTTGCAGTAGCAGGAACATAATCGGTAGATAAAAATCTATTTTACCTACCGATTATAACTCATTTTCTTAAGAAATGATGAACATCAACCAAAATCGGTAGATAAAATGATTGTATCTACCGATTATTCTTGATACAAAAAATTCAATTTTTCTGCACTAAAAATTAAACACAATCAGTAGATAATGAACACAATTTACTACCGATTATGGTAGTACCAAAATTCGAAAATTGAAGAATTTTTTTCAAAAACTCGTTTTGGGGCCAATATATAATTTGAAGTTTAATTAACTTAAAATACTACCGAATATGGTAATTCTCATTGCAAAATGCCACTATATAATTACCTTACTACCGATTATGGTAGTACCAAAATTCGAAAATTGAAGAATTTGTTTCAAAAACTCGTTTTGGGGCCAGTATATAATCGGAAGTTTAATTAACTTAAAATACTACTGAATATGGTAATTCTCATTTCAAAATGCCACTATATAATCGGAAGTTAAGTTCACTTACCTTACTACCGATTATGGTATTACCAAAATTCGAAAATTGAAGAATTTTGTTCAAAAACTCATTTTGGGCCAGTATATGATTGGAAGTTTAATTAACTTAAAATACTACCGAATATGGTAATTCTCATTTGAAAATGCCACTATATAATCGGAAGTTAAGTTCACTTACCTTACTATCGATTATGGTAGTACCAAAATTCGAAAATTGAAGATTTTTTTTCAAAAACTCGTTTTGGGCCAGTATATAATCGGAAGTTTAATTAACTTAAAATACTACCGAATATGGTAATTCTCATTGCAAAATGCCACTATATAATCGGAAGTTAAGGTCACTTACCTTACTACCGATTATGGTAGTACCAAAATTCGAAAATTGATGAAGTTTTTGCAAAAACTCGTTTTGGGGCCAGTATATAATCGGAAGTTTAATTAACTTAAAATACTACCGAATATGGTAATTCTCATTTCAAAATACCACTATATAATCGGAAGTTAAGTTCACTTACCTTACTACCGATTATGGTAGTACCAAAATTCGAAAATTGAATTTTTTTTTCTTCAAAAACTCGTTTTGGGGCCAGTATATAATCGGAAGTTTAATTAACTTAAAATACTACCGAATATGGTAATTCTCATTGCAAAATGCCACTATATAATCGGAAGTCAAGTTCACTTACCTTACTACCGATTATGGTAGTACCAAAATACGAAAATTGAAGATTTCTTTTCAAAAACTCGTTTTGTGGCCAGTATATAATCGGAAGTTTAATTAACTTAAAATACTACCGAATATGGTAATTCTCATTTCAAAATGCCACTATATAATCGGAAGTTAAGTTCACTTACCTTACTACCGATTATGGTAGTACCAGAATTCGAAAATTGAAGAAGTTTTTGCAAAAACTCATTTTGTGGCCAGTATATAATCGGAAGTTTAATTAGCTTAAAATACTACCGAATATGGTAATTCTCATTTCAAAATACCACTATATAATCAGAAGTTAAGTTCACTTACCTTACTACCGATTATGGTAGTACCAAAATTCAAAAATTGAAGAAGTTTTTTCAAAAACTCGTTTTGGGGCCAGTATATAATCGGAAGTTTAATTAACTTAAAATACTACCGAATATGGTAATTCTCATTTCAAAATACCACTATATAATCGGAAGTTAAGTTCACTTACCTTACTACCGATTATGGTAGTACCAAAATTCGAAAATTGAAGATTTTTTTTTTCAAAAACTCGTTTTGGGGCCAGTATATAATCGGAAGTTTAATTAACTTAAAATACTACCAAATATGGTAATTCTCATTTCAAAATGCCACTATATAATCATAAGTTAAGTTCACTTACCTTACTACCTATTATAGTAGTACCAAAATTCGAAAATTGAGGAATTTTGTTCAAAAACTCGTTTTGGGGCCAGTATATAATTGGAAGTTTAATTAACTTAAAATACTACCGAATATGGTAATACTCATTTGAAAATGCCACTATATAATCGGAAGTTAAGTTCACTTACCTTACTACCGATTATGGTAGTACCAAAATTCGAAAATTGAAGAATTTTTTTCAAAAACTCGTTTTGGGGCCAGTATATAATTGGAAGTTTAATTAACTTAAAATACTACCGAATATGGTAATTCTCATTGCAAAATGCCACTATATAATCGGAAGTTAAGTTCACTTACCTTACTACCGATTATGGTAGTACCAAAATTCGAAAATTGAAGAATTTTTTTCAAAAACTCGTTTTGGGGCCAGTATATGATCGGAAGTTTAATTAACTTAAAATACTACCGAATATGGTAATTCTCATTGCAAAATGCCACCATATAATCGGAAGTTAAGTTCACTTACCTTACTACCGATTATGGTAGTACAAAATTCAAAAATTGAAGAATTTTTTTCAAAAATTCGTTTTGGGGCCAGTATATAATCGGAAGTTTAATTAACTTAAAATACTACCGAATATGGTAATTCTCATTTCAAAATGCCACTATATAATCGGAAGTTAAGTTCACTTACCTTACTACCGATTGTCATAATTCGAAATGAGTTTTTGAAAAAAAACCTTAATTTTTCGAATTTTGGAAGATATGTCATTTGAATAAACTCCCGAATATACGATGGCCCAAAAATCAGAATTTTGGAAAAACAAATATTTTTCAAATTTTGAACTTGTAATAATCGGAAGTAATATAATTTACATAAACTCCCGAATGTATATTGCCTAACCTTCTAAAATGACCCTTGGAACCACCTAGAGCCATGGCATGGTAGGTTCTGCCGCATTAATATTCGGAAGATATGTCATTTGAATGAACTCCCGAATATACGATGGCCCAAAAATCAGAATTTTGGAAAAACATAGATTTTTCAAGTTTTGAACTTGTAATAATCAGAGGTAAATTTAGTTAACCAAATCTCCGATTATTGAGTGGCTCAAAAAACCAAACCTGCCAAAATCCTTAGCTTTTGGCATTTTGGAACGACCATAATCCTTGGTATTTCCGATTACTATGTCTCTACATCAATATATTCGGAAGTCAAAAATTCTTTAAGCTACCGATTATATCCATTTTGTTCACAGGAAGATATGACCAAAAATATTCGGAAGTTAACCTATTGTAGATAGTGGATTTTCGACAAAAGCTAAAATCGTAAACCCATACTTATATGTAATCCTGATCCAGCAATCAGACGAGTATTGAGGCTCATGTCTCTTATCGAAAGCATGAAGGCTCATGCCATAAGAATATCTGACTGAGAATACTGTCTCTCAGAGTATATGTAGACATGTAGTCTCCCAACTGAGGCAACGGCATGCCTCATGAATACTGAGCAATTTCAGCATTTACTTCTATATAGAATCGCAAGATTAGACGGCTCCTAGACAGCATGCCTGCTAGTGTAGAGCAATAACGTCTTCAGGATGTAACAATGTTTTCCCTGACTATATGAAAGAAAATATGACGCTTCAACAAGCTCATATCACTCAATTTCTGAATAATTAATACTCCTAGATGATCGTACTAGTATAGAGCCATTAATTAATTATTCTCAGAACCAATAGATTCATTAACTGAATCCCTGGAAAATATTCAATATTTTCATAATATTTCATTACTTAAATTTATGGTTCTTCCCAGCAGAATTCCATGGGTTGGTAATAAATATTCAACACACGAACATCCGAGCTACCTCACGAGTAAGCCCCGACTCAAATGGTGCAAGTATACTCAACGATGGTGCACTAACAATCACCGTATACGAACAAGTATTTCAAAATACGACGAGACGATGAACCTATGCAAAATAGGAAGGAAAATAATAAATATTTAAAAATTGACCAAGGTCTTTGGGAGCATGGGCCCACCGACCGGCGGACGTGCCGTGGTCAATCCCACGCCAGTTTCATATTTTTATCATATTTTTTGTTATTTTCCCTGATTTCATGAAAAACCTTTCATTTGAACAAATATCCTTTGTTTTGAGGAAACTCCTCAGTTTCATGGTGTTTCCTTCGCACTGAGGAAATAATATAAAATTAGGGAAAATATTGTGGGGCCTTGATCCGGCCGGCCCCACACCTCATGGTTCCTCATTATTTTATCATTATTTCCCTGATTTCATGAAAACTCCTTAATCTCATGATATTTCTTTGATCCCATGAAAAATAATATAAAATTAAGAAAACCCGTGGGACCGGGCCATAGCCGTTGGTCATACCTAGCTGGCCCCACACGTTTTATTTTATCATTACTATATTTTTCATGTTTCCTTAATCCCATGAAATTCCTTGATTTCATGATACTTCCTTCAAATTATGAAAAGTCTTTCAAAATTATGAAAATCCTTTCAAATCATGAAATAATACATAAAATAAGGGAAAATTCACGAGACCGGGCCATAGCCGGCCAACCATGCTCAAGCCGGTCCCACACGCCCTTATTTTATTATTATTAATATTTTTGTTTCCTTCATCTCATGAAAACACCTTGATTTCAACAAAACTCTTTGGTTTTAACAAACTCCTTGGTTTTATGATATTTCCCTAAAATCATGAAAACATAATAAAATTAGGAAAAATACCATGGGACCGCCCCCTTGAATTCTTCCTGAGTTTTACTCTCGGGCTGTTTTCACCTCCCGAACGAGCTTAAAACCTAAATATTCCCGCAATATGAGATAGGAAATTCTTTTCCGTACAGAATGGAGGGGCGGACCATCAAAATCCGAGTCCGTATTATAATTCTACATCGATTCTACTAATGGGCGCTAATTAGGGTTTCAACCAATCTGGGGATTGCTCAAACGATCAATATTTGATCCCGTGACCACCCAGGGCCGGTTTCATGACCCCTTGGTCGGTCCCTCACCTCTTCATAATTAAATAGGTTTTATCACCTAAGGTTCAGACGAGCATTTTCAAATAAATGATTAAACCAGCATTTAATCATTCTTTCATCAAAAAATCACCAACTCTTCAAGAGGCCTTGGTATTTGCTCACACGAGCATACGGGAGTTATATGATCGACCCACGGTCCCATGAAGCCGTCCCTTCTTCATTCCATGGTTAATTTTCAAATAAACCATCAATTGATAATAATTAGGGTTTTTGAGTCCAAGGATCATAATTCCAGATTCAAACACTAATAATTTTATGACGATCTCATGATTAGTATTCTTATTAATTATACTCGGTTCAACTACCAGTATTTTAATTAATATTTTATTTTTGGTCACGCTACCAATAATTTATCATATGAGCAGTACTTGCTCAAACCAAAGAATATTGGTTCAACTATCAATATTCAGCAGTCCATCGAACGAGCAATATTTGCTCACGTTAACTTATTCACATATCATATCTCTGTCTCAACTCTCAACAGACATGTTCAATTCATGTGTCTCAGAACATTTACAAACCACGTTCGACTCAACAATACAAGGACTCATCATCCCATGAAATCATGAAGTATGGCCGGTTGTCAGCCGACACAAAACTAAACTACGCTCTCTTACTACTCAAAATATATAATGAAGCAAGGGCCAGAAAGGATCGTTCCCACAGAGAGGTCTTGGTTGTCAATATGTTTCGGTTTTTATATAAACAAAGGGGGTTTTCTGATTTTTATAAACTAAAATAAAATAAAAGCAAACAATAAAGGTAAACAAATCAAATCAAGGATGAGAAAGTATTGGTCATGGATTTCGTCTTCAATCACAAACATGTTTTCAACTCAATAACTAGAATTGATATTTTAATCTCAACTTTTATCAAAGGCCCTAGAATACCTTGATCGCAAGAATATCCCGCTAATCTCCTCTTGTCATCAACAAACACATTAAAAGATGCGAATATGAATTCTATCTAAAAGAACAACCTAACGTGTAAAAGCACTAATCAAGTTTAATTCCCTAGATGCATTAGGTTCTATGAAATCAGGCCAATCAAAGCAATCGAACGTGTAAAAGCACTAATCCGATTTAACAAAGGTTATGGTTCACATATGATCATAAGAATATATCACTACAAACTATAATCATATTTATGCTACTTCAAATCAGGAATTATCACTTTTGCGTATAATAACCCTAATCTAGCAAAAGACATGCATGTGAGTTCTACCAATTTGCAACTTGACAAAACAAACATTCAATCATATGACAATATTAATGGTGAATCATAAACGATAATATGAGAGAAAACTAATTTATTGAACAAAAACTCATGTTTGGAAATCCAACTAATCCATAACCAAAAGAAAACTCTAGCTCATATTCATGGAGTTCATAACAAGAAGAAAGAGAAAAGCATTCATGGTTCTAAACCCTAGAACAAGAGTAGAGGCCAAAAAGATATTTATCCTATAGTTGTTTTGTGAATGCTTATATAGCCTTTTCTTTTCTGCCGTCTCAATTTAGGAATGAACCATCACGGCCTGTGACTTGGCCCAATGCGACCAACTTCCTTGAGCCCATAAGAAAACCAGGTCCATCACTTGATATGCCTGTCAGTTTTGTGAAACTGACAAGGCAATTTAGCCTGATCTATCACTCCATGCTTCCACCAATAATCAGCTCCATCCATGAAACAATATCATTCATGCACAAAACTTCATCTTGCGTTAAAAATCCTCTACCAGCAACAACCGTTGGCAGCATCACATCTTCCAAGTCATATCGTCTACTTCATTTCAATTCTGTATCTTCTCTATCTCAGGTTATAATCTCCACCAGAAATCAATGGCAACATACCCATCTCTTAAATTGAGCTTCAACATCGAACTACATCATCAATTCCTCTCTATTTCAAATTGCAACTGCGAGAAACCACCAGACTACTTCTTAACCTGCACTGCAACATTTCAGTCACCACCAAATCCATTTCAATTCCTGCCATCCACTAATTCACTGCTGCGACCGCTACTTCGACCTCCAGCAAACCTGCACATTCCTTAACTCCCTAGCCATCTGTAATTTCCGGCAGAACCCACGACCTGTAATGCCTCAAGTGCAAAAGCTCCAGTCCACCGTCTTCTTCCAATACTAACCCATGTTGCAATTTCATTCTTCATTGCTTCAACAACCACTACCAGCAGACTCCATGATGCTCTTGACTGCAATCCCAGACTCACAGCCACTGTAACCCTTAAAATCATCATCATTAGCAGCAATATTATGAACACGGCTACCGAAACCACCACGAGCTTGATTCCTACAACCTCAACCTCTTCTTTCCTGTATTGCCTTAGACAAACCCGTGCCAACTCGCTGGAATTCAGTTCCAGGTGAAACCCAATTCACAGCATCATATCTTCCAGCTTCTAATTCTTCATTGCAGCAACATCCAAAACTGCATTTGCACTGCCTCCTCATATAAACTTGCATCAGCAATCACCATCCCTTCTCAGCGTCTTACACTTCAGCTTTGCCCATCTCTCAGTCACCTGCAATCTCAGCTTCAGTCCCAGTTTCTAGCTCCGCAACTAATTGCAGCCGCAGCTCCTCGTTCAATCTCGAACCCCATGAAAAACCCTCATAACAACCTCCTATATCCTGACTTCTGCAAAGCCTTGTAACTCAACTCGTATCCTCATCAGTTCCCATCTGCGGCCGAGCTCAAATATCTAGCTCATACATATACAGCTCATGGCAACACAAAACTCTTCACTTCCCTGTCAAGCAATTGCTTTAACTCCATTGCGTCCATCCCGGTTCCTCAATTCCTCTGCTATCTTTCATTGCTTGAGCCATTGTCCATTTCAACTCAGGTCATTCACTTAACCCTGCATTCATCCATAATTCCCTGCCATGAATTTCCATTTATGCACACAGAACATTCAACCTTTACCCATTGTTCTCTCAGCCTCTATACATTCATTTGATCCATTTCTTGCCTTTGAGCATGTTCTAAATCCCTCTTCAAAATCAAATTCAGACGAAACCCATTTTCATCCTTTCCCTAATTCTTCATCAATCGAACCCAATTCCAGTTTATATCAATATAATCCCCAAATTTTCTCAACCCCTAACTCAGAAGCTTCATGTCTTCTTCACTATTGTTGAACAGCAACCACAGCTCTTTAATCGTCACCAACACTCCATTCTTCTCCCATCTGAATTGATATCAACAGATTTATCTTCTTAATTTCTGCCAGTAAAATTTGATTCTCTATCTGTAACAACAGTGACAATCCCATGATAATCATCGTCTCTGCTTCAATCAACAGCAGAATGATAGAATTTAACACCCTCAATCCCCTCTGAATTGAGGACTTCACCATTGTTTCTCCTACAACCGTCGTTCTTCTCTCACTCGGCTTGAAATACAGATGGAATGTAATGAAGAAAGACTGAAACCCCCGATCTGGTTTCAATGGGTATGTAATGGCTAAAAACGCTATTGGAACCCATTGCTCCGATGAAGGCTGCCAAACTGAGGTGCCCCTATTTCTAACTTGTACTGATGATGTAGACTATCCATTTTCCTCGACTGAGCTCCGAATGACTGATTTCATCTTCTTTTGCTCCGAATGACTCCATTTCACCTATATAACTCAAAAACACACATAAGATACATAATTTACATGAAAACTCGCAAAGAAAGCATAAACAATATATATAAATCTAGGTGTTTTAGACACCTATCAAATTCCCCCACACTTAGACTTTGCTAGTCCTCGAGCAAATCAAACAAAATAATTCTAAAAGATACATACAACTCCGTGTCGTCGAGTGATGAGTGCCAAATATTGCATATTTATACACCTTTTTTATTGGCATTTTACTCATCTTTTGTGCTCAAGAATTAGATATTATCCCATATTCTGTATTTTCCTTGTTTTCAAGAATAAATATTTGTATTAATTAATTTTGTGTTTTTAGGTAATAAATAAAGCTCGGAGAAATTGAGGAGCCAAAAGAGCAAAGAATTGGAGTCGAGCATCTATGGAGCAGAAAGCCAAAGCCAGCGCGCAACAGTTGCAACCCAACAAGTAGCAACTCATCTCAAGACATGGGCTTGAGCTAGACCCGACCCGCGACCCGGATCCGAGCCCGTCCACTCCAAGCCGTCGAGATTTCTATCTTCTACATCCAACGGTCGCTGCCTCCACTCGCATCGAAGTTCGCTGCTCCCGTGCAACACCAGATCACTCTAAGTCTCCCTCAGCCGTTCAGATCGTCCCCAGCCAAATCCAACGCTCGCTCCTACGTTCTCATCAAACCTTGCTGTGCCTGCCTCACAACGAAGTTCCCTACACCCCTATACCCTATCGAGAAAACTCATTTCTTCTTCCATCTTCTCTTTCTTATCTTCTCTCTTTCCCACGACTCTGCAAAACCCATCCTTCTTCCTCTCCTCCCATACCGACTGCAGAGTTTCATCATCACCACCATCTCCTTCTCCTGCCACCACCACCACAACAACTCCATCGATCGCTTTGCTTACACTTCCTCTCTATCTCGAATCATCTCTCTCATAGCTTCTTCAACCTAGAAGCTAGGTCAGAGATAATTAGGGTTAGGGTTTGAACAACAGCCCACGCATGGAGTGTTCTGAGATGAATTGACAAGAGGAGAGGCGATTCAGACAGTATGGGCGTTTGGGTATGATTAAATTGCAATTTTTAAATTGAATTAGGGTTTGGGGATATTTTGGCATGTATAAATATGATGGGTCTGTGTGTGTTAGGGTTCATGCCTGGGCTAGCCAGAGCACCATTGTAGTGTAATTTGTGTTATTTTCAGTTTAATTATGTTCTAAGTTCTTAGCCAGGGTGTTGTTGAAACCCCTGATAATATGCCAAGAAATTCATGTTCTTTTTATTGTTCTTGTTATGCTTCATTGTCTTAGAATGATTTAGCTATTTGAGCACATGACCACTGTGATAGAGTGTCTTTGTAAGAAGACACTCTATACTAGGGGAGTGTGTAAGATTAGTCAAGACATTATCATGGTGTTCTTCCCTGGAATGAACCAAGAATATAACTTGATTAGGAACTGCCTTAGCATAGGTTCAGGTGGTGAATTCACTGCCCTGGTAGCTTCTAATTTGTTACAATTTACTTCCTTGCCTTAGTTTAGACTCATGCACTCAACCTCAGTCGCTTCGACAACTACAATTGTGTTACCACTTCACTAGAAACTCAGTTTAGGAAGCCTTGATCAACATATCAGCACCACAAGTCTCTGTGGTTCGATCCGTACTTGCCACGTCTCCGATAGACGTCGTGCACTTGCGGTTATCACTCGTAGGCATTAATATAAACTCATTTCCAGGCCTACCAAGTTTTTGGCGCCGCTGCCGGGGACTTGGCGTGTGCTAAGTTGATAATTTGCATTCTCTACTGATTTTCATTTTACAATTGTATATATGTGCTGAGTTATTGTGTTAGCTTAGTGTTAAATGTAGTTTAATCCTTTCTATCACCTGCATTATCATAGATTTTGCATAGTTAAGATTGTATTTGCATCCAGCTGTAACATATCTTCACATCTGTATTTTAGCCTTGTAGTTTTAGCTATAATTTTACAAGTATCATTTTCCCTTAGTTATATCTTAGTTAGTTCATTTGTACATATTCACTTTGAATCATTGCTCTTTGCCCTGCCTTAGAGTAACTTAGTTGTGTACCTTTTAAATTAGCTTAACTGTTTGCATTTCAAAGATCTTATATTGCATCCTGTTCACTGTATTCTCGTTAGTTTGCATCTCATAACACTCAACATTTGTAGCTTCAGTTGTACACTTCTGTCATCTGTGCTCATCCATTGAAAGTAAAAGAAGTTGTAAGCTCATAGTGCATTGCACTTCCTCTCTCAGTCAGCATCTGGCCTGGACTGAGCTCAAGCTTGCCTGGCTTAGCCCATCACACTTATGTCATTTCAAATTTGCACTGTAACCTTAATTGTTAAACCCTCACCTCTGCTAGCTGACTCTGTGTAGTGGTTCTGTTCGTTTAAGCTGCACATTCCAGAGAACTAAAACTTTCTCTTGAGTGAACAGGTACCTACTATGCTCTTGTGCCACTGTGCTGCTGAGCAAACCCAAGGAAGACAAAAGAGCAGAACAATACAACCATTGTGGTTAAAACCGGTTGGTCACTCTCAATTCCTTTTACACTTTATATATGCATGAATGATCTGTGAATCTGTGAACCATACCAAGCATATTGTTTTGCCCTGTCACAAGTGATTTTGAGATTAGCCTTGTATTGCCCTGTGAATGAGCTGCCCTGCACTTTGTTAGCCTGCTGATCTGTGCAGCAGTGAAATTGTGTTGAACATCTTTGCCTGTGCACCTATGAGCCACAACAAGCTTACCCAAGTGTATTGCTCTACCCTGTTAACTTGCTAGCCCCCTGAAGCTGCAAGTTTGAGCAAACCCTGAGCTTGGCTGTAACCATCAGACCTGGTCCCTTTGCATGATCAATTAGATACCTTCTTGAGCATGCTGTCAACCTCATTTGTGAAACCTTGTAAGCCTGTGGAAACCAAGCCTGTGCCTCTGCTCATCTGATCTGTCAACTGAGTCTGTGAGAGACTTGTATGACCACCAGTGTTAGGTGCTAAGACACATACCCCAGTACAACCTGGTGTGATTAATCATTGTGCAAATAGGCATATCAACTGCTCAAGTCTTATCTGCCCTGTTACCTTTGTGCATGCTCTGAATTGAGGGTAGCATGGGAATGTGCTGTGAATGAGCTGTGATCTCTTAGCTTTGTAAACACATGTGCTATAACCCTCAGCTGTGCATCTGGCCTGAGCTTAACTCCAGCCCCTGCTGCTGTGAGTATGAGCTACAACAAGTACACCTATCTGCCCTGTGCTTTGTGTGACTTGTGAGCCATCTACCTTGCACTTTTGGTGCATTCTCATGTGCACAGCTTGTTGTTAGCCCTGCTGAAATCTTGAGCTGCTCAATGCATCTCACCCAGGTCTTGTTTTTCTTGCTCTGTGCTGTTCTGTGCATAATCTGTGTTGCATCAACCTGCCAATCGGCCTGACCTTGTGCACCTCCTTTGCATGAGCTGTGTACACATAGCCTAATCTGAGCATAACATAGCCTGTGCTGTGTGTGAGTTTACCAACTTGTGCATAAAACCTGCACAGAAACTGACTGAGCTGCCAACTGCTGGGCTGCACTCTAAACAGAAAGCACAACCATTAGAGCCCACAAAAACCTAAACTGTGCCTTTGGGCTGCATAAGTCAAGCCCAAATCTTGGGCCTGTGCACTGGGCCGTAACTTTGTCACCCAACCTGGGCTGCTTCAACTAAACACAGCCCACAAAACCAAAGCAAGCCCACTTGTTCTCTGCAACAAATTAAGCCCACATAAACCAAATTGAGCCTACACAATCCAAAGTTGTTCACATACCTGGGCTCTCCAATAAACCAAATAGAAGCCCAAATACAAAACCAAACCAGCCCAACAAACCAAAGCCCATTTAAACCAAATGAAACCCAATAAACCAAACTGAGCCCACTACAACTGGGCTTTGAGTTCAATTTGAGTTGTTAAATCATGTCAGGATTTTGGTCTGCATCTGGGGATGGAAACAAATCCATTAGAGAGCTTGCTTACGGTCATGCTTCACAGTATGAAATCCCCACAGTCCATGATGATTTTAGGGATTATTATGAGCCTTCTCAGGGCCCTGACCTTGGATACTCATACCCTAACCATCATGAGCACATGTATCAGTCACCACAGTGGGGAGTTGAACAATTTTATACTCCCCCGACTCTTTGTTTACAATCACTAATGGAAACTCTCATGGAGCAAAATGCTAGGCTTGAACTGAATGCAATACATGACCATCCATATAGCAACATGCATGATCATCCCTTCTCTAGTGAACCATGTGCACAACCATTTAATGATTATTCATATGAAACATGCATACCCACTATTGAAGACTCTCCCTCCATTGAACAATGTCACATGTTCTTAAAGATGAACCTTATTCATTTAGAAAAGGAAGAATGGAAGGAGTTCATGATAGGATGATTATTGTCCCTAATAAAGTAAATCTTGAAAATAGTGTTTCTATTCCTACTCATGCAACTAACATTTGAATATGAACCTAATCTAGAGGTAAATGAGTATACTAGAAATGCTAATAGGGAAATGCATTTTTGTTATGATGATGATGATGATGAATATGATATGTTAGAAGAGCATGTGCATGCAGAAAATATGATGGCATCTTTTGGTTCAGAGACGTTAGGCGCTCTTACTTGAACCCTATGAATGATACTTCTTCTAACATTCATATATGTGATATTGATTCTGAGCTTGGGTTTGTAAAATTCTTCAGTGAATGTGAGCATGCTACACAACTTGTTTGTGACTTAGGAAAAGATGAATCTTCTGTTGACACTAATGTTCTTTTGGATCATGATATTATTGTTGTGTCTGATTCCCTGCCCATGTCACAATATGTTGCCTGCTTTGATGATTATGACATGGTGATTGATGAATTGTTATATGCTGGTGAGCATGATTTACCCTCTTCTGACCTTAGGAAAGTATGTGATGGTGCAAACGATCTTATGCATGAAAACAACTTAGATGTACCTACTTTCTCTCCTAAGTCACAGATTGAAACTCCTCCACCAAACCTAGGTGTAGTTTGTAACAAAATTGCAAAACCAACTTTGCTGAAAATGCCTAACTTAGGCCTAGAGCTTTGTGCTTCCCAAGTCCTCTTGGACTATTTTGCATCAAAATATAACACTTTTAAGGAGCCACAGTTGGAATGTGTATGTCTGCTTGTTCTTAGCAAAACTCACTTTGAGTTAGACCTTTTGCATGATGTACCGTTAAAATTGCAAGATTTTGTGCCCAAAAACACACCTGTTGACAAATTTAGGTTTGGGGGAAACTCATTCTCATACACAGTCTTACTTGCACTCTCATTTTATATTTGTGTAAGACTGTTGATGTTTGTATATATTTTCTATTGGGTTGATCCTCAACTCTTTAGATTGTTGGTATATGGTGAATTCTCATTGTATATAATCCAGTAGGACTTGTTAAATTTTTCTTTCTTGAATCGGTTGAGTCTTCTTGTGCATATTTTGTGCTAATCCGATATGATCTCCGCTGAGAATGTTGGATTCTAGCCTTGACTAATGAAGCTCTAACCGTGCTCCCGCCGACATACCGGTAATCTCTTCCCTTTTCTCTTATCAGCATAGTTCTCTTGGTATGTGACTGTTTAAATTTTTTCTATCTGTGACACATTGAGGACAATGTTTGATTTAGGTTTGGGGGTGCATTTGCATTTGCATATAGAGTTTTTAGTCTTTTTAATCTTTTATTTTTAAAATTTTAAAAAAAAAACAAAAAACAAAAAAAAAACTCTTTTTGTAAATAAAAACCTCCAACTTTTAGAGATTTTAGAGTCACTAGCATGCTTCTAGCTATGTTTACATAGAGAGTCTGACCGAAATAACAGAACTTGGAAGTACTGGAGAACGCAATCGGGTTTCTTAGTTGATTAGAGCGTTAAAGTTGGATTTAACCATACCGGAGGGCGAATTAGGTGTTGTTTAGATATTCGGTAGTATAATTGTGATCACCCATAGTGGAGACTACCCATTTTACATCAAGTGAGGCACCAACCTTCAATTTTTGCAACTTTCTAGAAAAGTCATTAGTGTGTGTGTCACCGTACGTCAATTCGGGTAGGAATGGTGAGCTACCCAACTTCGCACCACTTTCAAAGCACTACTTTTGATCTCTTGAGTGCTAGTTTTTGTCAATCATGAGGGTGACGTCTAAAGATGAAAACTCCTTCTAAATATCGATTTGCGCTTAGCATCACTCTCTCTCTCAATCAACAGACCCATAGAAACACATCATCGTCGAGAAACGGAGCATCATCGAATATTGAAAGAAAAGTTGAGATAGTCCAAGGTTTACGTGCAACAAAGAAAAAGAAAAGAAATTAGGATGAGAATTAATGAAGTTTGTGAAAAAGTTTAGTTTTATTGTAACCAAAAAAAAAAAAAAAAAAATTGTTTTATTGTAATTTCAAAAAAAAAAAAAAAAAATTGTTGTTATATATTAATTTTTTATTTTATTGTACAATTAAAAAAAAAAAAAATAAAAAAAAAATTGTCAAGTTTTTGTAAAGTTCAGAAGTTCGTCATCTATAGTTGAAGACCGAAGATTGAAGACGTTTCTATGGTTTCCTATGAGAGAGTGATATTAATTGCCGATCGGGTGAAAAGGTAAGTGAGTACTCCCATCCTTGCTAATGGTTGATTTCCTTTCTTAGAGATCATCAGAAAAGATTCTTTTTGTCCACACCTCTGTGGAGTTTCCAGATTTTATTTCGGAAGGTTATCCTTCTTACCTACAACGTGTGCAGGATTTCTCTCTTTATTCCTGCCTGCACACATGAGAGACTAAAAAAGCAATCTTTTTGAGTGCAATTATCATAAAACCCCAATAGTGAGGCAGAAGTCGAGGCTTATGATCACAATCGAATCCGAATTCTTTCATATGGTATGGTTACTTCTCGCTCAGCACTTAAGGATGAGAATGCGTTCTTTGGTAGTTCTAACTTCTGTTACTAGCATGCAGAAACTCTATGTCCTCATAGCTTCTTGGAGGCTTGAGACTCTTTTACACTCTGAAATTGGAGAAGGTTTTGTGGGTACACCTCTGGTAAACCCTCACGAGACTACAACTCGTCCACTAGGGACACCTAGGGGTTTAAAGGCTTAGTGCATACGCTAAATGCATTCGAGAGACTGCGACGGGGGATAGTTAGGATTTCTTATTTTCTGTTTTACTTGAGGACAAGTAAAATTCAGGTTTGGGGGTATTTGATGAGTGCCAAATATTGCATATTTATACACCTTTTTTATTGGCATTTTACTCATCTTTTGTGCTCAAGAATTAGATATTATCCCATATTCTGTATTTTCCTTGTTTTCAAGAATAAATATTTGTATTAATTAATTTTGTGTTTTTAGGTAATAAATAAAGCTCGGAGAAATTGAGGAGCCAAAAGAGCAAAGAATTGGAGTCGAGCATCCATGGAGCAGAAAGCCAAAGCCCGCGCGCGAAACAGTTGCAACCCAACAAGTAGCAACTCATCTCAAGACATGGGCTTGAGCTAGACCCGACCCGCGACCCGGATCCGAGCCCGTCCACTCCAAGCCGTCGAGATTTCTATCTTCTACATCCAACGGTCGCTGCCTCCACTCGCATCGAAGTTCGCTGCTCCCGTGCAACACCAGACCACTCTAAGTCTCCCTCAGCCCGTTCGGATCGTCCCCAACCAAATCCAACGCTCGCTCCTACGTTCTCATCAAACCTTGCTGTGCCTGCCTCACAACGAAGTTCCCTACACCCCTATACCCTATCGAGAAAACTCATTTCTTCTTCCATCTTCTTCCATCTTCTCTTCTCTCTTTCCCACGACTCTACAAAACCCATCCTTCTTCCTCTCCTCCCATACCGACTACAGAGTTTCATCATCACCACCATCTCCTTCTCCTGCCACCACCACCACAACAACTCCATCAGTCGCCTGCTTACACTTCCTCTCTATCTCGAATCATCTCTCTCATAGCTTCTTCAACCTAGAAGCTAGGTCAGAGATAATTAGGGTTAGGGTTTGAACAACAGCCCACGCATGGAGTGTTCTGAGATGAATTGACAAGAGGAGAGGCATTCAAACAGTATGGGCGTTTGGGTATGATTAAATTGCAATTTTTAAATTGAATTAGGGTTTGGGGATATTTTGGCATGTATAAATAGGATGGGTCTGTGTGTGTTAGGGTTCATGCCTGGGCTAGCCAGAGCACCATTGTAGTGTAATTTGTGTTATTTTCAGTTTAATTATGTTCTAAGTTCTTAGCCAGGGTGTTGTTGAAACCCCTGATAATATGCCAAGAAATTCATCTTCTTTTTATTGTTCTTGTTATGCTTCATTGTCTTAGAATGATTTAGCTATTTGAGCACATGACCCTGTGATAGAGTGTACTGTAAGAAGACACTCTATACTAGGGGGAGTGTGTAAGATTAGTCAAGACATTATCATGGTGTTCTTCCCTGGAATGAACCAAGAATATAACTTGATTAGGAACTGCCTTAGCATAGGTTCAGGTGGTGAATTCACTGCCCTGGTAGCTTCTAATTTGTTACAATTTACTTCCTTTCCTTAGTTTAGACTCATGCACTCAACCTCAGTCGCTTCGACAACTACAATTGTGTTACCACTTCACTAGAAACTCAGTTTAGGAAGCCTTGATCAACATATCAGCACCACAAGTCTCTGTGGTTCGACCCGTACTTTCCACGTCTCCGATAGACGCCGTGCACTTGCGGTTATCACTCGTAGGCATTAATATAAACTCATTTCCAGGCCTACCATCGAGGCTACGGTCACTTTTAGCATAAATAACAAGCCTTTGAACCCCTAGGTGTCCCTAGTGGACGAGTTATAGTCTCGTGAGGGTTTACTAGAGATATACCCACAAAACCTATTTTTCCAACTTACTAGTTCTCCGTAATAATAGCATCCAACGCGCTAAGAAGACATAGAGATTCTGCACACTAGTCATAAGAAGTTAGACACATAAATGAACACAATCTCATCCTTAAAAGTTGAGAGAGAAATAACCATCCCTTATCGAAAGAAATTCGGGTTCGGAGTGATCAAAAGTCTCGACTCTGCCTCACAAGAAAGGGTTTTATGAAGTTGCTCTCAATAAATAGCTTTTTATGGGTCACACATGTGTCCAGGTAGGAATGAAGAGAGAATCCTGCGACACGTTGAATGGTAGGAAGGCAAAACCCTCCGAAGTATTTTAAAAACCCACATCTTTTATAATTTTTAAAAACCCATTTTTCTGACGATCTCTACGAAAGGAAATCAACCACTTAACGAAGGTGGGAATATGCTTACTTACCTCGTTATCCGTTCGACGTGCATCTAGCACCACTCTCACAGCATCCATAGAAACGTCTTCGGTCTTCAATCGGTGTCTTCATCTTCGTCTTCGGTCTTCAACTCTTAATGATAACTCTTGAACTTCGTAGAATCTTGACAAATGTAACTCTTTTCCTCTAAATCCTTATTGCTTGAAACTTCATTGTAGATATTCCTTCTTTCCATTGGCTTTATTGAAAGAACAAAACTAAAAACAAACCAAAATATGATACAAAGAATTTTTCTTGTCTTTTTTTTTTTTTTATATATGAGACAAGAAAAATAAAACAAATACAAAATGGAAACAAAACAAAATAATAAAACTAATAATGAACCTAACAAAAAAAATTTCTTGTCTCTTTTTTTTTCTTTTTCTTCTTTTTTTTACTTTTTACTTTTTTTTTTCTTTTCAATTTTTTTTTTTTTTTTACTTTATGAGACAAGAGAAATAAACACAAACTGAAAATTAAAATAAAATAAGTACAAATGGCCATGGAGTAAGTATTTTACCGCATGATTCTTCACAACGTGTATGTCTCGATATCATAAACTTCTCGAACTCTCATCTTGATTGTAAAAATTCTGCTCCTTGTATTGTTGCTATACTTGAATCTGAAATCTGCCCATTTATGTACCATTGCTTGTAAACCTTGAACGTCTTCAACTTTCTTTCAAATTTGTGATGCTCCTCTTGTTGATGATGATGGTGTTTCTATGGACCTGTTAGTGTAGAGAGAGATAAAGTGGATGGTGCTAACTGCGAACAAGATTACAAGTGGTATGTAAGTTAGCAATTCGATGTCACCATCATGGTTGATAAAAATAGCACTCAAGAGATCAAAATAGTGCTTCTATGGTGGGAGGTTGGGCAGCTCACCATTCTGCCCGGAATTTACGTACGGTGACACACACTTTAAAAGCACAAATTTAGACAGGTACAAAGAATTGAAGGTAGGTGCCTCACATTATGTAACATGGGTAGTCTCCACTATAGGGGATCACTACTCTACTACCGAATTCAGTCTGCACCTCATTTTCCACTGGCATGGTTAAATCCAACTTTAACTCTCATACAAGTAAGAAACCCGATCACGTTCTCTGTCATCTCTAAGTTCAGTCACTCTTATGAGATTCTCGATGTAATCTTAGCGACATGTATACTATGTGACTCTAAACTAACTACAAGTTGGAGTTTTTTTTTATTCACTATTATAGGATCAGAATATCGCAACAACAGTACCTCGCAAGATCAATGAACGGCGATATTACGAAAGTGTCGCAAATGAGTAATATGAATGACGGCAGCCAAAACACGAGAAGGATGTGAAGACTTGGCGAGATTTAGGAAACTTGCGAGATTTTGTATTTGAACGCTTGCGATATTTCGCAAGTCATTCCCGAAAATAAAGGACAGCTTAGCTGTCATCCATTGTATACTATCCTATATAAGGAGTCGAGCAAGACTGTTGGTGAGAGATCTTTTTCCGAGTGTTGGGCAAGTCATTAGGAGAGAGAAAGTTTGTAGTAATTGTAATTTCTTTAGCTCTTTTCCATTTTATCTTGTAAACATTCAAGGAATTAATCAATAAAAATCATTATTGTTCATCTTCAAATGTCTTAGTTGTGTGGATTCTTGTGAGGGGTGTAGTGTAGGATTTCCTGTAACTACATATTGGCGCTAGAAACAGGGATTGATTGAAGATAAGAGATTGGATATTGTTATTAAAATCGTTCAAATCAAGAATATGATGGATAAATTGGAGAAAACCAGAATCAAAGAGAGTGATGGAGAATTGGAATGTAACATGATTACGAAAACAATGGTTAATGAATTTCATGAAAGTATCAGAGGGAGAATACACAAAAGGGATTTTGAAGGAAAGAAAATTATAACAACAGAGAAGGCGTTACCCTTAAAAGAATGGGAAAAACAGAAGATTATGTTCACAGCAGCAGAGATACCAAGAGAGAATTTAAGCCACACGACTCCGCTAGTGATTACAATAAATGCAAGCAAGGAACAAGGAAAACTAACAAAAACAGTGGAAGAATGGGCAATAAATAGAACTTTGGTGGACACTGGGAGTTCAGTGAATATAATGTTTTATCATGCTTATAAAAAATTGGGGTACAAAATTGAAGAAATGACTTCCGCAACATATCATATCTGTGGTTTCGGCAAAACCGTAAAAAAACCTAAAGGGGAGATAAAAATACGAATTTTGTTGGGAGAAATTGAAACACATCTGACATTATGTGTAGTAGATATGGAATCACCATATAACATGTTGTTGGGAAGACCATGGATACATGCAATAAAAGCTGTAGCATCAACATTTCATCAATGTGTCAAATTTCCTATACTTGAGTGGAATTGGCGAAATCGGAGGGAGATACCGATAAAGGAAGGATATATCATCAAATCGAAGTAAAACATTATGAAGAACAGGTGAAGAGGCGAAAAGATCGCAAGAAGATGGCAAAAGCAGCGAAAAAGGAAGAAGAATTTAGAACTTACATGATAAGAGCAGAAGAAGGAAAAGGAATATATGGCGAAGAGAATGAACTTGCGAAGGAAATAAAAGGACCAACGCCCATGGGAGAACCGATGGCTAGCTACACTGCGGCAGAGCCAACAAAGGAAGTGAATATCGGAACTGAAGAAGAACCCAAGATGTTAAAAATTGGGACTAAAATGGAGGCAGATGAGGAAAGAAAAACTATTGATTTGTTGCGAGATTATAAAGACATTTTCGCGTGGGATATGGATGAGATTGTTAAGTGCATATTTTGCATATATTTAGTGTTGAATCCATGCTAGTAATTGTTATATATTCTTGCGAATTATTGTATATTACTCTTGTTTTCTCTTGTTTATGTTTTGCTAGGTGAATCATCCAAAAGAAGTGAATTGGCACATATTTGTGCAATAAAAGAAGTTAGCCGCAAGCGGATAAGGGCCTAAGACCAAGTGGAAATCGTTCAAATCTAGGAGTCCTTTATATCATCTCGAAGAGGACGGAAAGACGAAGCTAATGGCGAAAGAACAGAATCATTCCATCGTTGTATGTAGATTTTACAAGCACTTGAAGCAAGCCAAAGTTGCGAAAGATATCGAAGCACATAATTCATGAAGGCACCCGCCTGAACTACTCAAGGCAGCCATGAAACATTGATGAACTGTCAGTTTTGCAAGATTGACTGTTGTATTGAATTATTATTTCGTCTGTTCATCAGCGCCTCCATGATAGACAAGGTATAAAGCGTCAGCATCGACTATTGGTGATCGAACAAGAGATTTCGATCGGTACAAGATCATGGGATTGCTGAAGAGACGTCTAGAGAACATGGGTTTTGAACGAAATCAAGAATGTTGGGCTGCTGCGAATGATGGCAGTGACGACGAGTATCAATGGAGTTCGTAATACTTCCGGAGAGCGAGACTGTTGGATGAAAACAGAGAGTGATCACTGACGAAACAAGAAAAGAATGATAAGGAGATGCTTTGCGATGAGAGTCGAGCTTGGCGGTGGACTCTCGCTTCTTACATTACCAGATCGAAGGCAGTGGTACTCGAAGAAGAGATATCAAAGCATATGGAGTTGGAGCTAAATAATGATGGCAGAGATGCCATTGTTCTATCGGTGGAGTTGGGCAGTGCTAATGGTGACGAGATATTGTCAGTTGAGCTCGAGTAATGGCAGTGAAGAGTAGAATCTCGTAATGGTGATGATTCGGGAGAAGGATGGATGGTAGACAAAGCTTTTCATGCCGATAAAGACAGATGGATGTTATCATTTCGATCGGGTTGATGGTAGGCGAGGGAGACTGAACTCGTGGGATTGACGGCGTAAAACGAGATGGAGAATACAGGGAAGTACATAAGAAAATAATTACTGCCATTAATGGCTGCTGTCACTTCCGGTGTTGGCAAATGATGGTGCTATTGATTGTCGATGGCTGTAACTCGAGAGATGGCAATGAGGATTGTCGAGGAAGTCAGCTGGAGTTGAACTTGTGGTTGTATGGTGCTGCAGTTGCGATGGATCGATGTTGCTGGCAATGATGGAGAAGCTGATAATCAACCGGTCGGCAGTGACGCTGTGGTGCTGAGAGCTGCAAAAGGTTTGGCAGCGATGGAGTTTATGATGCAGAGAGATGTGGAGTGCGTTTTGCTACTGCCGATGGTTTGCTGGGGCTCGTGTTACAGAGAATGATAGTAGAATGAAGAAGAGCTCGATATAGAGTTTGCTGCTATTAATAGCAATGATCGATTGGTTGATGGCGTGTGTTGTGATAATGAACAACTCGGGTTTTTGCTAGAAGTGATGACGAAGACGTGAATGCTTGGCTGACGAGATGGAGTTGTATTTAGAAGACCGAGGGAGAAAGCAGTGAGAAGTGGTTGCTGTCACTAAGAGATGGAAGGAGAGGCAGAGCTTGGCTACTGTTAGGATTATCGATGGACAGATGAGATGGTCGAATGTATGAAAACTCAGGGAAAAATTATTCTCACGGAGGGAAAGATGTCCGAGGAGGAGGTACTGCCGGAGTTGAAATCCAGGGGAAAAGATATTTCACGGACGGATATCTGGTCGCGGGAACTGACAAGCCATTGATACTAATGGGCTGGGCTATTTAGCATTAGGCGCGGACCACTTGGCTGTGAAGCCATTCCATTCACGGCCAGACTTGCCGTGACACTCTTTGAGCAAATTTTGGTCATGAATTGCTTTTGGAAATTCGGCCAAATTTGGCAACCTACTTCGCACGGATTCGAGCACGGGCGCATCTACAACTTGGAGACTATTTAAGAGACTTCTTAACCTAATATAAAATATCTCTACATCTCATAATACACTTTTGTTCTTCATCAATATTTTAGGGTTTACCCCTTTTGGGGGAAACCGGGAAACGGTGTAAACATGAGAGGCTAAACTTTTGTTGATTGAGGATGAATTCAATGTTCTAGCGTGAAGCTCTATTATTATACAAGTTTGTTCGGAGTTTTAATCACATCATCGTTTGTTTTCACTATTTGATCTTTATGAGTGATTCTTAGATTGATTTGGGATGCATACTAGATTAGTCTTTTAATTGTTCTAATGCTAGTATTGGGTTAGGAGATAAGTAATCGTCGAATAATTCATACACAAGTAGAAATTGCAAGACCTTGCATAGGGATTCTGTGGAGCAATTGCGAGTGAAGATAACACCAGCAAGTGAACCTTGAGCTAAGAGTTTAACTACTGGGATCAACCTAATTCACAAAGCCTTAAACGTTCGATCGGATTACACCTTGAGTGAGCTACTACTTGGTGGTTCGGTTGGATAGAATCTGATATTGGAGAGCTTCCGTATCCGTGGTAAAAGGAGTTTTGAGGATAGCACTGAGCTAGCTGCTTTCCTACGGTTGGTGATGAATGGTTCTAACGAAGATAGATAAGTATACTAATCCAGGTTATCGCTTGGTAACAATGAAGGATTCCTTGATCTTATCTTTCTTTTATTTGTTATTCTTTCTATTTTACTTTAACCAAACAATCCCCCTTGTCTTTTATTATTTTGCTGAACTAAATACATATCAATTACACAGCTCTCTGTGGGAACGATCCTTACTACCGCTATATTATTTATTTAATTAGTGGGAAATATATTGATTAATTTGTTGTGGTTACGACACGCATCAGAGATGCCTGGAATAGATCCATTTGTAGCGTGCCATAAATTAGAGATTGATAAAAATGCAAGACCATTCAAGCAAAGAATTAGAAAAATTGCAACAACATATCATCCTCAAATAGAAGAAGAGTTACGTAAGATGCTTGATGCCTCTAATTATTAGACAAGCAAAATATCCCGAATGGATAGCAAATATGGTCGTAGTTCCAAAGAAGAAAAAAGGAATAAGAATTTGCATAGATTTTACCGATCTAAACAAAGCTTGTCCAAAAGATAGTTTTCCTTTGCCAGATATTCCGCAGATGGTTGAGTCGGCGGAAATGAAAGGATATCCTCTCTTGATGGATACAAGGGATACAATCAAATTCCTCTCGTTGAAGAAGACCAAGAGCATACTGCCTTTTTCGCTCCAAGAGGATTATACTGTTACACAAAAGTGCCATTTGGTCTGCGAAATGCTGGTGCAACGTACCAAAGGATGGTAGAGAAAGTGTTCGAAAAATGGATACATAAAACACTAGAGGTATACGTGGATGACATGTTAATAAAAAGTAAAGAAGCAAAAGATCATGTACGGGATTTGAAGGAAATTTTTGAACAAATGAGACATTTCAAAGATCAAAGTAAATCCAGAAAATGTACCTTTGGGGTGGCATCTGGAAAAATTTTAGGATACATTGTGTCAAAAGAAGGAATACAAGTCGATCCGGAGAAAGTACAAGCAATTCGCGATATGCCGACACCAGCAACAGTGAAAGATGTGCAAAAGTTAAATGGACTATTAGCTTCGCTAGGAAGATTCATCTCGCGATCATCGGATAAGTGCAAGCATTTTTTCAACATACTTAAAAAGGGAGCGAAATTTAGATGGACGGATGTATGTGAAAAGGCGTTACAAGGAATAAAAGAACATCTAATGGATATATCAATCTTGCAAAAAGCGAGAGCCGGGGAAGAATTACTAATTTACCTTGCGACAACCTCGCATGCACTAAGCACGATATTATTGCGAATGGACGCAGGAGTGGAAAAACCAATCTATTACATCAAAGAAAACATTCAATGCCGCGGAGAAAAATTATTCAAAAATTGAAAAACTAATTTTGGCATTAGTTTACGCAACATTTAAACTTCGCATCTACTTGAAGCACACACGGTAAAGGTAATGACAAAAGTACCAATTGAGTCAGTGATGAAAAATTCAAAAAGGTCAGGAAGAGTTGAAAGATGGAATGCTCAAGTAAGTCATTGCAAACTCAAGTATGAAATATTAACCTCACCCAAATCACAAGTTGTTGCGAGACTTTTTAGCGTAATTTCCATTAGAAGAAGATGAAGCGAAAGGAAGAAATGATGGATATAGAAGAAGAACATGGAAATCCAAGGGATTTATTAACTGAGCCAAACCGATGGGAAATATTGGTAGACGGATCGTCAAATGGAGAAGGTAACGGAATTGGGATCATTGTAATTTCGCCAGAAGGCAATAAAATGGCTTTTTATTTCAGATTGGAATTTGCATCTACCAACAATGAAACAGAGTATGAAGCTAAAGTACATGCTTTGCGATTTGCAATAAAAATGAAGTTGGAGAATGTAAGAGTTACCAGTGATTCCCAGTTAGCTATTCGCCAGATAAAAGAAGAGTATACTACAAATGAAGCATCCTTGAAAAAATACAAAAAGCTTGTTGAAAATTTATCTGCGAAGATACCAAAAATAAAATGGAGACACATATCAAGAAAAGACAATAGACTTGCGGATGCTTTTGCTTTTATATCAAGTATGATGACAGATCCAACTGCGAGATGCATAAAAATACAGACACTTCTATCACCGTCAATCAACAAAGAGGAAGAGGAAGAAGCAGAAGTAATGCTCATAGAAGATGGAACACAAAGACCCTATTGCGAAGATTGGAGAACATAACTTCATGCTTATCTAATGAAAGGAGAAACACCAAGAAATAGATTAGAGATGCACAAATTAAAAAGCCGTGCAACAAATTATGAATTAAGAGACGGGATATTGTACCGAAGATCCTTTAATGGACCCTCACTTAGATGTTTAACACGAAAGGAAGGAGAAGCAGAGTTAAAAATGTTACACAGTGGGGATGCTGGCAATCACAGTGGCGGAAGATATTTAGCACATAAAGCGAAAATGCAAGGCTACTATTGGCCATATATGCATGAAGATGCGAAACAAATATCAAGACGTTGCGAAGATTGTCAAAGGCACGGAAAGAAAATACATGCACCAAGAGCACCATTAACCTCTTCAACAAGTGTATGGCCTTTTGGAAAGTAGGGGTTAGATATTGTAGGACCATTTTTACAGTGCACGGGCAGGAGGAGATATCGATTGTCGCTCTGATTATTTCACAAAGTGGGCGAAGTAAAAATGGTACAACACATTCGCGATAAAGATATTTTTACTTTCATATTCGAAAACATAATATGCAGATTTGGAATTCCAGCACAGTTGGTATCTGACAATGGGAAACAGTTTGAGGGACAAAATATAGAATTGCTACTTAATGCATTTCAAATAAAATGTGGGAAATCAACTCCCTTATACCCGCAAGCCAATGAACAAAGCGAAGCAACAAATAAAACAATCGCAGATATACTAAAGAAGAAGTTAGAAGGACATAATAGGGCATGGTGTGAACAAGTGCATAATGCAGTATGGGCTTACAATACAACAAGGCGAGAAGCTACGGGAATGTCAATATTTTGTCTAACCTACGGAGTTGAAGCTGTACTTCCGACAAAAGTTATTATTCCAACAACAAAGAGAGAAGCTTGGGAGAAAAATCTTAGTGCGGGTAACATTTTGGTTAAATTAGATGAATTAGAGGAAAAGAGAGAAAGAGCACTACAGCATATGGAGAATTATCAGCGAAGATTGGCCAGAGAATATAACAAACGTGTCAAGACACGCGAATTTCAACCAGGTGATATGGTATTGCGAGAAACACCAATATATCAGCGAGAAAGTGGTGGCAAGTTGGCAAAAAAGTAGGATGGACCTTATATCATCAAGGAGATAGTTGGAACAGGGGCATATAGATTAATGGATCCTGAGGGCAAAGATGTGGGCCAAAGATTGGATAGACCGTGGAATAGATTATATCTCAAGAAATATTACCCGTAGAAGATGGAAGGGAAAGAATAAGTTGCGAAATATTGAATGGATGAAATGAAATGAATTCATATGAAATGTTCTACTGACAGTGATTGCGAAATTGCATAAAATAAAGAAAGATGTGTGAATATCTCGCAAATAAAATAACAAGAGATAATCAAAAATGAATGATTGAACGAATTGACAGAAATGAAAGAATGAGTGAATGGGACGAACCTTTATGGCGTACACCCTAGTTCGCGAATGATATTTCGTAAGAGGCAAATGTAAGACCTAAAGTGCGTCATATAAGGGGGCATCTCTTGAAATGGATCAGGGAAAAGGTTACACCGCCCCTGGAACCTGAGTCATGAAAATTTGGGGTCAATAAAGCCCATCCGGGAGAGATACCTTGGATTTCCAACTATATATATAAGGTTATACCCTGGTTGGACGACCATGGGTCTCTTCCAAGGAGTCAGTGTATGACCAAGGCGCCGAGGTACACGGTTGAGCCAAGAGTGCCTAGGGCATTTGAAGTGTCTCGGCCATTCTTGGCAAGTCTTGGCACATCTTTTCGGCTCGGCCAAGAAAACTCCACTTAGGGTGCGATCTCGTAACCATAAACCCTATAGGTATAAGGGATAAGAGGCTGCGAAAACAACTGGTTGTTGTTAAGACCGTATGGGAGGAGCTAGTCTTGTATGGCCGATGTACGCCTCCTTGAAGGGGCAACCAGGGAGATGATAAGGGCGGCACCCTCCATTAGGGAGCTGATAAGTGTCTTAAGACGCAAATGTCATGAGGCTCTATTTTCGCAAGAAAATTGAGGCTTGTCATATTTGTGCTATGATCCCGAAGAGGCAATAATACTAACGCGAGGGTAAGACGAGATCAATGGGTCTTTATATGAAAATGTAAAGACGTCCTGCGATTTTGTCGCAAAGACGGCAATGTCATGGGGCTTTACGTTCGCAAGAACATTTAGGCCTGTCATATTGTCGCAAGAAAAATATCCTGCAGAGGCAAAAATACTAAAGAAATGATAAGAAAAGATCAATGGGTCGTTACATGAAAGTGTAAAGACGTCCTGCGATTTTGTCGCAAGACGGCAATGTCATGGGACTTTATGTTCGTAAGAATATTTAGACCTGTCATATTGACGCAAAAATGAGGGGTGGCAAAATAAGACCTTTAACTAGGAAGGCAAAATAAGACCAGACAAGAGCAATGATAAGGCAAGATCAATGGGTCATTACATGAAAATGTAAAGACGTCCTGCGATCTTGTCGCAATGATGAATTTCAACATAAATGAAGATAATGGAAAACAAAATAGCAATTATTAAATGTCAAAAATAATACTCATTGAAAGAAAGAGTAATAATAAGCAGATGAACACATCTAAAAGATGATGGAAGTACGTAAAGAAGTAACAGTACAAGAAGAAAAATTACAAGAGAAAGTCAATTCTCAAATATCGGTTTTTCACCGAAGGAGATACCGGGTTTTCTTCGAAACTTTATCCATATTTTCGCCGATTATTATATTTCCACCGATCTTCCTTCACCCGATCATCATTGACAGTTTTACTAGGAGGAATTGTCTCTTCATTTGCGGACTCTTCACCACTATTGTAGTCATAATCGCTGTCAGGAGGGTTAGGAACTTCATCATCGCTTACTTCCATAGGTTCGATGGATACAAGATCAAGAGATTTAGATAGTAAAACATCATTCACAAGAACTTCGGCTTTAAGATGAAATTGACGAAGGAGTGCTTTCTGATAATTTCTACTCTCTATATCTTTACAAATCCCAGGACATATAATCGAATCTTCTTTATGCACGATCGCGAGAGCGAGCAAGGGAAGCAACGAGTATTCCATTTTCTTTGCGAATTTTTGAATAGTCAGATTTTAGAGTGGCAATAGAGGAATGAAGATTTTTCTCAGAATCTGCAAAAGAAAAGAACATAAAAAGTCATTCAGATTATTGGAATTCGCAAGGAAGATATCACAAAATAATAAATAAATGGATTAAGGTAGTCAAATAATATGACTACCTTCCTTTTGCGAAGTAAGATGTTGGATTAAAGCCGAACAACTATTCTCCAAGTGATCCATAGCATTGTCAAAATTATCTCCAATTAAACCTTTCAGTCGAGATCGCAAGCTTTTTTCGTTGCAAACAAGTAAGGCATTTTCTTTCGCAAGGGAAGAGTTGGACTTTTCTAACTTGGAACATTGATCCTTGAATTGGTTTTCCTTTACACTTAAGATTATTCTACCCTGAATAAGTTTATCCTTCTCGGTAGTAACTTCTTCAAGTTGATTTCTCAAAATAGCAAAGAGATTGTTCTTGTTCTTTACATAATTTTTGACAAACATCGATCGTTGCGAGTGAATCGCCACCTTGTTTAACGAGTTCGCTTCTCTTGAGAAAGAATTCCATTCTCATCTGATAAAGTTTCCAACTCCAAATTAGATTTAGTCAAAGAGTAAGAGAGGCGAGATAATTCATTACTTAATGAGCCTTGTTTCTGAACTAAGTCAGCATTTTCTTTAGAAAGATTATCTATTTGATCAACAGAATATGTATGAAGATTATCTAATTGGTTATATTGCTCCATCCAAGCATCTCTATCCATTCGAGCTTCTTCAACATTAGATTCCAAATGATATATCTCCATTTTTCGCTTCTGGTTTAAAGCTTGAAGGGCGAACAAGGGCTTGAGGTTCAATAATAATTAAAAAAAAAAATGGAGAATACAGAGGTAAGATTGTACCTTTCAATTCTTCATTCTTCTTGCGAAGATTATCACGATCCGGCGAAACATTTTGAAGTTTTTGATTCTCAAGTTGGAGAATATTACACTTTGAAGTCATAGCTTGGAGATTATTCTTCAAAATATTAATTTCTTGCTCCAAAGATGTTTGCGAAATTCTATCAGGGCCAAGGTATTTGCTCAAAATCTCGCAGACATTAGATTTGATAGGATCAACATAAGTCTTTTGGGCATCGTTTATAATATCTGATAAAACTTTGAAGGCCACGTCTATTCCTTCCAAAGTTTCCTTAGTAAGAGGGATTTGCTCAGATAAGGAAGTAACGACGATAGAAGAAGGAAGAGATGAGTCATTTTTTGTTAAAGGAATATCATGAGAAGAGGAAGTCCCATGAAGATCAATGACTGGGGAAACAGTAGAGGCATTGATAATAGGAGAAGAAATGGGCTCATTCGCAATAGGACTATTATGAGGGATTTGATCTATGAAAAATTCAGGCATAGGAGAAAGATCTTTAACAATATTTTCGCAGGAAGAAACAGTAGGTTTATCTTGCGAGGTTTTCGCAGGAGGAGTTGTAAGTTTGAATATAGGAAAGGAAACAGCAGGTGCAACAGGTTTAGAACGGCGAGGCTTCTTGGGGGACCTATCAACATTTCCGTCATCCTGCGAATTACAAGTTAAATAAGAAACAGAGGCAACAATATTGTTATTAAAAGAGTAAATGTTTCTTAAATACCTTGATATTCGCAGGCTTTCTTTTAGTGATAGTGGTTTTCGGTTGCGAGCCCATGGAGATATTAGGGTTCACAATGGTGAACTTAGTGTTAGATTTGTTCTTTCTAAAACAAAAACAACAGGGGAATCATTAAAAGAAGAACAATATAAAAAAAAAACGACTTCGATAAGAAAGATCAATCACAAAATAATCAAATTCGGCAAAATTAACAAACCTTTATGGCTCCATAGAAACAGTAGCAGAAGAAGAAAGATGAGAACAGTAGCAGACGATGAAGGAAAACGGCAGTAAAAAGTTGCAGACGATGAAGAAGACGAAGTAAAAGAAAAGAAATACTTTCTTAAGGAATTCCTCTTTAAATAGACAAGAAAGGAGTAACCGGATAACATTAAATGTGCCGGTAAAAAAGGAAAATTTTAGACACGTGTAAACTTCGTCCGTTTCTGCCTTAACCAAAGTCTCAACATAAACATCATCATTATAATCACTTGCAAGCTCAATTGGGTCTTCCATAATATTGGTCATACCGGTTTCACTCTCAACATATTCCTCTTCATTAGACTCAAACCTTGTTGCAAAGTTACTCAAAACACTAGTTTCATCATACTCATGTACCTTTTGAATAGGTGCTTGATCATTATAAAGATCAAGAGTTGAGTCAACTACACTAATGTCATCAAATATATCCAAAGGTTTGTCCTTTTCAACACAATCATCTTCGTCTTCATTTTCAGACTCACCATAATAAGAATCGTCGTCGGTTTCCCAACCCTTATCATGACGTCGTTTAAGTTCCATATGAAGGGTCCTACTAATTTCATCGACAAGATCTTCCGAGGCTCCATCATCTTCCAACTTGTATAATTTCTGCGCAAGTTTCTTGACGTTCACACGCTTACCACCATTGACTACAATATGTTCTCTTTCCCATGACTCTTCCCTTTGAATGGGTGAATGATCATAACTATGATCTGGAGTCGGGTAAGAAGAAATATTCCAAAAATTGGTTTGTGCGACGTTCTCTCTATCACGGTCAAGTTGGTCTAGCCTTTGTTGCATGTCTTGTAATCCATTCAAAATCTGCATACAACTCGAATAAAGCCAATTAGATGTAGAATTATCCCACCTAGGCGCTTGACTTACATACCCACTACAAGGTTGTTGTTGGTATGTATGAAAATCACCATAAGGTTCTCTGGGATGTGCATCATAGCCAATAAATTGGTTTTGATTGCATCCCATAGATGGTGGGTAATTTTCATAGTGTTGAGGAGGTTGAAAATCATATCCATTGCTCCAATATGCTCCGTCCATAGAAATTGGTACCTGAAACGAGATTCTCAAAACTCGATTAAGAACCAAAGAATAAGAAAAAGTAAAACAAAACTAAAAACAAAAATAAGAAACCAAAAACAAGTGACAACCGCTGCCTCATGCAGTAAGCCGCTTAAAATTTGGTCGGTTGTCAGCCGACACAAAAATAAATTACACTCTCTTACTACTCAAAATATATAATGAAGCAAGGGCAAGAAAGGATCGTTCCCACAGAGAGGTCTTGGTTGTCAATATGTTTCGGTTCTTATATAAACAAAGGGGGTTTTCTGATTTTTATAAACTAAAATAAAATAAAAGCAAACAATAAAGGTAAACAAATCAAATCAAGGATGAGAAAGTATTGGTCATGGATTTCGTCTTCAATCACAAACATGTTTTCAACTCAATAACTAGAATTGATATTTTAATCTCAACTTTTATCAAAGGCCCTAGAATACCTTGATCGCAAGAATATCCCGCTAATCTCCTCTTGTCATCAACAAACACATTAAAAGATGCGAATATGAATTCTATCTAAAAGAACAACCTAACGTGTAAAAGCACTAATCAAGTTTAATTCCCTAGATGCATTAGGTTCTATGAAATCAGGCCAATCAAAGCAATCGAACGTGTAAAAGCACTAATCCGATTTAACAAAGGTTATGGTTCACATATGATCATAAGAATATATCACTACCAACTATAATCATATTTATGCTACTTCAAATCATGAATTATCACTTTTGCGTATAATAACCCTAATCTAGCAAAAGACATGCATGTGAGTTCTACCAATTTGCAACTTGACAAAACAAACATTCGGTCATATGACAATATTAATGGTGAATCATAAACGATAATATGAGAGAAAACTAATTTATTGAACAAAAATTCATGTTTGGAAATCCAACTAATCCATAACCAAAAGAAAACTCTAGCTCATATTCATGGAGTTCATAACAAGAAGAAAGAGAAAAGCATTCATGGTTCTAAACCCTAGAACAAGAGTAGAGGCCAAAAAGATATCTATCCTATAGTTGTTTTGCGAATGCTTATATAGCCTTTTCTTTTCTGCCGTCTCAATTTAGGAATGAACCATCACGGCCTGTGACTTGGCCCAATGCGACCAACTTCCTTGAGCCCATAAGAAAACCAGGTCCATCACTTGATATGCCTGTCAGTTTTGTGAAACTGACAAGGCAATTTAGCCTGAGCTATCACTCCATGCTTCCACCAATAATCAGCTCCATCCCTACAACAATATCATTCATGCACAAAACTTCATCTTGCGTTAAAAATCCTCTACCAGCAACAACCGTTGGCAGCATCACATCTTCCAAGTCATATCGTCTACTTCATTTCAATTCTGCAGCTTCTCTATCTCAGGTTATAATCTCCACCAGAAATCAATGGCAACATACCCATCTCTTAAATTGAGCTTCAACATCGAACTACATCATCAATTCCTTCTCTATTTCAAATTGCAACTGCGAGAAACCACCAGACTACTTCTTAACCTGTACTGCAACATTTCAGTCACCACCAAATCCATTTCAATTCCTGCCATCCACTGATTCACTGCTGCGACCGCTACTTCGACCTCCAGCAAACTTGCACATTCCTTAACACCCTAGCCATCTGTAATTTCCGGCAGAACCCACGACCTGTAATGCCTCAAGTGCAACAGCTCCAGTCCACCGTCTTCTTCCAATACTAACCCATGTTGCAATTTCATTCTTCATTGCTTCAACAACCACTACCAGCAGACTCCATGATGCTCTTGACTGCAATCCCAGACTCATAGCCACTGTAACCCTTAAAATCATCATCATTAGCAGCAATATTATGAACACGGCTACCGAAACCACCACGAGCTTGAGTCCTGCAACCTCAACCTCTTCTTTCCTGTATTGCCTTAGACAAACCCGTGCCAACTCGCTGGAATTCAGTTCCAGGTGAAACCCCATTCACATCATCATATCTTCCAGCTTCTAATTCTTCATTGCAGCAACATCCAAAACTGCATTTGCGCTGCCTCCTCATATAAACTTGCATCAGCAATCACCATCCCTTCTCAGCGTCCTACACTTCAGCTCTGCCCATCTCTCAGTCACCTGCAATCTCAGCTTCAGTCCCAGTTTCTAGCTCCGCAACTAATTGCAGCCGCAGCTCCTCGTTCAATCTCGAACCCCATGAAAAACCCTCATAACAACCTCCTATATCCTGACTTCTGCAAAGCCTTGTAACTCAGCTCGTATCCTCATCAGTTCCCATCTGTGGCCGAGCTCAAATATCTAGCTCATACATATACAGCTCATGGCAACACAAAACTCTTCACTTCCCTGTCAAGCAATTGCTTTAACTCCATTGCGTCCATCCCGGTTCCTCCATTCCTCTGCTATCTTTCATTGCTTGAGCCATTGTCCATTTCAACTCAGGTCATTCACTTAACCCTGCATTCATCCATAATTCCCTGCCATAAATTTCCATTTACGCACACAGAACATTCAACCTTTACCCATTGTTCTCTCAGCCTCTATACATTCATTTAATCCATTTCTTGCCTTTGAGCATGAGTTCTAAATCCCTCTTCAAAATCAAATTCAGACGAAACCCATTTTGATCCTTGCCCTAATTCTTCATCAATCGAACCCAATTCCAGTTTATATCAATATAATCCCCAAATTTGCTCAACCCCTAACTCTGAAGCTTCATGTCTTCTTCACTATTGAACAACAACCACAACTCTTTAATCGTCACCAACACTCCATTCTTCTCCCATCTGAATTGATATCAACATATTTATCTTCTTAATTTCTGCCAGTAAAAATCTCTTTGATTCTCGATCTGTAACAACAGTGACAATCCCATGATAATCATCGTCTCTGCTTCAATCAACAGCAGAATGATAGAATTTAACACCCTCAATCCCCTCTGAATTGTGGAATTCACCATTGTTTCTCCTACAATCGTCGTTCTTCTTTCACTCGGCTTGAAATACAGATGGAATGTAATGAAGAAAGACTGAAACCCCCGATCTGGTTTCAGGGGTATGTAATGGCTAAAAACGCTATTGGCACCCATTGCTCCGATGAAGGCTGCCAAACTGAGGTTCCCCTATTTCTAACTTGTACTAATGATGTAGACTATCCATTTTCCTCGACTGAGCTCCGAATGACTGATTTCATCTTCTTTTACTACGAATGACTCCATTGCACCTATATAACTCAAAAACACACATAAGATACATAATTTACATGAAAACTCGCAAAGAAAGCATAAACAATATATATAAATCTAGGTTTTTTAGACACCTATCAAAGTCAACAACTGACTAACTAAATACACGCCTGCCTTGCACACGATGGAATGTGAGCAAGTCGTGCAATCAGTTGGAGGAGTTAACAAAGTAATGGATGGAAAATCAACCAAGTCTCCGCACGATGAGCAACTGGTTTCAAACACGATTTCCATTTCCACACTCTTTGATTCCATCAACTGTCACACTTCATGGGATCATGGTGTCTATAATTCCATCAATATAAATAGGTCTCTGAATGATGATTGAAAGAACAACGATTTCACGTCTCACAGACAACACGAAATCAACAACTCATCAATTGAGCAATTACTCTCAACTGAGCAATCATTCAGAACTTATCTTATTCAGAATTCACAACACACCTACAATCATCGATCACCATTGATCTCACACATTTCTCAGCTTCCTCATCTGACCAGACCCATCCTCTCTTTGTGACCGAATTTACTCGGAACGGCCGTTGTCTTGGTTTAGGCTGGAGTACTACTGATTGATCTCTCGAATTCAAAGCACTCCCTTCTTGCAGGTGCATCTCGTGTGAGGTTGAACATTTCGCTCGGTCCAAGGAATCTCCTCCGCACGGTCGTCTCCTCGATTCCGTAAAAAACCAGCAAATCGTTTTGCCCCATCTACAGATTGGCGACCACGGTGGGAGATCATTCTCTCGGTTGCAATCTCAATTATCACAAAGATGGTCGGTTTTAGGTCTGCCAATCCGGGTTCAAAACCCGATCCTAATTTCGCAAGCTCTAGTGGTACCGCTAACTCCACTCCTCCAAGCACTGATGCTCCAGTGATCACCCCACAAGTGACGGCCGACTGGCGCCATCAACAATCCACTCTTCGGTTGATCTCCGAAGAAACCGGAGGAAATCAGCCTACCATAGTTGATCTCATGAAGGTTCAGACTGACGTAGCTGCAACACAGAAAGAGTTGTGTGCTTATCTCAAAACTCTCACAGACAAGCTTGCGTCTGAACGAACTCAGACTCAACGGAAAAGCTAAAGAAACATCTTCAACTGCTGATCCTGAAATCTCTCCAATCCATGTTATACATGATGAAGAATTCCGCAAAGCTGCAGATGACTCTCCAGTAATGGAACCCGCAAGTTTCATCACTCGTGAAGACCTGGAGCACCTTTTGAGGATCGAGGAAAATACAAGGCATCATCTGTCCATCTTCTCCAACCTTCATATCCTGCTTCCATACATAGGATTCCTCTTCCAAAGGTTATGCCGCTCCAACATTCATTCTTTATGATGGAACATGCAATACTCAAAAACATATTTCTCGGTTTCTGGAATTATTGGGCGAACACGAGCACAACATGTCGTCATGTCGAAGGAATTTTCAAAGTCTCGACGACAGGCGAGCATACACCTAGTACAACAACATGAAGTATCACCGATTGGAGAGATTATTAATGCTTTCTACAAAAAATACTTCTTCGTGTAAGAGAAAATCACTCTCTCGATCTAGGAAGGATGTTTCAAAGGAGCGTGAAACATCCTGATGATTATGTGAAATGGTTCACAGTTCAAGCCTTGGACTGCCACGACCCAAACGTCACATAGTAGCAACTTGTAGATTTATGCATCAATGGAATGATTCTAGTCTACAGAACCCTATTAGAAAATCTCAGGTTTCAGACCTTCTCAGAACTTCACGAAGCGGCCAAGAGATCAGCAACTACTGCACCTGCTTTATTGGAAAGGGCTAAGACTACAAAATCTGAAGAACCACGAGAGACTCGAGGTAGCAGACGTTTAATCAACAAATAATACAACCTCCAACCTTCCACAAATGCTGTTACGGAAGGGAACAAACGAAAGTCTGAGCCATCGCACAAGCATGCTTCCTCAACTCCTTCAAAGACACAAAGGAAGGATAATGCACAAACTCCTGCTCAACACAGAAGCTGATCCAGAGACACCTGATTTTCCCTGCTCCATTGAGGAAGTTATTGAGCTGCTAGATGCCTGGGTTCAAGACGGCGCAATCGAACTGCCTTATGTCAAGAAAGAGCCAACTGAAGAGGCCATGGAAAATCCTCGCTACTGTCGCTTCCATAGGTTCGTCAACCATCCCACAAGTGATTGCAGAACTTTGAAGCGCATATTTAAAGAAAAGGTCGGGTCAGGAGAGCTCAACTTGGGGACTGAAGGAGTGCACAGAGATCCTCTCCCAGTTAGAACCTTCACTCTTTCTGAACCGCCTGTCAAAGAAGCAGTTCAATCTTTAATCGAACACGTCTGCGAATTGTTGTACTTATCAAAGGCTCAAAAGGGAGACATGTCCGCTGCACTGAATCACATCGTGTCAGGAAAGCGTTTATTGATTCAAGAAGCATTGTCTGAGCCTCCCTCAACGACAGACAAAGAAATGTACGACTGGGGACTTCTCACCATATTCTATTTCAAGGGAAACGAGTTCAAACGAGCATTGATTGATGTCGGCACCGCTGTCAATGCTATCCCTCTGAATACTCTCAGAGCTGCTGGTATCACACGATAAGAAGCCATTTATGCTCCAGTAATAATCACAGATCATGAAGGAATACCAAGAGACGCTTATGGCCACATCACTGTCAAGGTGAACATAAACTCAGCCTGGACAAAAACAAAATTTTACATAATCCGAGAAGATCCAGGATATAATATGATTCTTGGACGGACATGGATTCACACTGGAAAGGTAACACCTACACCTTCAATTGCACATTTCTCTGTTGAAGAAACCTCTGATTCAGAAGAAGAAAAGGAAGATACTTCACCCTTCGAGTATTTGAAGGAGGTCAAAGCCCTGAAAGAGCTAACACAAAAGCCTGAAGAAGATGCAAATGCTTTCATCAAAAGGTTTCGTACTCAGGCAAGTCTCACTCCTCCTCATGTGTCCATATCATCAGTTTCTGAATATGCTTATTTGGTTCGAGGGCTCTACTCCACCAACAACTTAGCAATTACAAAATGATATGAATGGATGACCTCGCCTCAGCAATATTTCACCAAATGGTTAAGTTCAGGGCTTCTTCAAATCGAGCATACCATCAAAAGTTTATTGCTGAAGACATAGCCAAGCATGACAAACAGTATATCAAATACTCTCCTCTGCATGAGTGTCCATACATACCACAGCACAAGAACGCTCCTCTAATCTTTCAGGCTCCTCCGAAAGCGCAAATAAAGGATAACCAATCCTAAAATGCACAAACCTCGACCTAGCATCAACAAGCGGGGAAATGATCAGAAAGACTCAAACTTCTCTCTTCTCATGAAGGAGTGATCGAGTTACTAGAATTTTGGGTTCAAGATGGTGCAATCAAATTGTCGTTCATCAGGATAGAGCCAACTGAAGAAGAAATGAAGATTCCCAGGTTGATCCAGCTTCAACTGGGGACTGAAGGAGTACACAAGAATCCTCTCCCAATCAGAGCCTTTACACTCACTAAACAACCAATCAAAGAGGCAGTTCAATCCTTGGTCGAACATGAATTGCTCTATCTGTCGAAGGCACAAAGGAGAGACATGTTCATAACACTGAAGCACATCATGTCAAGAAGTCCATTCCGGAAATACTTCTTGAGCCTCCAGCCACAGACCAAGAGATGTACGACTGGGGACTGCTTACTACAGCCAATCTCAGAAGAGACAAATTTGGAAGAACGTTGATCGATGCTGGCACCGCCATCAACAACATCTCACTGAAAACCATAAGATCCATAAGCATCACTTGACAAGAAGTTACTTATCCTCCCATCTTAATCAGGGACCTTGAAGGAGCGCTCGGAAATACTTATAGTTACATCACTATCAAAATGAACATAAGTTCAACCTGGATAGAAACCAAGTTTCACATAATCAGGAAGATCATGACATGTCCTTCAGACGAGCGTGGATCCACTCTGAAAATATGGGTACTTACAAAGCGCCTTTGGTTACACATCTCTCCAACGAAGAAAGTTCTGATCCAGAAGATTTGACGGACATTTCGTCATCAGAGTACTTGGAGTAACTTCAAACTTTGTCGAGGTTGAAGCAAGAACAAAAGATGCATATACATTCATAAAGAGGTTCCGCACTCAGGCAAGTCTCATTCCATGTCTATGTCATTTATTTCCTCACATGCTATCCTAGCATGGGGACTCAATTCTGCTAGCAACTCTGCAAGGCGTTATGAATGGTAGCGTCATCGAATCAAGCACTGAAACATTCATTACTGAGATGATGTCCAAACATGGCAAAGAACACTTTGGGCGTTTCTCTTGCAAGTCCATGTGTTCCACAAAATCAAAAAGCTCTGAGGTCTGCACAAGTGTCGAATCCCACTACCGCAACGAAAGAATGCTTAATCAACATAAGAAACTCCAGGGCCGAGATAATCAAACCCCTAAGACATTCGATGCTTAAGGAATATACGCTTCAATGCTCAAGCATCTAAGAAGCCATCAAATTTTACTCCCAATCAAAGAGTACAGCTTCAGCACAGATATCTCGATGATGACACATTGATTCAACACCACGATCAAAGTGTTACTAAACTACAATCGATAAGTCTTCATTATCCCATGATAAGACTTCTGAAGCAGATGCAACATCATTCGTACCTGGATGGCACTAACTCCTTCAACATACACTCGCAACCTGAGGTGATTCTATGAAACTTCATCAACGGGATTTCTCTACATCACAAGCCCCTGCATGATTGAGGAACTTTCTCTCTTCACCAATCATATCCAGTATGAAAAATGCTGATGCTATCTACCGCAACAACATCGACTCACCGACAAAGCCAGTTCATACTAAAGTTATGCTTTCAGGAGCATTCAGGTTGAACTCTCAGTACACCTTCATCTTAGGGACGCTCAACTCATCAACTAGTTCGTGAATGTAAAAGGCTCACTGGATGAAGGAGCAAGGATTATATCTATAATCATGGTTCTAGCCTTTTCGGTCAACATCCATGATCTCAGCATCGACAAAGATCTCTGGAGTGTGATCATTCATAGTCTCAGTACCAACGACGGTCTCAGGAGTGTAGGATCATAATATCGCCACAACAACAACTCGCGAAGACAACGGATAACAACATTGCGAGTCAGTCGCAGAAGGTTAAATATAAATGACGCATTGGATGACGATAGGAGGATATGAAACCTGGCGAAAGTTAAGAAGTGTCGCGAGTACGAATGTTTGTACGTCTGCGACACTTCGCAAGACATTTCCGAAAATAAAGGATAGCTTAGCTGTCATTCACTATGTACTACCCTATATAAAGGGATGAGTGGATCTGTCGTGAGGGAGATCTTTTTGGATTAGAGAGTAAGTCATTAGGAGAGAGAAAGAGAGAAAATATTTGTAAGTTCTTAAATATAATTCCATTTTCCTGTGTAAAGATTGAAGAAAGTTATTAATAAATATTCATAATTGTTCATCTATTATCTTTTAAATGGATTAGCTAAACAAAATATAGTGAGGGGTGTATTGTGGGATTTCCTGCAACTACATATTGGCGCTAAAACGAGGCTTTGAACAGCATTAAAAGAAGAGAATTAACAAGAAAGAAATTTGAGATAATTTTCAAAGAATTTACCAAAAGAGAAATGGCTAGAAGAAGAAATGTACTTGAACAACCGGTGAGAAGAAGTGGAAGACTTGCATTGGAGAAAGGAGAAAATGAAAGAGGAGAATCGTCAAGGATGAATATGAGGAATGATGAAGAGAATCATGTCCAAGCTTTAATTCCACCTAGCAAATGAAACGTGGATTACGATAGAGTAAGTGTGCACACTTGGAGGACGGATTCTGAGGATGAAAGGGAAGAAGAGCAACAATTGGTAAACAATGGACAAGGAGAAGAAGATCAAAGAATGAATGGATAAATGAATCCAGGAAATGAAGAACTCACAGCATTGGAAACATTGAGACAAACGATACATGAAGAGAGGCGACTAGAGGCAGAGGAACGAGCAAACTTGACAAGACAGAATCATGAATTAAGAATGGAAAATATAAGATTGCAAAATAGAAGATCGAGAAGCACTGCGAGATCGAGTTCAAGATCGACTAGGGAAGAAAGGAGGAGAGCTTTACCAACGTAATTACAGAGGTAGAAAACCAACGGGAAGCACAAAATCTCATTTCGAACATCATGAAAGAAGAGAGGACGCAGAAGATCGTTATATTCCCCATCCCGAGAATTTCCAAGATAAGCAGAATGAAGAAAATCAGGGAACTAGGCGATTTCAGGGGCCAAATGACCCAGCCGCTGAAGGAAGAGCAATACTGCATGGAAGAGAAGCATTGAGAAGGTAAAAAGAGATCGTGGACGACATTGAGAAACATTATGCTGAACAAGCACGCTTAGCCCGCGAGAGAGAGAGAGTAAGAGCAGAAGTGGAAAACCAAGAATTGGAAGAAGCAATCCGGCAAAATAATCACGACAACCGAGAGAGGAGGCGAGCACAAGATCGTGTCAATAGAAATACCAATGGAGAATACGAAAGGATGCGAGAGGAGAGTTGATAGAGAACCCGAGAAGAGAGAACAATAGATATAATGGTGTGCGAATTGATGAAAGAGACGAAGGAGAAAGTCGCAGAGAAAGGAGAGAAGAAAATAGTGGACAAGAAGGTCAAAACAGGCATGAACGCGGGAGGCGAGAGCGAGCTAAAAACACCAGCAGAATCAAATCCACGAGGAAAATGAGCAAATCTTGAAAGAACTAGCGAAATGAGAAAATTGTTAAACAAAGTAGGAAGGAAGGAGGAAGAAGACAGTTGGATGAAGCCATCGCGAGAGCTGCGAAGACTCCTTTCACAATAGAAGTACAAATGGGAGGAATACCACCTAAATGCAATCTGCCCGCATTAACCAACATTTTCGATGGAACAACCTGTGCGATACAACACATCAAGGCTTATATGAGATGTATGTTACAGTGGGGAGAATCATGATGCCATATTATGCAAATACTTTGCATCAAGCTTAATTGGAGAAGCACCGAAATGGTTTGAAGGATTACCGAGAAACACAATCTCGTCATTCAACCATTTACAAACTATTTTCTTGGGAGCGTATATAAGTAACAATTCCACGCGACCGGGAATTGAAGATGTATTCGGATTGAAACAAAGAGTTGGCGAGAGTTTAAGACATTTGACAATGAGATGGAGGACAATGTGCGGTGAAATGGCCGGAAGGGTAGAGGAAAGATATCTCATTTTATCATTTGTAAATGCTCTGTTCGCAACAAGTTTGTTATACATTCAAATATTCGAATTAAAAATACGATTACGATGGCCGAGTCTGCGAGAACTCCAAGAAGAATACATTGCTTTGGAAGAAAGACAAAATGAAATGGAATCATACCCGGTTGCGAATACAAGTTCGAACGCTGCGAATGCAAGTTTATTACCAAAATTTTTAAATTCGGTGGCGACCACTTCGCAAGGGCAACCTAAAACGAGTTGACGATGGACAGACGAGAAAAATAGTGGCAATGGGAAGCCGAGATCGGGAGGAGTTTGATAGAGAAAGGAACTACTACAACCGCGGCAACAATAATAAAATTCGAGAGATTAGATCATATGCAAGAAACTTATGGAGGACAAAGGCGAATAACCATGGAAGGCCAAGAAATCGCAGAGTGGTATGGGAAGAGATCGAGAATGCCACCACTAAATGCTAGTGTTGAGAAAATTTGGGAAGCTATACTTGTAATGGAGGACGTACCACCACCATGGAATGCGGGAGTGAACCACCACCAAGTGACGAAGTCACGAATATTGTTCTTACCATCGCTTTCATGGACATCTAACAAATGATTGCGAGAAACATAAAGAGAATCATCCTCGAAATGATTGATCGGGAAATTGGCTCATTTTCTAAAAAATGAAGAGAAAGGGAAGCAAGTACTAACAACATCACCATCGAAGTGCAAAGAAATGAGTTTCAAAGAAGGGAAAAGAAGCATTCGTAATAGAAGTGGGAACAAAGGCCAAAAATCTATTTTGCAACTCTATAGTTCATTCATATCGTACAATTGAAGATTTTCACGATAATGTGCTTAGTAGAGTATATGCAAGAGATTTTCATAACAAAGAAGTGATGAACCTGGCGAGAAAGTCGCAATTGAAAGATTGGCAACTAAAAATTATTTCTTTCTCTGCTGACGAGATACCCAAAGGAAGAGAAGCACATGATAGCCCGTTGGTGGTGCGACTAGACATTAATCCAAGACCAGTTGATGGAGAAGATGACGAAGCAGAAAATTGTTGGGCAATCAATAGAATCCTAATCGACACTGGTAGTTCGGTGAATATTCTGTTTTACCATACTTATAAGACCATGGGTGGAGAGGATGAAAATTTGATTCCTTCAACGTACAAAATCTACGGTTTTAACGGCACAGCGAACAAACCTAAAGGAGAGGTTCACATGAGGATACCTTTACAAGGGTTATCAGCTGACATTTTATTTTGCGTGGTTGACGTGGAATCTCCTTATAACGCATTAATCGGGCGACCATGGCTGCACGAAATCTTGGGAGTAGCATCAACATACCATCAATGCATATTCGGGATCTCTGGCACTGTTAGGGTATAGAGATCCTTTGCCAGCACCACGACTGGCAAACTCGAGCATTAGGCGGATACAATCGCCGCATAGTTGATAGACAGCTCGCGAGAAGTTCGGATGGGAAAGGATTTCATAAAAGAGTGGCATCTCAGGATCATATAAAGGAATGGGAAGTCCTGCGAGAAACAATAATCTTATGATCATCACATTGATGATCATAAAAAAGCTTGGCAGTGAGTATAGATGAACCTTTTTGATTAGGAATGATAGAAAGGGTGAAACCTTGATCTTGCAACTTTTTCTGAGTCTCAATAAAGGGTGGCAGAGTAAGACCTTTACTTAGGAAGGTCAAGCTTAGAAGTCCACCAAAAATGATAAGGCGAGACCAAAAAATCTCTTCTTTAATGAAAAGTTCTTGCGATGAAATCGCAATTATAAATTTAAACATCATTCCTGATCAGAAGAAGAAAGTGCAAAATCTCAGAAATTTCATTCTTTCATCTGAAGATGCATAACAGAGGCAAATATGGGGATGGAAAAGATGAAATATTGTTATCCATCTTCCAATGAAAGAGTTATACATTAATAATGTTAGCCAATTATATTACAAGGAAAAAACTGCCAAGAAAGGGGAATGAAGATGGAATTTACGGACAACAAACCCAAGAAGTTTACAAAAAGACACGAAATGCACTAGATATTACACGCAAATGAAAGAAACAAAAAGAATTATCTCTTTGGCGATTCTTCTCCTCTATCGATCCTTCAATTCTATTATTCTCGCCGCTTAATTTTCTTCTTCGCCGCTTCACTATCGAAATGTCCGAGACAGGCAAATTCTCAGGAACTTCTTCGGAAAGCCAAGGATATGAAGAAAGAGGGATTTTATGATCTTTACAAACATACTCCATGGCTTCATTGCGAAAACGAACGGCATCATTATTAAAATTCGCCACTGTAGTTTGAAACTGATTCTTCAACTTGGAATATTTATTCTCGCGAAGGTTGAGATTCTTTGCGAAATGCTTTCTCGATTCAAGTTCTTCAATCCTTGCTTGAAATCTTTTTCGGACTCGCAAGTAGACAACGATAAGTTAACAACTCAACAAAGATATTACGAGGTAAGAAACGAAGAAGGTATAATAAGTAACCTTCTCTGTCAGATATTATATCTTTAACCAAGGAAGTGTGCTCGGTATGAAGACTAACATCAACACCTAAATTATTCCTGGCATTATCTAAGATTTTCGTGGCCCAAGCGAATTCATCATCATTATTTATAATAAGAAGTGAACGAATTTGGTTTTCTCGCTCAATAAGTAAGGAATTCGACGAAGCAAGTCATCTCGCTCCATTTGCACTTCGAGAAGGGACTTTTGAAATGTTGCTAATGCCTGGGCACCATTATTAGCAATGCGATCTTTGTCATCTATATGGTCACTAATTTTCTTCCTTAAAATTTTGGTTTCCTCATGAGACTCGAGGTACATTTGTTTAAACTGGTTGGCTGTACTTAAACTAGATCTGTGCTCAATTTCTAAGAGGCGGTACTTGGTTTGGAGTTCATTTAATGAAAGAGTATTAATTCTGCTCGACGAACTACATAAAGAGTTGTTGAGATGAGCGAGAAGAGTATCATTATCCATAGGCTCAGGAAATGAATGGAGAAGAATAGCTTCTTCGGAGAGGTTATATACATCTGCGAAAGTGATAAGTCGTAGTAGCAACAGAAATTGATAAAATAAAATAATAAGAGGGAAAAATTTTTTTATACCATAAAGTTGCTTGATTAGCATTCGGAGAGTGGTAACTTTGTCTTTACGGCGCGAAAACTCAGTCTCCAATTGTTGGATCTTTTCGCGATATCTCGCAGACTCAACTTCTAATTCTTTGATCCTTGTGCAAGATTGGGTATTCTTTTTCAATTGAATGTTATACCTCCTCTCAAGATCTGAGGCAACCACAAAAGAAGTTTTTCCAGCCTGCGAAGAAAGATAAAAAGGCTATTAAGATATAAATTAAAAAATGAAGTTGGAAGGGAAACATAAGGTCGAACATACCAACGAATTAAGTGCATTTAAGAAGCTAGGGGATACAGATCTAGAAACTCCTTTGAAAGAGTCATTGCCATCCAAAGAGTGTAGCATTGCATACAAAGGCGAGGCTCTCGCATATAGAAGTCGGTGAGTATCTCCAATTCCTTGAAGAGAATCCGAGAAGATGCTGAACAATTGATCCATAGGAGAATTGGCTGATTGAGCTTCATTTTGGAAAGTTGAATCCAAAACATTATCATTATCATCTTCATCGGAAGACTCAGAACTTGAGCTAAGATGAGAGGAAGGCTGAGCTTTTCGCTTCTTAGATGGTGGAGCAGAAGACTTATCCTTGCGTGCATTGGCTTTAGTTTTGCCTTTAACCTTCGCAGCTATCATTTCCTCAGCGTCAACCTTCGCATACAAATGAAGATAAGAAATAGAGGCAACAATATTGTTAAGTAATACAAAAAGGATATTTCTTACTTCATCCGTAAGCGATCGAAGTATTGCCAAGGTGCTTGCCAGTGGATTTGCCTTGTAACTTTTCCTCAGTTTGGCAATCTGGAAAATTTACAAACTCAATGAATACAAGAGGAAAGAGGGATTGCAAAAGCAAACTATGGAGACATACCTCTTTCGTCTCCTCGGGCCACTTAAATTCCCAAGGATGATAGCTGCGAGATTTGCGGGAGTACATGCGAACCTTCTATGTAAGGTCCACTTAAGAGCAAAGGAACAACCCACCACCTCTCATCTTTAGAGTGGCGAGGAGTAGTGTTCTTACCCGAATGCCGCCGATATCTTGCATAAGTAATTTATCCTCGGGGATATTATCTTTTCTCTTCAACCGAGCGCCCAGTGAGATTTCTTATTTCTCATGCCTATTACTTCATAATTTTCAAAGAAGTTTTCCACGGTGTATTTCTCGGGGATTATTTCTAAATTTACATATTCGGGATCTCTGCACTTTATTAGGGTATAGAGATCCTTTGCCAGCACCACGACCGGCAAACTCGAGCATTAGGCGGATACAATCGCCGCATAGTTGATAGACAGCTCGCGAGAAGTTCGGATGGGAAAGGATTTCATAAAAGAGTGGCATCTCGGGATCATATAAAGGAATGGGAAGTCTGCGAGAAACAATAATCTTATGATCATCACATTGATGATCGAGAAAAAGCTTTAGCGGTGAGTATAGATGAACCTTTTTGATTAGGAATGATAGAAAGGGTGAAACCTTGATCTTGCAACTTTTACGAGTCTCAATAAAGCGAGGTTTGTACATACGACTAAGTGAAGCCATTATCAATATGGGAATGGATAAAGAATCGAAGATTAAGATATGATAAAAAAGATTGAAGATTTGCAGTAATAGAAGCGCAACTTGCGGAAGAAGAAGATAAAAGAAAAATTGCAGAGAGAGAAGACGAAAGAGGAGAAGAGAAAGATATGAAAAATATATATAGAGAGAAACATCCTCGGGGAAACGAGAGCATTTAATGTGAGAAGGGACGTGAATGGTTAAGAATAAACGATTGGAAGAAACGTGTCAGGAATAGAATGGAGGAGTAGACATCTGTAATAAAGTCCGTATGGAAAGAAGGAACTGAAACAAGTACAAATAAACAGTTGCGGCGGTTCAAAAATATCGATTCTCATGACATTCTCTCCTTCGCAGAGAAGACATGAGAAGAGGCAAGATGTAGGATCATAATATCGCCACAACAACAACTCGCGAAGACAACGGATAACAACATTGCGAGTCGATCGCGAAGGGTTAAATATAAATGACGCATTGGATGACGATAGGAGGATATGAAACCTGGCGAAAGTTAAGAAGTGTCGCGAGTACGAATGTTTGTACGTCTGCGACACTTCGCAAGACATTTCCGAAAATAAAGGATAGCTTAGTTTGTCATTCACTATGTACTACCCTATATAAAGGGATGAGTGGATCTGTCGTGAGGGAGATCTTTTTGGATTAGAGAGTAAGTCATTAGGAGAGAGAAAGAGAGAAAATATTTGTAAGTTCTTAAATATAATTCCATTTTCCCGTGTAAAGATTGAAGAAAGTTATTAATAAATATTCATAATTGTTCATCTATTATCTTTTAAATGGATTAGCTAAACAAAATATAGTGAGGGGTGTATTGTGGGATTTCCTGCAACTACAAGGAGCAAGATCCTCAGGGCTTCATCAACTAATCATTCTCTGAAGTGTTACACATGAAGTGGATTTCTCTACGAACCAATGATTCATATCAAGATGTGTAGACCTGATAAGATTCTCACATGAAAGTCTTCCCAAATCTGGCACGAATGGTGGGCATAATCCAAAGTCTTCTACAAGATGTTCTCATCACCTCTACAAATGAGATACAACACACTTCAGGTCATGGGTTTGCAAAAACGTACCAATGGGTGAGGAATAGGACAATGCTTCCTCAACGAAAGATGTTCGTCTATGTCTCTTCTACAACATATCAAAAGGAAGAATTAATCGGACATACGAGCTGAAAGATATGGCCTTTACCGTCAGGTCTACGATACCTGAAAAATTTGTACGGGATTACAAATTGCAAATGTGCACGCTTCGTTGGCGGACCTCTACAACTCCAAATTGAGTGATTCTTCTATCATGTAATAACTCAGTCTCTTAGCTTCAAAAGTTGGGGTCAAGCATCGAATTCCGACGTCGTGTGAGGTTCCTACAGCTTCCAGAGCATACAACATGCAAGCAGAAATTCGTGGACGGGATTCATAACCTCTACAATCGATCGATGTCCATCAGGTCTTTTCGCTAAGTCCTTCATCAAGAAGATGGCGCTGCAAGCACCACCATGCTCATGTATCAATCAAGGGTTCCTGACCTCAAATGAATCGATGACATCAAAATCCTTCACCAACCGTTCAAGACACAAGCGAATGGTCCAAAGACACAACAAGAGTGTTTTACAACAAGCTCGTCTGAGATGATTTTTCACTGTCATGCACAAAGAGGCGATCTGGGAGCAATTGGTGAAGAATCTAGGGATGGGTCATATACCATTCTCTTCGTATGGATGTCTTCTACAACATATCCAAAATTCACAGCAATTGGAGAAGCAAGCGAAGAGTTGTGTCCAAAACATTGGACCACGTGCCAGCTGAAAATTTTCTGAAGGTCTCCTGGAAGTTTACTGTTTCATCGATTTCGACCCCTAAACGTTCTCAAAACTTAAAAGTCTTCTTTAATAAAGTTTGGAAATTTCCTGGGCAGAAGGATACATAGGCAGACCGCGAAAATCCGACTTCGGACGAAGATTTTACAGCGTTTCTATTAAAGGCTGAAGTCTGAAATTTTCTGGCTCGACAATGCCGGAATCTCCATTGATAACGCCGCTATCTCCATTTGGTTCGGGATGTCTGGAATTCTCCCATGCCCCAAAGAAGGATACGCTTCATCAACATGCTACTTATCTACAATGATTTCTTCCTGGACTCATCAACAATAATTATTACTATTTCATTCAAGGAGATGCCACGATCGCCTGCACGAAAGAGATACTTACATCGACTTATTCATCAGTGCTGGATTGTTTGACCGAGAACAAGTTGAAGGCCGTCAATCGATGGGGGAAAAGTCTAAAAGAAGTAACAAACCTTGGTATCGTGATCCTAATTGCACGGGCAAGGAAAAGTCATGACACAAGGAGCGCTAACAACTCACCAAAGAAACGGCTGGGGACTGCACGTCATTTGATAACATCCTGTAGTCCTTGGGTTCTCCACTCCCGTAGACTTTCTTCCATTTCTGTGGGATCTATATTTATCCGGGATTTCGCTATACGATCATCTTGTGGTAAAGCTAATGAAATAAGCAGAAGTACAACTCAGTATGAAGGATCTCTCACCATCACTCAAAGGTCCCAGGAGTACCATTTCTTAAAGTTTCATCCGTAGAGATGTCATCTCTGAAACACCATCTTTAGAAGTATCATCCTTGGAGTCAGTCATTCTTGCAAAATGGCTATTTCGGCACACCGTTCATACAAAGCGCAGGATTCGACAAAATAATGAATCATGCAATTAGGATGCTCACATCAACGTCTAAAAAATGGTAACTCTCAACTCTTACCTATTTAAGGTTTCACGAACTTAGTGATAATAACGTAAAACTTCGAAAATCTTGCTCGCTCCTTCAAATCTGCAATGACGAGCAAAATTTATTATTCAAAATCATGACTTGATTTTCATCAAACGTGAACAACCCACGTGAATTTTAACATCCACTGGTTTTTCAAAAATTGGACAAACGTCCATCTTACAATTGTGAAAACTCACATACGGACATTATTTCACTATGTATAATTGTGTACTTTCAACAGTTGTTCAAAATCAAAACATTTATTTTACAAAATACATATATTTAACGTGAAACTCACGTAAATTTAAAAATATATCTATATATTTTGCTCCCTCGCACGAGCATCTGTCTTTGAAGCGAGAGAATATTTTCAAAATTTTGTGAACGCTCACATATCAAAAAAAAAAAAATTCATGAAAGCTCATAGAAATTTTTTTTATTAACAGACGCACGTCTTTTAAGAAAAAAAAAACTTTTCTCTCGTACGAGCATTCACCTTTGGAACGAGAGTTTATTCCATTTTGTGTAATCTCACAAAGATAAAATTTTGGTTTTCGTGAAAGCTCATAGAAATTTTTTTATATCATTAGACTCAGGTCTATTTTGTTTGTTCCTTAAACTAACGAACAAACGAGCGTCTATTCCTAAAATAAGGATTTATTTTTTGGGCCCGGCCTGTGAATCCTAAACGACTAAGGTCCCGTCATCAAGATCAGCGGTTCAACACCAATCTATGCTCATTAGACGATGCTCTATCATGCCACTGGGATCTTCATTCAAGTCATGGTTTGCTCGTACTATCAAAATCCGGTAATGTCTTAACTTACGACTAAGTTCAATTACTTATATTGTTTATGACCGGAAAATCACCATTCAATGCTGACTGAGGAACACGGCTTTCCTCACTAAGCAGGGGACTTAATGTAGATGGTGGATTTTTGACAAAGGCTAAAATCGTAAACCCATACTTATATGTAATCCTGATCCAGCAATCAGACGAGTATTGAGGCTCATGTCTCTTATCGAAAGCATGAAGGCTCATGCCATAAGAATATCTGACTGAGAATACTGTCTCTCAGAGTATATGTAGACATGTAGTCTCCCAACCGAGGCAACGACATGTCTCATGAATACTGAGCAATTTCAGCATTTACTTCTATATAGAATCGAAAGATTAGACGGCTCCTGACAAAGCATGCACTGCTAGTGTAGAGCAATAACGTCTTCAGGATGTAACAATGTTTTCCCTACTATATGAAAGAAAATATGACGCTTCAACAAGCTCATATCACTCAATTTCTGAATAATTAATGCTCCTAGACGATCGTACTAGTATAGAGCCATTAATTAATTATTCTCAGAACCAATAGATTCATTAACTGAATCCCTGGAAAATATTCAATATTTTCATAATATTTCATTACTTCAATTTATGGTTCTTCCCAGCAGAATTCCATGGGTTAGTAATAAATATTCAACACACGGGCATCTGAGCTACCTCTGAGTAAGCCCCGACTCAAATGGTGCAAGTATACTCAACGATGGTGCACTAACAATCACTGTACGAACAAGTATTTCAAAATACGACGAGACGATGAACCCATGCAAAATAGGAAGGAAAATAATAAATATTTAAAAATTGACCAAGGTGCTGGGAGCATGGGCCCACTGACCGGCCGGACGTGCCGTGGTCAATCCCACGCCAGTTTCATATTTTTATCATATTTTTTGTTATTTTCCCTGATTTCATGAAAAACCTTTCATTTGAACAAATATCCTTTGTTTTGAGGAAACTCCTCAGTTTCATGGTGTTTCCTTCGCACTGAGCAAATAATATAAAATTAGGGAAAATATTGTGGGGCCTTGATCCGGCCGGCCCCACACCTCATGGTTCCTCATTATTTTATCATTATTTCCCCGATTTCATGAAAACTCCTTAATCTCATGATATTTCTTTGATCCCATGAAAAATAATATAAAATTAAGAAAACCCGTGGGACCGGGCCATAGCCGGCCGGTCATACCCTAGCTGGCCCCACACGTTTTATTTTATCATTACTATATTTTTCATGTTTCCTTAATCCCATGAAATTCCTTGATTTCATGATACTTCCTTCAAATTATGAAAAGTCTTTCAAAATTATGAAAATCCCTTCAAATCATGAAATAATACATAAAATAAGGGAAAACTCACGTGACCGGGCCATAGCCGGCCAATCATGCTCAAGCCGGTCCCATACGCCCTTATTTTATTATTATTAATATTTTTGTTTCCTTCATCTCATGGAAACTCCTTGATTTCAACAAAACTCCTTGGTTTTATGATATTTCCCTAAAATCATGAAAACATAATAAAATTAGGAAAAATACCATGGGACCGGCCCCTTGAATTCTTCATGAGTTTTACTCTCGGGCTGTTTTCACCTCCCGAACGAGCTTAAAACCTAAATATTCCCGCAATAGGAGATAGGAAATTCTTTTCCGTACAGAATGGAGGGGCGAACCATCAAAATCCGAGTCCGTATTAGAATTCTACATCGATTCTACTAAAGGGCGCTAATTAGGGTTTCAACCAATCCGGGGATTGCTCAAACGATCAATATTTGATCCCGTGACCACCCAGGTCCGGTTTCATGACCCCTTGGTCGGTCCCTCACCTCTTCATAATTAATTAGGTTTTATCACCTAAGGTTCAGACGAGCATTTTCAAATAAATGATTAAACCAGCATTTAATCATTCTTTCATCAAAAAATCACCAACTCTTCAAAAGGCCTTGGTATTTGCTCACACGAGCATACGGGAGTTATATGATCGACCCACGGTCCCATGAAGCCGTCCCTCCTTCATTCCATGGTTAATTTTCAAATAAACCATCAATTGATAATAATTAGGGTTTCTGAGTCCAAAGATCATAATTCCAGATTCAAACACTAATAATTTTATGACGATCTCATGATCAGTATTCTTATTAATTATACTCGGTTCAACTACCAGTATTTTAATTAATATTTTATTTTTGGTCACGCTACCAATAATTTATCAGATGAGCAGTACTTGCTCAGATGAGCAATACTTGCTCAAACCAAAGAATATTGGTTCAACTATCAATATTCAGCAGTCCATCGAACGAGCAATATTTGCTCACGTTAACTTATTCACATATCATATCTCTGTCTCAAATCTCAACAGACATGTTCAATTCATGAGTCTCAGAACATTTACAAACCACGTTCGACTCAACAATACAAGGACTCATCGTCCCATGAAATCATGAAGTCAACAACTGACTAACTAAATACATGTCTGCCTTGCAGACTCCACAATCACACGAGATATCAATCGTGTTACATGGGGGATATTATCTAGGGTTTTGGTCTGGTGGTCTACGGCACGTGTGTTCATACACACGATGGAATGTGAGCAAGTCGTGCAATCAGTTGGAGGAGTTAACAAAGTAATGGATGGAAAATCAACCAAGTCTCCGCACGATGAGCAACTGGTTTCAAACACGATTTCCATTTCCCCACTCTTTGATTCCATCAACTGTCACACTTCATGGGATCATGGTGTCTATAATTCCATCAATATAAATAAGTCTCTGAATGATGATTGAAAGAACAACGATTTCACGTCTCACAGACAACACGAAATCAAAAACTCATCAATTGAGCAATTACTCTCAACTGAGCAATCATTCAGAACTTATCTTATTCAGAATTCACAACACACCTACAATCTTCGATCACCATTGATCTCACACATTTCTCAGCTTCCCTCCTACAGACCGCCCATCCTCTCTTGTGACCGAATTTACTCTGGAACGGCCATTGTCTTGGTTTAGGCTGGAGTACTACAGATTGATCTCTCGAATTCAAAGCACTCCCTTCTTGCAGTGCATCTGTGTGAGGTTGAACATTTCGCTCGGTCCAAGGAATCTCCTCCGCACGGTCGTCTCCTCGATTCCGTAAAAACCAGTAAATCGTTTTGCCCCATCTACACCTATAATTCTATCTCCCGAATACGGTCGATGTTCTTGAGAAATGAAGAACACGACTACATTCGGGAGTTTAAAATCATGAATATCTCCCGAATCTGGGAAAAAACAGAAAAACCCTAGAAGAAAAAAAAATGAAACAAAATTCATTCAAATACTGCACCCACTACATTCGGACGCATGCTTCTTATTTTGTCTACCGAATGCATTCGGAAGATAAAAATAATATATTATCTCCCAATTATATAAGGGCAATTTTGCCATTCAGAAATATACGAGATAAGGGGTAACTCACTTTAGGTTTGGGTGACCCTATTTTGTTTTATTGTTGGCCCCTAAATCCTTTTGAGTGGCCCCTAAAAACGCTAGGATAATTAAGCGGTTCTTTGTCAATAATTTAATGGACTATTAATAATTTTGATGGACTTTATTCTCATAATTTAACCTAATTAATAATTTCCTTTGGTGATGGAAAGGACTAAAATGGAACTGTTTGATTTTCTTTCTTTTGATAACCTCTTTATCATCATGTGCCCTGCAGCAGCACAACCACAGGTGCACAACACTTCAACTCGAACTTACATTGCCAATACAAACTTAAGGTGCTCGCGTTCAACTTATATATATATGGCGATAATAGTACCTTCTTCTCTTTTCTTTTTTTGACGAAATAGTACCTTCTCTTCAGTCCCACGCAATTAATAAGAAAATAGAATGACTGTTGCCAACCTTTTGAATAAATGAGTGTTATTGGCGTTCAACTTTTTGTTTCTTTTTCATCCTCCTTCCGCGTTTGACAAAGAGCTTACTGCCTACCGGTCCCTGTTTTGATTACAAAGCTTCCCATGCACCACGTGAAATAGTCCATGCGTACTTTGTTTTGACTCATCCTTATTGTTTCTTCGTAAATATTCTTGTAAGAAAAAGAAGAAGGAACTGCTTCTTCTTTTTTTCCGTAAAAGAGGCCAGCCTCATAGATTGATCATATAAATTGCGATTTAAAATCAGGAGTGATTACAGGACTGACCCTGTTTCCAACTGTTACAGCAAATTCAAAAAATTCAGACAGATAATAAGAACATTCATCCCATTTTACACCGTAGTCCGAAATCCTAGTCTGAAAAAAGATTCCTACCATGCTTAACCGATTCCAAGGTATTGTAATAAGTTTAAATGGTCTAGTTTGGATCAAAAGTAGAACATCCAACCCATATAACAACTCTACAAACAATAGAGATGTTAGGATCCAAAGATCCAACCATTTCTCGTTTTTTTTTTTCAAAATCACAATAGAACATATGACAAAGGTACACTAGAATCCATAGATTCATCCTTTTGCCGGTGATTTTTTCATAGTAGCAGTAACATAGGTAGCAAGTAGAATCGGTCTGGATGGGTTTGGGTCTTCTTCAAAATCGGTCTTGGTGTCTTTGGTGTCTTTGCAGCTGCTTGTGTCTGAGTCTTTGGAATTGTTGTTGTTGTTGTTGTGTCTCTTGTTGTTGTTTGAGTCATATTCTTTCTGATGATTCTACTAAGAGGATCTCTGTTGCTGTAAATTTGTTGAAGATGACAAAAACTTCTCTGGAAGAGAAGATTTTGTGCTACTGAGTATTGAATCAAAAATATCAGCAAGAAATTGAAAAAGAGCTTGATTTAAACTCAAGCCCTTGACTCTAAATCACTCTAAACAGACAAACAATAGTAGATCTACAATTTTTGAACAGGAGATAAGGGTCCTTAGAAGCAGATCCAGAATGAAGAGCTGTAAATACAAAAACAAATAAAAGCTTAAACTAAAACGCTAGACCAAATCTAAAAGAGAGGAAGATGATTAGTTTGTTGTTCACTGAAGAACACAAACCAAAACGGAATATTGAAAGATACATAAAAAAAACAAATAAAATCTAGAAAATTGAAAAAACAGAAGATCTAGAAGAATTAGTTAAGGGGTTGAGATTTCTCCTGCTCAGATTTGCTCCAGGCTAGGGTTTCGAAGGTTTTGGGTGAGAAAAAGGTTTTCAGAGAGAAGAGAAGTGAAACTGCAGAAGGAACTGCTTTGATAAAGAGCTTGTTGACCAGCAACCCCCATGACATCACACAAGTTCTTGTAGTGTTTCAGAGTCGGGATGAACCGAGTTTACTACTCAACTATTTTGGTTACTTTGGGAATCACATATTTAAGGGCATAAATAAACTGTATTAACACATAGTTTCAGAGATTTCCTTTAAGGAAGATCTCCTTCAAGGAAAATTGTGGCCAAAGTAGAGACTTTATTGAAAAAATGTGGAGCTGCAGTGAAGCTAGAGTTATTGTATATACAGGAAGCCAAGGATTGACACTGTACTGCCAACTGCATTTAGATCTTCTCACCCTTGAAAAAATAGGTTAGAGAGGATGCAACGGCATAAAGAAAATATTAAATGTTGTTTAATGTATGCGAAGTTGTTTAATGAGCTCATGATTAAGTACTATTTGTGCTATTCCTATTATAAAGATAAAATCGTATAATACGGAAAAGGAAACATACTAGACACCAGAAGTTTGTTAACGAGTAAAACTGCATCTGCATAAAAAACCACGGGACCTCGTCCAACTTTGAACACCAAACTATATTAAACCATTACAGACACTAGTCTATTATCAAACTTCAGACTGGAATGTAGTTGAGACCGAATTAACCCTGTTAGAGCAATACTCAGCTGAACACTGCTATCTCAAACTTGTTGTTAATGTTAGATGATCAAAACTATTTTTGATTTCTAGTCTACTAAGTCAAGTCTCGGAGTAGGTTAGAATTTGGTAGTTGAGTATCAGACATCACCCTCAAAGACTGAAGATTGACGAAGACATTTGGAGAACTTCTGTATCAGGTATGTGAAGACTGGACCATTCTATTTTACTCACTATCTTACCATTCTATCTGTTGTGACTATGTGGTATGACTTCTAGTAGATTTATAAAGAAGAAATTCCGGGTCAGCTTGTCTACTTAAAAATCTCGAAATATGATTCCACCATAGATGATTAAAGGTCCTTAACAATATTAGTTCAAAACAATTTATTGTTTGAGAATTAATTGGATCAATGGAAAATAACCCATACAATTGATTTTATCATTTGGAAATGTTTCAAATATCATAAGAGATAAATTCATGAATGTAAGATCAGAATATCGCGACATCAATACTTCGCGAGATTAATAAATGACGACATTGCGAGGGAGTCGCAGGGAAGTAAAATAAATGACGCAATGAATGACGACAGCCAGAACACGAGGAAGATATGAAAATATGGCGAAGTTTAATAGTGTCGCGAGATTGTATACTTGTACGCTTGCGATATTTCGCAAGCCATTCCCGAAAATAAAGGACAGCTTAGCTGTCATCCACTGTGTACTACCCTATATAAAGGGTTGAGTAAGTCTGTTGAAGAGGAGGTTCTTTTTGAATTGTTAAGCAAGTTATTAGGAGAGAGAAAGTTTTAGAGTGAATGTAATTCTATAACTCATTTCTATTTCATATTGTAAAGATTCAAGTATTCAATCAATAGGAATCATAATCATTCATCCTAAAATGACTTAATTGTGTATATTCTAGTGAGGGGTGTAGTGTAGGATTTCCTGCAACTACATAATGGCGCTAGAAACAGGGATTGAGTAGAGATCAACCTTGTGAATTGAAAGAATCGGGAGTAACAAGAAAGAAATTTCGTATAATTTTCAACAACTTACTGAAATTGAGAAATGGCTAGAAGAAGGAATGCATCAGAACAACCAACAACTGTTAGAAGAAGTAGGAGATTAGCTGGAGAAAGGAGAAATGAAGTAGGTGAACCATCAAGAATAAACGCAAGAGATAGAGAAGAAGGTCAAATTCAACCACCAATTCAACCAGCACCGAATAGAGTAATAGATTATGATAGGGTGAGTGTGCATACATGGAGATCAGATTCTATGGAAGAAAGAGAAGAAGTGCAACAATTGATAAATAATGGACAATAGGAGAGAAATCGAGAAGAGATGCGAGAAACAATTCATGGAAATAAAGAAATCGCAGCATTAGAAGCATTGAGACAAACAATACATGAAGAAAGGCGGTTAGAAGCGGAAGAACGTGCAAATTTAACAAGGCAAAACCATGAGTTAAGAATGGAAAATATGAGGTTGCAGAATAGAAGGTCGAGAAGTAATACCAGGTCAAGATCAGGATCGGTTAGAGAAGATATGAGGAGAACATTACCTGTAGAAAATGTTAATGAAGAAAATCTAGAAAGAGAGCCAAATCTCGGTGAAGGATGTTGCGAGAGAAGAGAAGTGATAGAAGATCTTTATATTCCACGTCCTGAAATTCTACAGAATGGCCAAAATGACGGAAATGAAGAAAATAGGCAGCGTCAAGGGCAGAATAATCCGATTGGTGAAGAAAATCAGGAAGAAAGAAGAAGAATACTACATGGGAGAGAAACACGGAGGAAACAAAAGGAGATTGAAGATGACATCGAAAAACATTATATTGAGCAAGCGCGCCTAGCTTGCGAAAAGGAAAGATTAAGAGTAGAAATGGAAGAAGGGGAATTGGAGGAAGCAATTCGGCAGAACAATCATGACAATCGAGAAAGAAGGCGTGAGCAAAATCGCAACAATGGAAATATCAATGAAGAATATGAAAGAATACAAAGGAGAACTTATAGACAACCAAGAAGAGAAAATGATAGATATAATGGTGTGCGAATTCGTGAACGAGATGAAGGAGAAAGTCGCAGAGAAAGAAGAGAAGAAAATGATGAACAAGAAAATCAAAGTAGACATGAACGCAGAAGGAGAGAGGCAGAACTAAAAAGACCAATAAATTCGAATCCTGATGTAAATGAACAAATCTTGAGAGAGTTGGCGAGAGATGAGAGGAATGTTGAACAATAGAAGGGGAGGAGGAAGAAGACAATTGGATGAGGCCATCGAAGAGGCTGCGAAAACCCCTTTACGCTAGAGGTGCGATTAGGAGGAATACCCCAAAGTGCAATTTACCCGCATTAACCAAACATTTTTGATGGAACAACTTGTGCAAAGACAACACATCAAAGCGTATGTGAGATGTATGCTACAATGGGAAAATCATGATGCCATATTGTGCAAATATTTTGCATCAAGTTTAACAGAGAAGCACCGAAATGGTTTGAGGGTTTACCAAGAAACACAATCACGTCATTCAACCATTTACAAGCTATATTCTTAGGGGCATATATAAGTAACAACTCCTCGCGACCAGGAATTGAAGATGTATTTGGGCTGAAACAAAGAGTTGGCGAAAGTTTGAGACACTTAACTGTGAGATGGAAGACAATGTGTAGCGAAATGGCTGGACGAGTGGATGAAAGATATCTCATTCTATCATTCATAAACGTTATGTTCGCAACCAATTTGTTATATATTCAAATTTTTAGAGTCAAGAACACAATTACAATGACTGAGTTGCGAGAACTTCAGGAGGAATATATTGCTCTAGAGGAAAGGCAAAATGAGATGGAATCATACCCAGTTGCGAATACAAATTCAAATGCTGCGAATGCAAGCTTATTACCCAAATTGATAAACACAGTAGCGAGCACTTCGCAAGGGCAACAAGAAAGGACAATAGATGATGGAAACCAAAGATAGTAGCTATGGGAAGCCGTGATCAGGAAGAATTTGAAAGAGAAAGGAACTACTACAACCGTGGCGGCAATAACAAAATTCAAAGACTTGATCATCCGCAAGAAACTTATGGAGGTCGAAGGCAGAATTATCATGGAGGGCAGCGAAGTCACAGAGTAGTATGGGAGGAAATCAAAATGCCACCACTAAATACTAGTGTGGAAAAAATATGGAAGCTATACTCTTGATGGAAAACATACCTGCACCATGGAACATGGGGAATGAGCCACCACCAAGTGATAGAAGTCACGAGTTCTGTTCTTACCACCGCTTTCATGGACACCTAACAAATGACTGCAGAAATATAAAAAGAATCATCCTCAGAATGATTGACCAAGGAAAGCTGAATCATTTTCTAAAAAGTGAAGAGAAGGTTCAACCGTTACCACCACCGCCAGAAATGCACAGGACAAACTCAGCAAAGGGGAAAGAAACATTCGTAATAGAAGTTGGAGCGAAAGCTAAAAATTTGTTTTGCAACTCCATTGTACATTCATACCGAACAATTGAAGATTTTCATGATAATGTTCTCAGTAGGGTTTTTGCGAGGGATGCTAATAATAGAGAAGTGATGAACATCGCGAAGACATCGCAGTTAAAAGAATGACAAATGCAGATTATTTCTTTCACTGCAAAGAGATTCTGAAGGCGAGAGACGCATGATAGCCCATTGGTCGTAAAATTGGAAATTAATCCAAAACCTGTAGATGGCGAAGATAATGAAGCAGAAAATTCCTGGGCGATCAATAGAATCTTAATTGATACGGGGAGCTCAGTAAACATTCTTTTTTACCATACTTACAAGACTATGGGTGGGAAGGATGAAGAGTTGATACCTTCGACGTATAAAATATACGGTTTCAATGGCACATCGAATAAGCCTAAAGGAGAAGTTCATATGAGAATACCCTTGCAAGGATTATCAACTGAAATTTTGTTCTGTGTAGTCGATGTGGAATCCCCTTATAATGCATTGATCGAAAGGCCATGGTTGCACGAAATTCTGGGTGTAGCGTCGACTTATCATCAGTGTATAAAGTTTCCTCATCCTAGCGGTGTTGGAGTTATAAAGGGAGACTGGATGGAAGGACAAAAATGCTATGAGATTGATGTGGAGAGTTGTGAGGAAAGAGCTGCACAAAGAAAGGGCTGGAAGCAAAATATAAAAGATGAACAAAGAAGAGAAAGGTTGATGGTGGATACCATAGATACAAGAGGTGAAGATACATTGAGAAGCAAGTGCATGAAAACAGTTGAAAATTATGATGGAAAGGAATCATTAAGAGGTTTGAATGGTACAGAGGCAGAGAGCAAACAGAGCAAAAAGTGTAAGAAATGAATAATCATTATTATCAAAATCAATGACAAAGGCATATCAAGAGTAAGAGGAAGAAACAATAATTGAAGAAGAAATGCGCGAGAATCTCGCCATCAAGAATGTATGAAAATTTGATTGAAGAATTGAAATGAGATTACAATAAACAAAGCAAGATTGTGCGATAGCTTCGCAAACAAAATAACAAGAGAAAACCAAAAATGAATGATTGAATGAATTAACAAAAATGAAAGAGTGAGTGAATGGGACGAACCTTTATGGCGTACACCCTAGTTCGCGAATGATATTTCGCAAGAGGCAAATGTAAGACCTAAAGTGCGTCATATAAGGGGTATCTCTTGACATGGCTCGGGGAAAAGGTTACACCGCCCGGAACCTGAGTCATGAAAATTTGGGGCCCATGAAAGCCTATCCGGGAGAGATACCTTGGATTTCCAACTATATATATAAGGTTATACCCTGGTTGGACGCCCGAGGGTCTCTTCCAAGGAGTCAGTGTATCCTCAAGGCGCCGAGGTACACGGTTGAGCCAAGAGTGCCTGGGACATTTGAAGTGTCTCGGCCATTCTTGGAAAGTCTTGGCATATGCTGCACTCGGCCCGAAGAAAACTCCACTTAGGGTGCAGTCTCGTAACCATAAACCCTATAGGTATAAGGGATAAGAGGCTGTGAAAACAACTGGTTGTTGTTAAGACCGGATGAGAGGAGCTAGTCTTGTATGGACGATGTACGCCTCCTTGAAGGGGCAACCAGGGAGATGATAAGGGCGGCACCCTCCATTAGGGAGCTGATAAGTGTCACAAGACGACAATGTCATGGGGCTTTATGTTCGCAAGAACATTTAGGCCTGTCATATTGTCGCAAATGAAATATCCTGCAGAGGCAAAAATACTAAAGAAATGATAAGACAAGATCAATGGGTTATTACATGAAAGTGTAAGGACGTCCTGCGATTTTGTCGCAAGACATCAATGTCATGAGACTTTATGTTCGCAAGAATATTTAGACCTGTCATATTGATGCAAAATGAGGGGTGGCAAAATAAGACCTTTAACTAGGAAGGCAAAATAACACCACACACAAACAATGATAAGACAAGATCAATGGGTCATTACATGAAAGTGTAACGACGTCCTGCGATTTTGTCGCAATGATGAATTTCAACACAAGAAATTGAGTAAGCAAACAAGCTTGCGAATACGACTATATTTCTTAACTTATTTGTGGAGAATCAGCAACAACAGTTGCGAAATTAAGAAGTATTATTACTTAAAGATTATCGACTTAATATCTCTCATGTGAAAATAAATAACAGAGGCAAGTATGGGAATGATTAGAATAAAAACTTGTTATTTATTTTCATATGATAGATTTACAGTAAGAGATTACAAAATGGAAGGTTAGAAGGATAAATGTACAAGTATCACAAGAAGAGAAAGGAAAATGGAACAATCTAGCAACTTATTCTTCTTCATCAGATTCTTTATCAGGTTCCTCTTCTTCGCTTACATCACTATCAGAGACATCTGAGCAAGGCATATTTTTAGGAATTTCATCGAGAAGACAAGGATATGAAGAAAGAGGAATGTTGTGGTCATTGCAAATTTTTTCAATAGTTTGGTTGCGAAAACGAACATCATCATTATTGAAATTCGCCACAGTAGTTTGTAGTTGCTTCTTCATCTTAGAATATTTGTCATTGCAAAGAGAGAAGTCTTTTGCAAGTTGTGCTTTCTCAGATTCAAGTTCCTTGATTCTAGTTTGAAACCTCTTCTCAGATTCTGCGAACAAATGACAATGAGTTAGCAGCTTAATAACAGTTTCATAAAAAAGAAGCGGAAAAATAATGAAGAACAATAAACAACCTTCTCTGTCAGAAATCATATCTTTAACCAAGGCATTATGCTCAGCATGAAGACTGACGTTAACACCTAAGTTATTTCTGGCATTATCTAGAACCTTCGCAGCCCAAGCAAATTCATCATCATTATTTATGACAAGAAGTGAACGAATTTGATTTTCTCGCTCATTAAGTATGGCATTTTGGCGAAGACATTCGTCTCGTTCAATTTGGACTTCAAGAAGAGTTTTTTGGAATTTTGCTAATGCTTGTGCACCTTGATTAGCAATGCGATCCTTATCATCTATGAGGCTGCTAATCTTTTTCCTTAGAATATTATTACTCTCACGGGAGTCAAGATATAAACGTTTAAATCGGTTGGCTAAACCTAAACTAGACCTATGTTCAATTTCTAAAAGATGAAATTTGGTTCAAGTTCATTTAATGAGAGAGAATTAATCTTGTTTGAAGAACTACTTAAAGATTCATTGAGATGAGCGAGAAGAGCATCATCATCCATAGGTTCGGGGAATGAATGGAGAAGGATGGCTTCGTCGGAAAGATTATAAATGTCTGCGAAAATGATAAGTCGGGCAAAGAAAAATAAATGGCAAAGTAGAAATGGAGAAAAAGGAGGGTGTTATACCATAAAGTTGCTTGATTACTTTTTGAAGTGTAGATATTTTGTCCTTCTGGGAAGAAGACTCAACTTCCAACTGTTGAATTTTTTCATCCTTCTTGCGAGATGTCGCAACTTCAATTTCTAGTTCTTTGATCTTCTCTTTAAGTTGAAGATTTTTCTTTTCAAGATTATTGCGTCTTTTCTCGAGGTCTGAGGCAACAACAAAGGAAGCTCTCCCAGACTATAAAGAAAGGTAAAGAAATTGTTAAGATAAGGTTTATAATCGAAATTACAGAGAAATAGAGAAATATGAACATACCAAAGCACTGAGTGCATTCAAGAAACTGGGAGTCATTGTTCGGGAAACCCCGCGAAGAGAATCATTATCCACTAGCAGGGGAGCATCGCAAATATTAGCGAGAGCTTCGCAAGTAGCAGATAAATGATCATCTCCCAATCCTTGCATAGAATCGGAGAAGACACTAGACAATTGCGCCATAGCAGATTCGACCGAATAATTCTCCTTTGCAGAAGAAGTATCAACCTCATTTTCATCTTCGTTAGAACTCTCGCTGGTTTGGGAACTAGAACGAGAAGAGGGATGGATTTTTCATTTTTTAGAAGATGGAGCAGAAGATTTATCCTTGCGAAGAGTGATTTTATTCTTGCCTTTAACCTTCGCAGCTTCGGGAATGTCAATTTATTCAACACCAACCTTCGCACACGAATGAAGATAAGAAACAGAGGCAACAATATTGTTAAAAATAACAAAAGAAAGTATTTCTTACTTCATCCGTGATTGATCGGAGTATCGCCAGAGTACTCGCCTTTGGACGTATTTTATAACTCTTTTTCAATTTGATAATCTGAAAATTTTGCAAACCTAGTAAATATAAGAGGAAGGAAATATCGTAAAGCAAACCTGAAATAGGAAATATACCTCTTTTGCCTTCTCGGGCCACTTAAATTCCCAAGGACGATAGTCTGCGAGATTCGCAGGGAGTGTATGAGAACCTGCAATATAAGGTCCGCTCAAAAATAGAGGAACAACCCACCACTTCTCATCTTTGGAGTACCGAGGAACATTATTTTTGCCCGAGTGCCAGTCAATATCTTGCATAAGCATCTTATCACTGGAAATATTATCTTTTCTCTTTAATCGAGCACCCCAGCGAGATTTATCATTTATCATATTTATTACTTCATAATTTTCAAAAAAGTTTTCTACGGTATACTTCTCAGCGACTATTTTTAAACTTGCGAATCTAGGATCTTTGACATCATCAGGATATAAAGATCCCTTACCAGCGCCACGGTTGGCGAATTCAAGCATTAAACGGATGCAATCACCGCTTAATTGATAAATAGCTCGCGAGAATTTCTCATGAGCAAGAATTTCATAGAATAAAGGCATCTCGGGATTATAGAGAGGAATGGGAAGGCCTGCGAGAATTTGACCTAGCGAGATTATGATTTTCTGATCATCACAATGATGATCAGAAAACAACTTTGCAGAAAGTATAGATGAAGATTCTTGATCAGGAATGGTTGAGAGGATGAAACCCTTCTCTTGTAAACTCTTTTGAGCTTCATTAAAAAGAGGTTTATATATACGACCAAGTGAAGCCATTTTTAGAGTATGGGAATGATTAGAGAATTGAAGATCAAGAGAAAGAAAGAAGGGAAGATTTACAGTAGCAGAAGCGCAGATTGCGGAGGAAGAGAGTTGAAGAAAAGTTGCGAGGGAAAATAAAAGAGAAGAAGAGAAGGGTGAAAAAACTATATATAGAGAGAAGAATCCTCGAGAAAACAAATGCATTTAATGCGAGATGGGACATGAATGGTCAAGAATAAACGGTTGAAAGAGACGTGTCAAGAAAAGAGTGGAAGAAGAAACATCTGTAATAAATTCCGTGTAAAAGTACGAGAGTGAAATAGATAAAGATGAGCAGTTGCGGCATTTCAAAATGTTGGTTCTCATGACATTCTCTCCTTCGCAGAGAAGACATGAGAAGAGGCAAGATGTAAGATCAGAATATCGCGACATCAATACTTCGCGAGATTAATAAATGACGACATTGCGAGGGAGTCGCAGGGAAGTAAAATAAATGACACAATGAATGACGACAGCCAGAGCACGAGGAAGATATGAAAATATGGCGAAGTTTAATAGTGTCGCGAGATTGTATACTTGTACGCTTGCGATATTTCGCAAGCCATTCCCGAAAATAAAGGACAGCTTAGCTGTCATCCACTGTGTACTACCCTATATAAAGGGTTGAGTAAGTCTGTTGAAGAGGAGGTTCTTTTTGAATTGTTAAGCAAGTTATTAGGAGAGAGAAAGTTTTAGAGTGATTGTAATTCTATAACTCATTTCTATTTCATATTGTAAAGATTCAAGTATTCAATCAATAGGAATCATAATCATTCATCCTAAAATGACTTAATTGTGTATATTCTAGTGAGGGGTGTAGTGTAGGATTTCCTGCAACTACAATGAACTTATAATATTTCTGCTCAGTGTAGGTTGGCAAACCACTTAGCAAACCATAGATATATAAGTTTCAGAAATACAGGGAAGGTTGGCGAACCAGTTCGCAAACCACAAGTATAATTGGGAACAGTTCACGAACCATGGTGAATTGAATTTTTGGTGTTGGTATAAAAGGATTATAGGTTGGCTAACCCAGTTGGCAAACTTTGTCCATCTGAGTTCATAAAAAGTATGATTGGAAAACCTAGTTCGCGAAAAGTGTACATCTAAGTTCACGAGCCGAGTAGGGTTGGCGAACCCGATTCACAAACCGTAACACCCTGACTCGTGAACTTTAGCCTTACGGTTCACGAACCGTTTCACCAACGGTCCTGGTATAATTTAGCAGATGCTATGACCATCTTGAACACTTCTAATACTTTATTGATCACTTAAGCACTTTGTGTGTGCATCATGATTAAAATCTTAGGTGTTTTAATGAACATCGATTTGTTTATTATTCACTTGGCATGTTTGCCAAAACCGAACAATCATTATACACGGTTCCGTAACCGGACCACTGTGTATATTCTTCTATTGTATTATCAAGACCAAAAGCGTTTGCTTGATTCCCAAATTATCTTAGCTTGAATTCTAAGCAACCCTCAGTCTTGAAAATCAATAAATAAAGATGCTCTTTCAACTAGAAAATTCAATCCCTGACACTTGGTGTCCTCGTAGATAGCTAGAGTCGTCCTCTATGAACCTAGGTTTCCTATAAGAAACATAATTAGGTTTACGATTAAAAGACTTCTCTTTGGGGATTCGTGAGGCCAGGTCCGACTATTTTTACCTTGATATTTCGTGTATCATGATCTTGTTTTTCTATTACCGAGGTTTCGTAATCTCTTTTAGGCAAGATAGATAGAAATCGCAAAGTTTTCTTCGTCTCAAACTTTGTGATTCCTCAAGTTATATATCTGAAAATTGATCTTAAGTGGTCTTTTGAAGATTGTTCTTGAGAGGTGGTAAAAGATCCAGGGTTCTCATCTAAGTGAGTGTAAGTGTTCCGGATTGTGAGGTTTGATAGCTTTATCTATTGCAAGATTTCCAAGACTTGATATTTGATTTAAAAATAAATCAAATAGGATTATGTTAGAAACAGATCAATTGTATTCCAATCCGAAGTATGATAGTAGGCTAGTGTCTGTAGATGCTTAATACAGTTTGGTATTCAAATCTGGGCGAGGTCCCAGGGTTTTTCTGTAGTTGTAGCTTCCTCGTTAACAAAACTTCTGGCGTCTTGTGTTTTTCCTTTTCCGTATTATATTGTTTATCTTTGTAACTGGATTACACAAGTTATACGTATTCAATCTTAGTAGATATGTCCACCTAATTTTGATCTATTACGAGACTTATTTCTTGTAGAATTCGTATCTTGAAAGATAGAAAAAAAGTTTAATTACTTGGCAGAATTATGATTGGATTATTTGGATACGACTAAATTGATCTTGGATATTGATTTTTGAGGTCGTCCAAGTACTCTTCTTAACAATCAGATACACAAACTTCTTGTCGTATATATACGGATTGAGAAGAGGTAGATATGTAAACTTTATACACATATTGTCAAGGATCATTAAGTTGGTATGCTTGCAATTGTATTAGGTTTTGTTCATACAGGTTGCCAAACAAAAAAGTTGGTGGTTTATTTGGTACCCCCTCATTTTCAATTGGTATCATAGCACGCAAACACCTTTAGACCTAACAAGCTTGTGTTTGTGGCGATCTGAATTATGGATAAAAGTGCAATCTCGATTAACGTACTACCAGATTTCAATGACACATTATTTATTGTGGAAAATATATCCTTTCTACAAGATCGTGATTTCAGAAAATAGGTTCTTATTGTTAACGGGTAGAATCTTCCAATGTCTGGAAAAGGAAAAATATAGCTACACATAGTGAAGTCGAAATCATTGATGCTAAACATAACTCTGATGGACTGAATGCTACTATCCATGGCATAATGGGTCACGAATTTCCTATCGAATGTTTCAAACCATAAATCCAAGTTTCCTTATTTCTTGAAAGTCTTGACTCAATGACTCTCCACTCTATATATGTCGTTCATACTCCCGGTGAGAAGATAGAGAATAATGGCCCCAATAATTAGAGGTGCTATGAAGAAGGATACAGTAAAAATTATCAACATTTATCTTAGTGAAGGGATCAATTCTTCAAGAACCAAGAAGCTAAAAATCTTCAGAAGATACTGACTCTTCCTCAGCTACATGTTTATTGTCAACCTGTTATCGTGACAACAATTTTAGAGCTAAGGTGGGGGAGTTCGTAACTAGGTGAAAGGATCTGCTGTTCAAGATTGATCACTCCTTGAAAGAGGTAACTCATTATGAACAAAAGCTTAATCTTTGGAAAAATACTTTATGTAGCCTTAACGCAAATCCTATTGAGTTAACGGATATTGTTAGAGCATTGCTCGGTTGAACCCACAAGGTTTGCTATGTCAAGATTGTTGTCAATGTTAGATGATCAAAACTATATATTGTTTTCTAATTTATTAAGTCAAGTCTCAGACTAGGTTAAAATTGTAGTTGAGTATCATAGATCACCCTTGAAGACTGAAGATCGACGAATACATTTGGAGAACTTTTATATCAGGTATGTGAAGACTGAACCATTCTATTTTAGTCACTCATCATTCTATTTATTGATACCATCATTCTATTTATTGAGACTATGTCGTATGACTTATAATAAAATTACAAAAAAGAAGTTTCGAGTCAAGCTTGTCTTTTGAAAAATATCGAAATATAACTTAGCAATTAGATGTTCAAAGGTCGTTAACAATGTTAGTTCTATGAATTAGTTTGTGGATCAATTGAAAATTTCTCATGCAAATGATCATATCACTTGGCAATGTTTCAAACATCATAAGAGAGAAATATGAACATACTGATATTTCTACTCAGGGTAGGTTGGAGAACTAGTTCGCAAATCACAGATATCTGAGATACATAAATACATAAATGTCGGCGAACCAGTTCGCAAACCGAAAGCTCAGTTGGGAACAGTCCACGAACCCGGTTGGCGAACCGTGGTGAACTGAATTTTATAAGTTGGATAAATAAGCTAGCAGTTGGCGAACCCGATTCACGAACCTTGGGTAACTGATTTCGGTAGTCTAGAAGGGTTGTGGAGGAGCTGGTTCACAAACCGTTGCACCCTGACTCGTGAACAAGTTCTACGGTTGGCGAACCTTTGTACCAACTGTCCCGATAATGTTTAAAGACTTATTATTTTAATATGTTTAGCATTGCTAGAACTCTCTTAAACACTTCTAAGATTTTATTGATTACTTAAACACTTATGTGTGTGAATCATGATTAATTTCTTAGGAGTTTTAAGTGAACAACAAATAGCTTTCAGTTCTTTGGCTAACTTTCCCAACCAAACAGTCATTATACACGATTCTGTAACCGAACCTATGTGTGTACTCTTCTATTGTATTTTGAAGACCTAAAGTGTTTTCTTGATTCTCAATCTATCTTATCTTAAATTCTAACCCTGGTCTTTGAAAAACTATAACTAGAGTATCTTTGTCAACTGGGAAAACCAATCACTGACACTTTATGTCCTAATTGATTTTAGAGTCGTCATATATTGACCTAGGTTTCCTCTGTGAAACGTTATTAGGTCTACGACTAAAAGACTTCGCTTTGGGGGTTCGTTAAGCCAGGTACGACTATCTTTACCTTGATAGTTCATGAATCCTGATCTTGCTTTTCTGTTATCGAGGTTATCGTAATCTCTTTCTGGCAAGATAGATAATAATCACAAAGTTCTCTTCGTCTAAGACTTTGTGATTCCTTAAGATAGATATTGTTAGAGCACTGCTCAGTCGAACTCGCAAGCGTTGCTATCTCAAGCTTGTTTGTCAAGTTTAGTTGCCAAAACTATAAGTCTTGATTTCTAGTCTACTTATAGCTAAGTCTCGGACTAGGATAGAAAGTATAGTTGAGCTCTAGACTCCATGGCGATCATCATACAAAGACGAAGAACTACTCAAGGAACTGGTGGAACTTCATTGACTAAAAGGTATGTGGAGACTTGAACTTATCTATCACTCAAAAGTCTATCTACTCTATCTCCTATCTTGATACAAAAGTCGTATTTCTATATAGACTTCGATTATACATATTTGGTATTTGAGTCGAGTTTATCTCGCTTATCTATTTCTCGAAATATGTGTTGGTAAGTTTTCGCTTTGGCCAAGTTCATCTTTACAAGTGACGAAAGTAATGTTGATTATTTCAATATCTTGAAAATCGCTTTGATGAAGAATAGTGTATGAGTAACCTCTATTTGACATCCTCTAATGATGTTTCAATGACTGAAATGAGAGTTTAGAATATATAGCCTTGAATGGATATAAACATTGTATGTGAACTCATACTTGTGTAAGTACAAAATCCTTGAACCAAAGTATGCGTACTTTGCTGCTCAGGATAGCCGGAAATAAAGTCCGCGTACCTGTACGCGTACTTTCGGAAGTTCACGTCCCGTGAAATTCTGCTGGAGTTCGTGAAATGAAAACAAACTTAATCCGGGTACTTAAGTATGCGTACCGGTATGCATACTTGAGTAGGTTATTTTCGAAAAACGGTTTATTCGTGAACTTAAACTTATATAAACTAAGGAATGCATATTTGCAAACCGTGGCTATAAATTTCATGAATTGATTCAGTGAATCAAAATCGTTTTTGTTTCGATTGTGTTTTGTATACTTCTATGATATCTAAGCAATTGAACAACTCTCTAACTAGTTCTTTTGAGTCATTCGAACTAGTTATAGTGAAGATGAATATGGTTGCTATGAAAGTGCTCATATGGCTAACCACTTGGTTAACTACTGTTGAACCAACTAGGTGTACACGTTTAGGTACGATTACACAAACCTAAATGAACGTGCATTTCATAACCTAAGTTCGATCTAACGGTTGAAAGATATTAGCTTGAATTTAATTAGGTTTTCATCTAACGGTTGAAAGATATTAGCTTGAATTTAATTAGGTTTTCATCTAACGGTGAATATTGAATGCTTTGTTACCAAGGTAACTTAGATTGCAAACCCTGATTTGGAAGACTATATAAAGGAGAACTCTAGCAACTGGGAAACCTAATCCCCACACAACCTGTGTGATACTAGTTGTATAAGCTAGAGTCGATTCTCCTTTAACCTTAGGTTTCTACCGAGACCCTGTAGGTTAACGACTTGAAGACTTCATTGGGATTGTGAAGCCAGACCCAACTATTTTCTCTGTAGTTGCGATATCTGATCTTGCTGTTTCTATCGTATTTGAGTACAATCATAAGATTGGCTTAAGATTAATTTCTCCGATAGGAAAGATAGAAAAGTAGTCACAAACACCTTCGTCTCATTGTTTGTGATTCCACAATATCTTGTTTCGCTAGTCGATTAAGATTATTGTGAGGTGATTGATAATTCTAGGCTGTTCTTCGGGAATATAAGTCCGGGTTATTAATTGGTTCATGTTCACCGTGATTTATCAAAAGACGGAACAAAACTCGTAGGTATTTCTGTGGGAGACAGATTTATCTATTCCTGTAGACTTTTCCGTGTGATACAGATTTGTTTATTAAAGTCTTCGACATTAGGTCGTAACAACTATTAGTTGTGGGTGAGATTAGCTAATGGAATAAAGTGCGTAGTATCCTGCTGGGATCAGAGACGTAAGGAGCGCAAATGTACGTTGGATCAGTGTGAGATTGATTGGGGTTCAACTACAGTCCAGACCGAAGTTAGTTTGTAGTAGGCTAGTGTCTATAGCGGCTTAATACAATGTGTGTTCAATATGGACTAGGTCCCGGGGTTTTTCTGCATTTGCGGTGTCATCGTTAACAAAGCTTCTGGTGTCTGGTTATTTCTTTTCCGCATTATACTTTGTTATATAATTAAAATATCACAGGTTGTGCGTTGAATCAATCAATTGGGAAATCCGACCTTTGGTTGTTGATTGAAATTGATTGATTCTTGAACATTGGTCTTTGGCACCGTTCAAGTTAATTTCTCTTGTATTCAATTAGACTCGCAGATTTCTATTTGCTTGAGTAAGTATTGAATCGAGAAATTGAGATATAACTCTTTGATATACTTTTTATTAAGATTGAGTCTGACTGTCTAGTTGATTCTCTTAAAAGTATATTGGAGTTAGTTCATACAGATTGCTAAGCGAATTATTGGGTGAGGTTGTTGTATCCCCGCTTTTTCAATTGGTATCAGAGCAGGCAAACACGTTTAAAGACCTTATAATTCTGTGTTTTAGCGATCTGACTATATGGACGGCAGTAATATCTCTGACAAATGCGTCACCAGAAAGAAAAGCTCTGTCTCGACTGTATCTATCAAAGAGAAAGATTCATCAATCTCAAATATAGAAGAGCCTAGTGTTCTAACGAGACAGACAGACACTGACATGTGTTATTCCGATTACCCTTCAAAAGAGTCTAACTCCGTTGATGAAAGGGAAATAGCTGAAGAGAGTGAACTGATTCTAAATCTTGTTAGAATCCAAGATGATAGATTTAATCGGTTGAAAAACAATGTCAATGTTCTTCTCGGTATAGTAAGAGACTATGATTCTAAAAACACTGAAGTTCAGTCTTCACGTATCTTACTTGAGGCAAGCCTCAAAAAGGATGCTTTGGAAATTGAACATCGCTTGAATAAACTCTCGATTCAAGGATGGTCACCATTTACTTCTATCACAACTAAAAGAGTTCCAGTTCCAGAAGTAAAACCGAAATCCCCTCCTGTTGGAAAAGATGTGCATATAGCCTCTTTTATTCAAGGATGTTGCACATCACATGGGAGGAAGAAATATTCAAACGATGTTGTTAAGACGGAAATTTCTAATCACTCTTATGATCAGAAAGTATGTCTCTTTTGTGACTCAAAAGGGCCTGTTAAGCAAAAGAGAAACTCTAGGTTGAATAAAAATTCCATTGTTCGACTTCAACACACCTTAGATTTAATCCTCAAAGGTGTAACTGACATTCATTGTAGGAGCAGAATATCGCGACATCAATACTTCGCGAGATTAATAAACGACTACATTGCGAAGGCGTCGCAGGTAAGAAATATAAATGACGCAATAGATGACGAAAGCCAGAACGTGAGAAAGATGTGAAGACGTGGCGAGATTTAGGAGTGTCGCAAGGAAAAATGTTTATAACACTCGCGACACTTCGCGAGTTATTCCCGAAAATAAAGGACAGCTTAGCTGTCATCCACTGTGTATTACCATATATAAAGGGTTGAGTTAGTCTGTTGTGGGGGAGTTCTTTTTGAATTGTTAAGCAAGTCATTAGGAGAGAGAAAATCTAGGGTGATTGTAATTTCTTTAGCTCTGTTCTATCTATCCTTGTAAACATTTCAAGAAGATAATCAATAAAAATATATAGTTATTCATCTTCAAATGGATCAGTAAAGTAAATTCTTGTGAGGGGTGTATTGTGGGATTTCCTGCAATTACATATGCGCTAGAAACAGGGACGAGTAGAAGATCAACCTTGTGAATTGAAAGAATCAGGAGTAACAAGAAAGAAGTTTCGGATAATTCTCAACAATTTACTAAAATTGAGAAATGGCTAGAAGAAGGAATGCATCAGAACAACCAACAATTGTGAGGAGAAGTGGGAGATTAGCTGGAGAAAGGAGAAATGAAGTAGGTGAACCATCAAGAATAAACGCAAGAGATAGAGAAGAAAGTCAAATTCAACCACCAATTCAACCAGTACCGAATAGAGTAGTAGATTATGATAGGGTGAGCGTGCATACATGGAGATCAGATTCTGTGGAAGAAAGAGAAGAAGTGCAACAATTGATAAATAATGAACAAGAGGAGAGAAATCGAGAAGAAATGGGAGAAATTGACTCATAGAAATGAAGAAATCGTAGCATTAGAAACGTTGAGACAAACAATACATGAAGAAAACGATTAGAAGCGGAAGAACGCGCAAATTTAACAAGGCAAAACCATGAGTTAAGAATGGAAAATATGAGGTTGCGAGAATAGGAGGTCGAGAAGTAATACCGGGACAAGACCGGGATCGGTTAGAGATGATAGAAGGAGAATGTTGCACTGTAGAAAATGCTAATGAAGAAAATTTAGAAAGAGAGCTAAATCTCGGTGAAGGATACTTTTGAAAGAAAGAAGGAAATGGTGTGTATTCCGCGTCCGAGAGATTTTACTGGGGTGACCAAAATAATGGAAATCAAGGAAATAGGCGTGCGAGAATAATCCAATTGATGAAGAAAATCCGGAAGAAGGAAGAAGAATCTTTGCGTGGAAGAGAAACACGAGAGGAAACAAAAGGAGATTGAAGATGACATCGAAAGGCATTATATTGAACAAGCGCGTCTAGCTCGCGAAAGGGAAAGATTAAGAGTAGAAATGGAAGAACGAGAATTGGAGGAAGCAATCCGGCAGAATAATCATGACAATCGAGAAAGAAGGCGCGAGCAAAATCGCAACAATGGGAATATTAATGAAGAGTATGAAAGAATACAAAGGAAAGTTAATAGACAACCAAGAAGAGAAAATGATGGATATAATGGTGTGCGAATCCGAGAACGAGATGGAGAAGAAAGTCACAGAGAAAGAAGAGAAGAAAATGCTGAACAAGAAAATCAAGATAGACATGAACGAAGAAGGAGAGAAACGGAGCTAAAAAGACCAATAAATTCGAACCCTGATGTAAACGAACAAATCTTAAAAGAGTTGGCAGAAATGAGAGGAATGTTGAACAATAGAAGAGGAGGAGGAAGAAGACAATTGGATGAGGCAATCGAAGAAGCTGCGAAGAATCCCTTTACATTAGAGGTGCGATTAGGAGGAATACCCCCAAAGTGCAATTTACCCGCATTAACCAGCATTTTTGATGGAACAACTTGCGCAATACAACACATCAAAGCGTATGTAAGATGTATGTTACAGAGTGGGAAAATCATGACGCTATATTGTGCAAATATTTCGCATCAAGTTTAACGGAGAAGAAGCACCAAGTGGTTTGAAGGTTTACCAATAAACACCATCACGTCATTCAACCATCTACAAGCTATATTTTTAGGGGCATACATAAGTAACAACTCCTCGCGACCAGAATTGAAGATGTATTTGGGCTGAAACAAAGAGTTGGCGAAAGTTTAAGACACCTAACGTGAGATGGAAGACGATGTGTAGCGAGATGGCTGGAAGAGTGGATGAAAGATATCTCATTTTATCATTTATAAATGCTATGTTCGCAACCAATTTGCTATATATTCAAATCTTTAGAGTCAAGAATACGATCACGATGACGGAGCTGCGAGAACTGCAAGAGGAATATATTGCTTTGGAAGAAAGGCAAAATAAGGTGGAGTCGTACCCGGTTGCGAATACAAGTTCAAATGCTGCGAATGCAAGTTTGTTACCCAAATTAATACACACAGTGGCGAGTACCTCGCAAGGGCAGCAAGAAAGAGTGATAAATGATGAACAACCAAAGTTAGTAGCCATGGGAAGCCGAGATCAAGAAGAGTTTGAAAGAGAAAGAAACTACTATAACCGTGGCGGCAATAACAAAATTCAGAGACTTGATCACCCGCAAGAAACTTATGGAAGTCAAAGGCAGAATTATCATGGAGGTCAGCGACGTCACAGAGTAGTATGGGAAGAAATCAAAATGCCACCATTAAATGCTAGTGTGGAAAAGATATGGGAAGCTATACTCTTGATGGAAAACATACATGCGCCATGGAACATGGGGAATGAGCCACCACCAAGTGATAGAAGTCACGAGTTCTGTTCTTACCACCGTTTTCATGGACATCTGACAAATGACTGCAGAAACATAAAAAGAATCATCCTTAGAATGATTGATCAAGGAAAATTTGAATCACTTTCTAAAAAGTGAAGAGAAAATTCAACCATTGCCGCCACCACCATCAAAAGGGAAAGAAACGTTCGTAATAGAAGTTGGAGCAAAGGCTAAAAATTTATTTTGCAACTCCATTGTTCACTCGTATCGTACAATTGAAGATTTTCATGATAACATACTCAAGAGAGTTTTTGCGAGGGATGTTGATGACAAAGAAGTGTTGAACATTGCGAGGACATCGCAATTAAAAGAATGGCAAATACAGATTGTTTCTTTCACCGCAGAAGAGATTCCCGAAGGCAGAGAGACGCATGATATCCCATTGGTTGTAAAATTGGAAATTAATCCAAAACCTGTTGATGGAGAAGATGATGAAGCGAGAAAATTGTTGGGCAATCAATAGAATATTAATTGATACTTTGAAGCTCGGTAAACATCCTCTTTTACCATACTTACAAGACTATGGGGGAAAGGATGCGAAATTGATACCTTCAACATACAAAATATATGGTTTCAATGGCACAACAAACAAGCCTAAAGGTGAAGTTCATATGAGAATACCTTTGCAAGGGTTATCTACGATATTTTGTTACGTGTGGTCGATGTGGAATCCCCTTATAATGCATTGATCGGAAGACCATGGTTGCATGAAATTCTGGGTGTAGCGTCAACATATCATCAGTGTATAAAATTTCCTCATCCTAGTGGTGTTGGAATTATAAAAGGAGATTGGACGGAAGGACAAAAATGTTATGAGATCGATGTGGAGAGCTGCGAAGAGAGAGCTGAGAAAAGAAAGGGTTGGAAGCAACATGCAAAAGATGAGAAAAGAAGAGAAAGATTAATGGTGGATGCCATTGATGTAAGAGGAGAAGATACATTGCGAAACAAGTGCATGAAAACAGTTGGAAATTATGATGGAAAGGAATCATTAAGAGATTTGAATGGTGTAGAGGCAGAGAGTAGCAAGAGCAAAAAGTGTAAGAAGTGAAAAATCATCAAAAAGCAACAACAAAAGCTTGTTCAGAGTAAGAGGAAGAAACAATAATTGAAGAAGAAATATGCGAGGATCTCGCCATTAAGAATGTATGACAATTTTATTGAAGAATTGAAAAACAAAAATGATTAAACAATGTAAGATTGTGCGATAGTTTCGCAAACAAAATGAATGATTGAATGAATTAACAAAAATGAAAGAGTGAGTGAATGGGACGAACCTTTATGGCGTACACCTAGTTCGCGAATGACATTTCGCAAGAGGAAAATGTAAGATCTAAAGTGCGTCATATAAGGGGCATCTCTTGACATGGCTCGGTGAAAAGGTTACACCGCTCCTGGAACTGAGTCATGAAGATTTGGGGCCCATGAAAGCCTATCCGGGAGAGATACCTTGGATTTCCAACTATATATATAAGGTTATACCCTGGTTGGACGCCCGAGGATCTCTTCCTAGGAGTCAGTGTATGCTCAAGGCGCCGGGGTACACGGTTGAGCCAAGAGTGCACAGGGCATTTGAAGTGTCTCGGCCATTCTTGGCAAGTCTTGGTATATCTTTTCGGCCCGAAGAAAACTCCACTTAGGGTGCGGTCTCGTAACCATAAGCCATATAGGTATAAGGGATAAGAGGCTGCGAAAACAAGCTGGTTGTTGTTAAGACCGGATGGGAGGAGCTAGTATTGTATGGCCGATGTACGCCTCCTTGAAGGGGCAACCAGGGAGAAGATAAGGGCGGCACCCTCCATTAGGGAGCTGATAAGTGTCAAAAGACGCAAATGTCATGAGACTTTATTTTCGCAAGGAAATTTAGGCTTGTCATATTTGTGCAATGATCCTGTAGAGGCAATAATACGGACGCAAGGATAAGGCGATATCAATGGGTTTTTGCATGAAAATGCAAAAACGTCCTGCGATTTCGTCGCAAAGACGGCAATGTCATGGGATTTTACACTCGCAAGAGTATTTAAGCCTGTCATATTGTCGCAGATAAAATATCCTGCAGAGGCAAAAATACTTAACAAATGATAAGACAAGGTCAATGGGTCATTACATGAAAATGTAATGACGTCCTGCGATTTTGTCGCAACGAGGGGTGGAGAAATAAGACCTTTAATTAGGTAGGCAAAATAAGACCACACAAGAATGATAAGACAAGATCAATGGATTTCTTCATTCGTAAAGACATCCTGCGATCTTGTCGCAATAATGAACTTCAACATAACTAAAGATACAGACATATATACAATTGAGGAAGCGAGTAAGCTTGCGAAAACGATTATGTTCCATCATAGAGTTACAAATAATAAAGGATGAAGTCAGAGATTTCATTACTCAGATATAATTGGTCAAATCTCTCATTTGAAAATGAATAACAGAGGCAAGTATGGGAATGAATAGGATAAAATCTTGTTATTCATTTCCACATGATGGATTTATGTATTCATAATGATGGTCAGTTGAATTATAAAGAAGAATTGCTTGACGAATACGCGCAAGTAAAGAAAACGAAGATTGAATTCATATTTGACAATCCAAGAAGATTGAAAGAGTATATGTATTACAAGAAGCGAAAGAAGAAAAAAAAGTTATTTCTTGGAGGATTCTTCTTCTTGGTCAGATTCTTCAGTTCCATTATTCTTTTCGCCAGATTCTTCTTCTTCGCTAGCTTCACTATCAGAGACATCCGAGAAAGGCGTATCTTCAGGAATAACATCGCGAAGACAAGGATATGAACTAAGAGGAATGCGGTGATCATTGCAAACCATTTCAATAGTTTGATTGCGAAAACGAACAGCAGTATTGTTGAAATTCGCCACTGTAGCTTGCAGTTATTTCTTCAACTTAGAATACTTATTATTGCGAAGAGAAAGGCCTTCTGCGAGTTCCCCTTTTTCAGACTCAAGTTCTTCAATCCTTGTTCGAAATCTCTTCTCGGATTCTGCAAAACATATGATAATGAATTAACAACACAATAACAGTACTACAGAGATAAAGAGCAGTAAAGTATAATAAACAACCTTCTCTCCGGATATCATGTCTTTAACCAAGGCGGTATGCTCGGCATGAAGGCTAACATCAACACCTAAATTATTACTGGCATTATCTAGAACCTTCGCAGCCCAAGCAAATTCATCATCATTATTTATAACAAGAAGCGAACGAATTTGATCTTCTCGCTCATTAAGTATAGCATTCTGACGAAGAGATTCATCTCGTTCAATTTGTACTTCGAGAAGAGATTTTTGAAATGTTGCTAATGCATGTGCACCTTTATTAGCAATGCGATCTTTGTCATCTATAAGGCCACTAATCTTCTTCCTTAAAGCTTTGGTTTTTTTTATGGGAATCAAGATACATTTGTTTAAATCGGTTAGCTAAACCTAAACTAGATCTATGCTCAATCTCTAAGAGACGATATTTGGTTTGAAGTTCATTTAATGAAAGGGAATCAACTTTGTTTGGCGAATTACTTAAAGACTCGTTGAGATAGGTGAGAAGAACATCATTATCCATAGGCTCGGGAAATGAATGGAGAAGAATGGCTTCTTCAGAGAGATTATATATGTCTGCGAAAATAATAAATCAAGCAAAGAATAGTTGATGACAAAATAAAGACGATTTGAAGAGCAAAAATTTTGTACCATAAAGTTGTTGATTTGCGCTTTGAAGAGTAGATATTTTAGTCTCCTGAGAAGTGGATTTAGTTTCCAATTGTTGAATTCTTTCATCTTTCTTGCGAGACATCGCAACCTCAGTTTCTAGTTCTCGGATCTTCTCTTTAAGTTGGAGATTTTTCTTTTCAAGGTTGTCGCGTATTTTCTCGAGATCTGAGGCAACAACAAAGGAAGCTCTCCCAGACTATAAAGGAAAATAAAGAAATTGTTAAGATAAAGCTTATAATCGAAATTACAGAGAAGCAAAGGAATATGAACATACCAAAGCATTGAGAGCATTCAAGTGGCTGGAAGTCAATGTTCGGGAAACTCCGCGAAAAGATTCATTATCCTCTAATAGCGGGGCATCGCAGATTTTCGCGAGAGCTACGCAAGTTGCAGATAAGTGATCATCTCCCATTCCTTGCATAGAATCGGAGAAAACACTAGACAGTTGCGCCATAGCGAGTAGTAGAGTGATTCTCTTTCGCGGAGGAAGTACCAACTTCATTTTCATCCTCATCGAACTCTCACTTTGGTTTGAGAGCTACGATGAGAAGAGGGATGGGTTTTTCGTTTTTTAGAAAGCGGAGCGAAGACTTGTCCTTGCGAAAAGTGATTTTATCTTTGCCTTTAACCTTCGCGGCTTGACTTCTTCAACGTCAACCTTCGCATACGCATGAAGATAAGAAACAGAGGCAACAATATTGTTTAAAATAACAAAAGAAAATGTTTCTTACTTCATCCGTGAGCGATCGGAGTATCGCCAGGGTACTTGCCTTTGGATCTTCTTTATACTTCTTTCTCATTATGGTAATCTAAATTTTTTGAAAGTTTAATAAGTAAAAGAGGAAGGAAATGTCGCAAAGCGAAATTGAAAAAGGAAATATACCTCTTTTGCCTCCTCAGGCCACTTAAACTCCCAAGGATGATAATTCGCGAGGTTTGCAGGGAGAACATGCGAACCTGCGATGTAAGGTCCACTCAAAAATAAAGGAACAACCTACCATTTCTCATCTTTGGAATGACGAGGAGTACTATTGTTGCCCGAATGCCAATCAATATCTTGCATAAGTAGCTTGTCATCGGAAATATTATCTTTTCTTTTCAACCGAGCACCCCAAATGAGATTTGTCATTTCTCATATTTATTACTTTATAATTTTCAAAAAAGTTGTCCACGGTATACTTCTCAGCGACTATTTGTAAATTTCTGAATTTAGGATCTCTGACATCATCAGGATATAAAGATCCTTTACCAGCGCCACGATTGGCGAATTCAAGCATTAGACGGATACAATCGCCACTCAGTTGACAAACAGCTCGCGAGAATTTCTCGTGAGCAAGAATTTCATAGAATAATGGTATCTCGGGATTGTATAGAGGAATGGGAAGGCCTGCGAGGAGTTGACTTAGCGAGACTATGATTTTCTGATCATCACACTGATGATCAGAAAACAGTTTTGCAAAGAGAATAGACGAAGATTGTTGATCAGGAATGGTTGATAAGATGAAACCCTTCTCTTGTAATTTCTTTTGAGTATCTACAAAAAGGGGTTTATATGTACGACCAAGTGAAGCCATTGATATAGTATGGGAATGAATGGAGAATTGAAGATTGAGATAATTGAAGGGGAAGATTACAGTAGCAGAAACGCAAATTGCGGAGGAAAGAAGTTAAAGGAAAGTCGCAGAGGGAAAATAAAAGAGAAAAAAGAGAAGGGTAAGAAAACTATATATAGAGAAGAGAATCCTCGAGAAAACAAATGCATTTAATGCGAGATGGGACGTGAATGGTCAAGAATAAGTGGTTGAAAGAGACGTGTCAAAAAGAGAGTGGAAGAAGAAACACCTGTAATAAATTCCGTACATGAATAAAACGGTTAAAAATGAACAATCGCGAGATGAAAATGAGCAATTGCGGCATTTCAAAATATTAATTCTCATGACATAACAAGACTTCGCAGAGCACTAAAAGAATGACGTAGCAGATGGTATCAGCATAATTCATGAGGAAAGTATGAGCAACTTGCGAAATTATAGAGTGAACCTGCGAGAATATGAGCTCATAGCATGAGGCAAAGAACATGGAACGAAAGTTTCGCAGGATGGATTTGCAATACTTCTTACATTTAGAGGATTAAATACTTCTTATATTTCTTCAAGAGTACTTCATACTTCGTATACTTCGGGATGATACTTTTAAAATTACTTTTTAAAGCTTCGGAATTTCGCAAAAGAATAGAGGCAAGTACGTACTTTTCAAGTCCAATATTCTTTCGCTCGATCCTTCATCAACAAAAATCAAAGATTACTACAACAACGGATTTTTTCTTAAAGATCGCTCTTCAAGCAATATTCAAGAAAAAAGAGGCAAGATGTAGGAGCAGAATATCGCGACATCAATACTTCGCGAGATTAATAAACGACTACATTGCGAAGGCGTCGCAGGTAAGAAATATAAATGACGCAATAGATGACGAAAGCCAGAACGTGAGAAAGATGTGAAGACGTGGCGAGATTTAGGAGTGTCGCAAGGAAAAATGTTTATAACACTCGCGACACTTCGCGAGTTATTCCCGAAAATAAAGGACAGCTTAGCTGTCATCCACTGTGTATTACCCTATATAAAGGGTTGAGTTAGTCTGTTGTGGGGGAGTTCTTTTTGAATTGTTAAGCAAGTCATTAGGAGAGAGAAAATCTAGAGTGATTGTAATTTCTTTAGCTCTGTTCTATCTATCCTTGTAAACATTTCAAGAAGATAATCAATAAAAATATATAGTTATTCATCTTCAAATGGATTAGTAAAGTAAATTCTTGTGAGGGGTGTATTGTGGGATTTCCAGCAATTACATTCATATGTCTAAACTAATTGGTTTCAGTACTCACCCTGTGTATTCTAACGGGAAAGTCAGTTCTATGAGTTCCTCAAATGCTCTGAAGCATAATGGACGTCTCAACAAAAATCGTCTAAGAAGAGATCAGTTGTTTTCTTCTGACAAAAAGGGAGATAGTGCTAATTTTGATGTGAACAAAGTTTCAGGAGATGGAAGCAAAAATGTTGATATGAAAGATAACCTAAAGGTGATAATTGAAGGTTATAAAGAAATCATCAACAGATTATCGATTCATTCTAGACAAAATGCTTTAAGTAAGAATCAACACTATGAGTCAATTTTTGATAATAGTTTGGTTTATGATAACTTTTTGCATCATAACGTTTTTCCTCCAAAGATTCGGAAAAAGAGGTTTAACCAAAAACTGCTTTCATTTGATGATCTCAAAGCTCATACTTGTGCTAGTTAATCACAAGGTTGAAATCTCACTCACAAAAAAACTGGTTGGGTGGGACATTATCAGGTATACTTGATGGGAATATCTCTGGTTATTCTCTTTTAGGCTCTATCCAGATTATCACTCAAACATGTTTGCATAAGTATTTGTCCTTGTATCAAGTCTTTTCGTTTTGTTTGTCTTTTCAAAAACTACTACTCTTATGTTCTGAATTTTTCTCTAATGAGAATGTAAAGTTTATTGAGCTAAGACGTGTGAAATCTCCTCACTGAGCAAAATATCTATCAATTTGTTCTCTTGACTTGTTTTGCTTTAAAGCCTTGACTCCTTGGGTCAAGTTGGTGTTCATACGGGTACCCATGTTACTGGTCTTGAACCGATTTTAAAAACCCTAAGGCTTTCCAAAATCGTTTATATACCTCTCCTATTGAGTTGAGGTATCTCACTCTAGGTTTTCTATTATCAATGGCTTCTCCTCCTTGCTCTTGGGATCTGCCAGAAGATTTTGTTGATAATGCTGTATATTTCGAATTTGATGTAAACAAGGGAACCTTTGTAGAAGTTGAGGGGTCTCTTTCTCAATCTCCTAATAGTTACTCAGATATTGAGGAAGTTGAAGAAATTTCTGCTGATGTGGTTCTTGATTTTCTTAAATGCTTTGAGGATGCAAAAGTGCAACTCGTTGATACTATGAAGAGTCTTGATGTGTTAAGAACTGAGTTGAAAAAGGTTACGTCTGACTTTGGTCTCATAAAGACACATGTTAAAGATCTTCTCAACGAAGATATCTTCTCTGAAATTGCAGTGGATGCTGTCAACCACAAGCTCAAAGACCTCGAGGCTCATAAGGATTCTGAAACGTCTATTTGATTTCAGTTTGTTTTCGGTTTTGATGGTTTTGGAGTTTGTCTTTGTTCATTAGCTTGTTGATTTTATTTTGCCTAGGAAAACTTCTTATGAGAATTTCATTCTTGTGTTTTTAAGAAGAATAACTAGAGATTGGAATAGCCATTATTGTGATTACACATAGCTATGACCATCAATTTTCATCTTCAATGTTTTTAGATTTATTTATTTAAATTCTAAAGTTTGTTTGGAACATGATTTTTCCAGTATTAATCTTTATGGTTTTATATATTGCAATTTGTTATGGGATATGTGTGTTTGCGTCCGTAAACTATGATTGTCTCATACGAGGTCAAAAGTTATCTCTATTATGTCGGTATGAATGTATTGATAAAAGATAGAATGAACTTTTGACATTTCAAAAGTTAAAGCTTTTTATGTCATTTTGATGGAAGAAATTATACCTATTGTATGTCATTGTGCAAATAGTGATGGAAAATAGAATGAATCCTTGTCTATTCTGCAGTATTGATCTTCCCTGATCCATATTTTTTATGTATATACTTTGCGGCTCCTTAAGTTTTCTTATGTTGAGCATTTCCGATTAAAATAATCATGGGTTCTCTTATGGTTAATTTAATTTAGTATTTTGGATACAAATTCATATTCTTATATGATTTGTGTTTTCCAAAGAAATCCTTCTTTTCTTGTGAAAGTAAGGTCGCATTTGTTGTTCATCGGGAATGACATTTTATGGGGGAGAGTTCTTAATTGAACTTGTGCTTAATTGCCAAATCTTTGTGGGGAGTGCGGCTATGGAATATTATAGGGGTTATCTTGTATCTTATAAACTCCTTGATGAGTGCATTTAGCTTCGACTATATGATTGCATCTAAAAAGTTGATATGTACTTTCTTTTGGTCATGAAATGTCTCTTTGGAAATTTCATTAGGATCCCACTAGTTTTCGTTACCTTTGCCAATTTTATTGACAAAAAGGGGGAGAATTAATGTGTAGTTCACACTACAAATACATATGGTTTTCGGATCATTATGTAAGGGGGAGTGGTTTCCATGTGAGATGGAGTATTGACTAAGGGGGAGTGATACATATCACCATAGTATTGTTGTCGAAGTTGTGATACAATTGAACTTTGATGATGTGTAATAATACTATGACACTGTGTAACAATGATTGAGAGCCTTTGTTTTCTCATTGTTATGGCTACGAATTTTCAACAACGATGATTCTAAACTTACAACCTTTGGAATCATTGGAGTACTTGGAAGTGACGAAGATTTCGAGTAATGTTGAAGAACCAAGGAGATCATGCATGTGGAAGAGAAGCTGCAAAGTTTATTTATATTTTATTCCATATATATTGATAGTTTTGTCACTAAAATTGACAAAGGGGGAGATTGTTAGAGCACTGCTCGGTCGAACTCGCAAGCGTCGCTATCTCAAGCTTGTTTGCCAAGTTTAGTTGCCAAAAGTATAAGTCTTGATTTCTAGTCTACTTATAGCTAAGTCTCGGACTAGGATATAAAGTGTAGTTGAGCTCTAGACTCCACGGCTACTCAAGGAACTGGTGGAACTTCATCGACTAAAAGGTATGTGGAGACTTGAACTTATCTATCACTCAAAAGTCTATCTACTTTATCTCCTATCTTGAGACAAAAGTCGTATTGCTATATAGACTTCGATTATACACATTTGCTATTTCGAGCCGAGTTTATCTCGCTTATCTATTTCTCGAAATATGTGTTGGTAGCTTTCGCTTTGGCCAAGTTCATCTTTACAAGTGACGAAAGTCATGTTGATTATTTCAATATCTTGAAAATCGCTTTGATGAAGAATAGTGTGTGAGTAACCTCTATTTGACATCCTCTAAGAATGTTTCAATGATTGAAATGAGAGTTTAGAATATATAACCTTGAATAGATATAAACATTGTATGTGAAATCATACTTGTATAAGTCCAAAATCCTTGAACCAAAGTATGCGTACTTTGCTGCTCAGGATAGCCGGAACTAAAGTCCGCGTATATGTACGCGTACTGTCGGAAGTTCACGTCCCGTGAAATTCTGCTGGAGTTTGTGAACTGAAAACAAACTTGATCCGAGTACTTAAGTATGCGTACCGGTATTCATACTTGAGTAGGTTATTTTCTAAAAACGGTTTATTCGTGAACTTAAACTTAGATAAACTAAGAAATGCATATTTGCAAACCGTGGCTATAAAGTTCATGAATTGATTCGAGTGAATCAAAATCGTTTTTGCTTCGATTGTGTCTTGTATACTTCTATGAGATCTAAGCAATTGAACAACTCTCTAACTAGTTCTTTTAATTCATTTGAACTAGTTATGGTGAAGATGAATATGGTTGATATGAAAGTGCTCATATGGCTAACCACTTGGTTAACTATTGTTGAACCAACTAGGTGTACATGTTTAGGTACGGTTACTCAAACCTAAATGAACGTGCATTTCATTTGTGTATAACAAGCTAAGTTCGAATCTAATGGTTGAAAGATATTAGCTTGAATCTAATCAGGTTTTCATCTAACGGTGAATATTGAATGCTTTGTTACCAAGTTAACTTAGATTGCAAACCCTGATTTGGAAGACTATATAAAGGACAACTCTAGCAACTGGGAAACCTAATCCCTACACCTCCTGTGTGATACTAGTTGTATAATCTAGAGTCGATTCTCCTTTAACCTTAGGTTTCTACCGAGACCATGTAGGTTAACGACTTGAAGACTTCATTGGGATTGTGAAGCCAGACCCAACTATTTTCTCTGTAGTTGCGTGATCTGATCTGTCTGTTTCTATCGTATTTGAGTACAATCGTAAGATTGGCTTGAGATTAATTTCTCCGATAGGAAAGATATAAAAGAAGTCACAAACATCTTCGTCTCATCGTTTGTGATTCCACAATATCTGGTTTCGCTAGTCGATTAAGATTACTATGAGGTGATTGATAGTTCTAGGTTGTTCTTCGGGAATATAAGTCCGGGTTATCAATTGGTTCCTGTTCACCTTGATTTATCAAAAGACGGAACAAAACTCGTAGGTATTTCTGTGGGAGATAGATTTATCTATTCATGTAGACTTTTCTGTGTGATACAGATTTGTTTATTAAAGTCTTCGACTTTGGGTCGTAGCAACTCTTAGTTGCGGGTGAGATCAGCTAAGGGAATCAAGTGCGTAGTATCCTGCTGGGATCAGAGACGTAAGGAGCGCAACTGTACCTTGGATCAGTGTGAGATTGATTGGGGTTCAACTACAGTCCAGACCGAAGTTAGTTTGTAGTAGGCTAGTGTCTGTATTGGCTTAATACAGTATGTGTTCAATCTGGACTAGGTCCGGGGTTTTCTGCATTTGCGGTTTCCTCGTTAACAAAACTTCTTGTGTCTGTTTTATTTCTTTTCCACATTATATTTTGTTATATAATTGAAATATCACAGGTTGTGTGTTGAATCAATCAATTGGGAAATCCGACCTTTGGTTGTTGATTGAAATTGATTGATACTTGAACATTGGTATTTGGTACCGTTCAAGTTAATTTCTCTTGTATTCAATTAGACTCGCAGATTTCTATTTGCTTGAGTAAGTATTGAATCGAGAAATTGAGATATAACTCTTTGATATACTTTTTATTAAGATTGAGTCTGACTGTCTAGTTAATTCTCTTGAAAGTATATTGGAGTTAGTTCATATAGATTGCTAAGCGAATTATTGGGTGAGGTTGTTGGACCCCTACTTTTTAAATTGGTATCAGAGCAGGCAAACACGTTTAATTAAAGACCTTATAAGTCTGTATTTGTAGCGATCTGACTATATGGCGACAGTAATATCTCTGAAAAACGCGTCACCAGAAAGAAAAGCTCTGTCTCGACTGTATCTATCAAAGAGAAAGATTCGTCAATCTTAAATATAGAATAGCCTAGTGTTCTAACGAGACAGACAGACACTAACATGTGTTATTCCGATTACCCTTCAAAAGAGTCTAACTCCGTTGACGAAAGGGAAATAGCTGAAGAGAGTGAACTGATTCTAAATCTTGTTAGAATCCAAGGTGATAGATTTAATCGGTTGAAAAAGAATGTCAATGTTCTTCTCGGTATAGTAAGAGACTATGATTCAAAAGACGCTGAAATTCAGTCTTCACGTATCTTACTTGAGGCAAGCCTCAAAAAGGATGCTTTGGAAATTGAACATCGCTTGAATAAACTCTCGATTCAAGGATGTTCATCATCTACTTCTATCACAACTGAAAGAGTTCCAGTTCCAGAAGTAAAACTGGAATCCCCTCCAATTGGAAAAGATGTGCCTATAGCCTCTTCTATTCAAGGATGTTGCACATCACATTGGAGGAAGAAATCTTCAAACGATGTTGTTAAGACGGAACTTTCTAATCACTCTTATGATCAGAAAGTATGTCTCTTTTGTGACTCAAAAGGGCCTGTTAAGCAAAAGAGAAACTCTAGGTTGAATAACAATTCCATTGTTCAACTTCAACACACCTTAGATTTAATCCTCAAAGGTGTAACTGACATTCGTATGTCTAAACTAATTGGTTTCAGTACTCACCCTGTGTATTCTAACAAGAAAGTCAGTTCTATGAGTTCCTCAAATGCTTAGAAGCATAATGGACGTCTCAACAAAAATCGTCTAAGAAGAGATCAGTTGTTTTCTTCTGACAAAAAGGGAGATAATGTTAATTTTGATGTGAACAAAGTTTCAGGAGAAAGAAGCAAAAATGATGATATGAAAGATAACCTAAAGGTGATAATTGAAGGTTATAAAGAAATCATCAACAGGTTATCGATTCATTCTAGACAAAATGCTTTAGGTAAGAATCAACACTATGAGTCAATTTTTGATAATAGTTTGGTTTATGATAACTTTTTGCATCATAACGGTTTTCCTCCAAAGATTCGGAAAAAGAGGTTTAACCAAATACTACTTTCATTTGATGAGCTCAAAGCTCATACTTGTGCTAATTAATTACAAGGTTGAAATCTCACTAAAAAAAACCTGGTTGGGTGGGACATTATCAGGTATACTTGATGGGAATGTGCTCTTGATTCTCTGGTTATTCTCTTTTAGGCTCTATCCAGATTATCACTCAAACATGTTTGCATAAGTATTTGTCCTTGTATCAAGTCTTTTCGTTTTGTTTATCTTTTCGAAAACCACTACTCTTATGCTCTGAATTTTTCTCTAATGAGAATGTAAAGTTTATCGAGCTAATACGTGTGAAATCTCCTCACTGAGCAAAATATCTATCAATTCGTTCTCTTGACTTGTTTTGATTTAAAGTTTTGACTCCTTGGGTCAAGTTGGTGTTCATACGGGTACCCATGTCACTGGTCGTGAACCGATGTTAAAAACCCTAAGGATTTCCGAAATCGTTTATATACCTCTCCTATTGAGTTGAGTTACCTCTCCTAAGAATACATGAAGACATCTATGGAGAACTTCATTGAAGGTTAGTAACAAATAATTGATTCTCTTGTAACAAATAATTGATTCTCTTGTTTATTCTACCTTTCTATCTATCGAAACAAGTGCTCACTCTATGGAACAATTCCTATGACGGTAAATATATATTTATATATACACTCGAGGATATTTGATCCCATGACTTTTGTGAGAATGACCTTTATCACTAGAAATTCCTCATGTTGTAGTGAATGGGAATACGAATTGAACGAGCCATAAATCACACAATTCCGAGTTATAACGACGAAGTTATGAGTGATTTATTAAAGCAACACTTATTATATGTTGCTAAGGCAATTCGTCAATAGGAAATTGTACACGAACTTTTTGCAACAGTTCGCGAACCTAAACCGTGAATACATGACTAAAAGTATAGTTTGGTCAAGTATTTGGGTGTTTCCTAACCTAGACAAGGTGGTTTTGTTTCCAAGCAACCTAGCCTTGATCATTCACTATAAATAGAGGTTTCATGTAACCATACTACCCATCCCTTGGAAAATTATGTTTGGTTGCATAAGGTTGTTTTCAATATCTTTGTTCTTCACTAACAAGAGTAAGGTTTCAAAATAATTTACTTGGGGATCGTAAAGCACATGGAACTTATCTTCTTTGATAGTTACGAAACCTATTCCTAGGTGTTTTTCATATACCATAGATTTGATAGAGCAAGATAACCCTAGTATTTTCGAGGTGATCTTGTAAGGAATATTCAATTAGGGTTACGGTTCCGTAACCTAATTGTTGAGGAGTATCTTCTAAATAGAATGGTTTTCTGCCATAATATTTTCAACAATTTCTTCTAAAAAGAATTGGTGTTCTGCTAGAAGATTTAATATAATAATTCCTAAAGAGAATTGGTTTTCTGTTTGGGGTTCTACAAGTGTGCGAATACAACTGAAGCAGGTATTACATCTAGTCCGAATAGGTAGTAGTTAATTGGTGTAACAACTTATAATAAGTGTGTGTTCAATTTGGACTAGGTCCCGAGGTTTTTCTACAAGATTGTAGTTTTCCTTGTTAACAAAAATCTTTGGTGTTTGTGTTATTTCTTTTCCGCATTATATTTTTTTATCTTTATAATTAAAATATCACAGGTCGTACATATTTAAACCTAAATAGTATTAACTCAATTTTACGGAACCTACAAGACTAGTTCTTGTTGAATTCGTATCTTGAAATACAGATTACAAGACTTGTTCTTGTTGGATTTCGGTTCGTGAATAGTTCGGGTATATACTAGGTTTACCTTGTTAAAAGAGTCTTAAATACAGTTTCGTAACCGAATGTATAAATTGTACAAGGATTGTTTATATAGGTTCCCGAACGTAAAAGTTGGTGGTGTATTTGGTACCCCCTGCGTTTTCAAAATCTTGTTATTCATTAGGAAAGACCATTTCTGAATGGGATGCTGTGATGAAAATTTTGAGATATTTGCCAGTTCGATACGAGTTTAAGAAACATGCCATCATGGAAGGAAACGATCTTACCACACTTTCTAGAAGCACGCTTGTGGGAAAGTTAAAGTTTTTTTATCATGAATAATTCACTGCTAAAGAAAAAGCCTCCGCTCTTGAAGCAGTGACTAAAACAAGCATTCCTCCTCCAAAGGGTATCTTGTCCTGGGACTATGAATGTTGTAACGATAATGATGAGGTATATATTACCATGTCCTTGATTAAGCAACATGTCAGAAATCTTCTCAAGAGACGAAAAGAAAGACATTCTGAAAAAAGACTCCTTAGATCAAACTTTCAAGATAAATCTTCTTCTCATGATGAAAATTCACTTCAGTGCTTTAAATGTTGTGGATCAAGGAAACAATGCTTTCATAGTTTCTTTTGCTGATATGCCTGATGAGCTTCCCTCTGAAGTCTCGACATAGAAATATACTTTTGTTGCAAAAATATTTGTAGATCATAATTCCTACTCAGATGATGAAGCGGATAAGGAGATTCTTAAATTCTTGAATAAGAGTGAAGGAATTCATTGTAAAAATCTTCGTTTGAAGAAAAACTTGGAAAAGTTTGAAATATCTCTTCATGTGAAAACTCAAGAGTTTGACAAACTCTATAAAAAATCACTAAGACTCTGTCTCTTAAGGAAGAAGAGATTGATAAAAAGGTTTGTTAGGATTGCCACTTTACCAAAAATATACACTGTTAGATTAGCTACATCCAACGATTCAAGATTTTTGTCAGAAATGTTTGACAAACTCTATGAAAACTCAGGGTTGAAACATTTGTTCATGTGAAAACTCAAGAGTTTGACAAACTCTATGAAAATTTCACTAAGACTCTGTCTCTTAAGGAAAAAGAGATTGATAAAAAGGTTTGTTGTTTAGTGGGTACTGACCATCGTCCAATTATGTTGTTAACTAGTAAGAAGAAAAGCAATACAAAAAATCCATTTAGAGTGAATAAGTCTTGGTTTAGAGACTCTAGTTAATCTGAACTTATAAAATCAGAATGGAAAAGCCATACTAATGGATCTGTCTCTTATCAACTAGCAAATTGTCTCAAAACGCTAAAATTAGTCTTAGATATTGGAACTATCATCACTTGGGTAATAATCAAACTCAAATTTCAAATATTGAATCTCAGCTATATATCGTTACTAGTAGTGGAAATTCTAATAATGATAACAGGGTGGAGGATATAACTCAAAAGCGAAAGTATTGGTATGACATTGAAGCTGACTTTTGGAGGCAGAAAGGTAAAGATGATGCTCTTTTGTTAGATGATAGAAACACAACTTACTTTCATCAAAAAGATAACTTTAGGAGACAAAAAACTCAAATTGATTCCTTGAAATCTAGTTTAGGGATTTGGTTGGATAACAGAAAAGACATAGAAAATGAATTACTAAGACACTTTAGCAGCATGAGTAGGACCTCAAATCCTCCTAGTTCCAGATATAATCTTAGTAATATGCATGCAAAAATTGATGATTATGATAATGCTATGTTGATTGTTGTTCCTAATGCAGATGAGATTATAAAGGTTTTGTTTGATATGAAACTATGTACATCTCCTGGTCCAGATAGTTTTCCACCTGGCTTCTATGATTTGATGTGGGAGACTGTAGGAAATGATGTAGTGAAAATGGTTCAAGCTTTCTTTCACTCACATCATCTCCTAAATCAATTAACCATAGTTTCACACCCTCATCTCCTAAATCACATCATCTCCTAAAGAACTCACAGATAAGATGGATAATATCCAAATAAAATTATGGTAGGAAAAAAAAGATGAAAAGGGATGCTATCCCAAAAGTTGGAGAGATATTGCTTTGCCTAAAGAGCTGGGAGGTCTTAATATCAGGAAAACAGATTTGTTGAACTTGTTACTTTTCACTAATCTTGCTTGGAGGATGATCACTAATCCTGATGAGCCATGGGTTGTTATTTTAATGGAAAAGTATTTTTCTGATGTGAAAAGACGAGGGTACCCAAATATACCTCAATCTAAAACTTTTCAACCTATAAGTCCTTTCTCCGAAAGTGATTGTCTATGGACTGAGTCGAGACAATACAACTAATCGGTTCACACTTCGTGTGATCGTGTATGGATACGAGATCGAGACAATACGACAACAATATAACATGTGTGATTGACTATGGATTCAAGATCGAGACAATACAACAACGAAGTATGTTTACTTGATAAAAGGTTCGGACTTAACCAAACACAATAGGATTGATATCAAGTAAATAGGAATTAACGTTTGTGTATTTTACTTCTAATTATAATAAAACAATTATAATTGCGGAAATAGAAAAGGAAAAGACACAGTAAGATTTTGTTAATGAGGAAACCGCAAATGCAGAAAAACCCCGGGACCTTGTCCAGAATTGAATACTCTCGGGATTAAGCCGCTATAAAAAATCTAAACCAACTTCGTATAGTTGAGACCAAGCAACTAAACCTATAGTTCACCTAGTTCCGTCTGTATCCCGGCGCCTCCAACTTGTAATAAGTCACGCACTTGGAACAATTCCTTTGGTTCATATTCCAAACAGTAAAGGAACAACAAATCTGTTCGGTAACAACTCTTTTCAATCAAGTGATATGAGTTCGACAAAAGGCTCTTCCGTTTATCCCAATAAACTCCTTTGTCAGGTCCTTAGATCTATCTTATCAACAATTACCAAAGTAATTGTTAAAATTTTGCAATCAATACTTTGAATCACAAAGAATTGTATTGATGCCGATCTACTCAACTAATCAATCAAATCTATCAAAAAGATAAACCGATTATAGTTGGATCCTCCATCCGATCAAGTTTTGTGCACACCAAAGATTATGAACCCAAATCAGAAATCTCCTTCTTCTTCAAATCTTCTTAGATCTTCAATAAACACCTGCACACAATCAACTTGAATCTCTTGTGATCAATCACACACAGAACGGAGTGTGTAAACAATAGATTATCACAAGTCGTCTTTAGATCTACAAACAGTCTAAAGATCCCCGTCGAAACTTCGATCTAGTTTGATTGAATCTTATATCATAAGAGAAGATTCTCAAGCATAAACAAACTAGGTGCAATCAAAGTTCAACAACCATTAGTCAATCAAATCAATGGAAAACTAATAATAAACTGCAATTATCTAGTTTCCCACTAACGGTATTAATAGAGCTTCTCAATCCCAAAGAAGACTTTAAACCGAGCGGCCGTAAGAGATTTCGCCTAATTAGGTTACTTTCCTCTCCGAATAGGTGGCTCCACCAGTAACAACACAACTAGGTAGTTTTGCTGGCTCGAGGATTAGTTTGCTTGAAATGCAAACTTCAATATTTATAGACCAAGGAAGTTTGGACACCAAGGAATTTCCAAAACCAAAAATATTCTCAAGATATGCAATATATTTCCAAATTCGGTTTCCATAATTCCTGGAAATGCTTTGTCCAAATATTGACCGAAATCTCATTAGAAAATCTCCAATTAGTAAATGCACATTACCAATTTTTATTTTCTAAAGATATGCATTTAATTGCTGGAAATTAAAAGCATATAAAACTAAAAACCTTAATTAAATGATTCTCAATTTATTTCGATCCAGGATTCTCCTTTAGCTATTAAGGAATATTTTTGAACAATAAAAGATAAGCGTTACTGCACATGTTCAAAGTATGTCGACATCTTTACTTTGTAAGTCCTTTTTCATACTGATGCGTGTCGTAGGTGCAATCAAATTAATCAATGTTTCCACTCAATTAAAAATAATATAATGGAAGTCAAGTTCGTTCCCACGAGGAGCAAGAGATTCTAGTTGTAAAAATTGTCACAAAAGGGGGTGTAAAAAGCAAAAGAAAATAAACAAAGCAATTAAAATCGAAAGTTGAAAGCAATAAGAGAGACAAGACCAAGGAATCCTTCTTCGTTACGAAACAATGAATCAAGTTATGTTCTTTTCTACTTGTTATTAGTCACAAATTATCACCAACCGTAGGTAAAGCAGCTAGATCAGTGCTAAACCCCTAAATCCCTTCTATCACCGGACACGGAAGTTCTCGACTACCGGATTCTATTTACCAAACCACCTAGTAGTAGATCACTCTAGATGTAATTTAAAATAAACGCATTAAGATTTATGAACTTATTAGGTCAATATTAGTAGTTGGACTCTTAGATCAAGGTCTACTTGCTAACGTTGTTTCCACACACAATTGCTCCACGGAATCCCTCCGCAAGGTCTCGTGTTTGCTACTTATGTAAAGAGTCAAGAAACGATTACTTATCCCCTAACTTTCACTAGCTTTAGATCAAATTAACAAATCAATTTAGCGTGCACTCTAAACAATCTATCAATCAATCATGAATGTCTTTAAGATCATTCCTATTAGTAAAAACAAACGATAATTATGTGAAAAAAAAACTCAAGATAGAATTGAAACAAAACTCAAATCATGTTAAGAACTAGGAATTCATCCTCAATCAATAAGAAAATTAGCTACTCATGCTTTTGAAATTCACACAAATAATAATTATTAAAAGGAGAATTTTCAAGTTCACACAAATAAAAAAGAAGAATCTTAGTAAAGCAAGCAAAAACACAAGTGTTGTGTGTGTAGAGAGGTGTGTAAAAGATGTAGAAAACTTCTCTATTTATAGGCTTCAATATTCTCCAACTCTTCCAAGGATTAGAATCCTTTTCCTTTAGCAATTCAACTTCCAAATTCAAGTCTTTCTCAACTCTTCATCTTCTCTTTCCAAATTTGAGCCAAATTCTCCATCCAATTCCAAGCCCAAGTCTTCACACCCATGAGAGAAGTCCATAGAAAATTCTGGAATTTTTGCTCATTTAAAAGCCGGGATTATGGCGGAATCCGTAGAAAACGTCACCGCCCACCTGAAAATTTCTCCGTCGGTGGAATATTCGACGGAATATTCCCAATCGATCCACCGTTAGGACTAACGGTCAAACGGGTCAACCGTCAACTCAACGGTTAGTCGGCGGATCAAGGAAGTCAAGCCGGATGGCGAGTCGGGTCCATCGAGTCGACTTCTAACTCGTTGGCTTACTCGGCTTCATCGATCCAGTGGGTTGAGTCGAGTCCGGATCATCATTACTCAAATTGGATGGGGTGAATGGCTTAGGCTTTTGCACTTGGCTTTGTACTTGTCTTTGCACCATCATTGCACTTCAGCTGGGAAAATCCAGCCATGATGGCCCTGTATGTTGCACCATCTTCTTGCAATATCCTATCCTGTAACCTTCACAGCTACTGTTACCATTACCTCCATTGAAACGCCGTTCTCATTTCAGCTGCAACACAATCTTCCATGGCCTCATTACACACAACCAGCTTCATCTGCAATTCAGTTCAACACCTTAACTCGCAGTTCTAGTGCAACCCAACATCCACAAATCCTGATTTCAACTCAATTTGCATCATTTCGGCTCTTTCCCTACTCAAGCCTCCAGTTCCAGCTCCCTTATGACATAATTCCAACAACACCATAATCTCTCATTTCACATCTGAGCTTCATTGTCACCAACAATCAATCCTGCATTTCACATACATCCTAGCTTCTAAGCTTTAACAGTCCATTCCAAGTTCATTACCAATTCCTGGCTCAATGCCTTCACTGTCTCTCTCAACATCTCTATCTTGCATCCTGCATTTTCTCAAGTGCAATTTCTCAGCTCAGACACCATCTCCATCTCGGGCTAACTCCATCAGTCCATTCCTCCTCATGCTAGTACTGCCTCAACAGCCTCAAATCACCTGCAACAGCTTCTTGAACTCTCAGTAAACATCCACCAGTTCAGTTTCTTACCATCACTGCACACAAACTCAAGCTATTGTAATTTCAACTTATCCAACCCCTGCAAATACTCCATAGAAGCAGCTCGCGCCACTGACCCATGGAAATCATTCACAACTTCCTCCTGCAACTCAACCAGAGTATTCCAATTTCATCTCCTGTGTTGTAGCTCTGCAATTCCAGCTTGCACATCACTCCATTTCAGCTTTAACCGCAGCCTCAAGTTCAAGACAACAATCAAAACTCTAGCTCAAACACAGCACCATTGCCATATAACCCTGCAGCTGCATATTGCCAAGCAACAGCCTCCACCATAGCACCATTGCTTCACCAAGTCCATTTAACAACACATACACCATAGTCACAATTTCAGGTCAGCACCACCTGCTAACTCAGCTGCCATGACATCTCATTACAGCCTCACTCCATAGCTCAGTGCAATCTGAGACTCGACCCCTGTAAGAATTCCAGCAGAACATCTTCATCAACTCGACGCCATCCTTGATGCTAACCCATTCTCGAGCTCACACCATCTTCAATTTTATCTTCAACAGCTAGAACACATAACCCCAAATCAACCACCATAATCGAACCCTAGATTCATTTCCTTCTTCCAATTTCTCGATTTCGACCAGCGGCCACCAACATCACAGATCGAACCATCTCTTTCGTTTCCATGAGCTTCAACTCTATTTCTCCCGTGAATATTTCCAGCGGCTTTATTGCAGAGAGTCAACCCATCTCTTCATCTTGCCATCCTTCCTGCATCAAACTTCGGCTTGATTTCAACTTCCAATTGATCAACAGTAAACCCTCGATTTCAATCGATCTCGGCAGCAACTCTTCCTCGTCTTCTTGGTTGAACATCGACCACCATTTTCTCAATCTCTCGGCCTCAGAGTGCAGCCGCTGTCTCAATAACAGGTTCAGGTGAAATAATGATTGAGAGATGATTTCTCTCGATTTCAGGTTTAGGTTTTAATTACACGGATCCGGGTCGGGTCAGATGGATCAGGCTTTGGTTAGGGTATGGGTGGATGGGCTTAGGTTATGGGTCAGAGTTTAGGGTGTGGGTGGATTCAAACACCCACCATAAGTACATCCCAATTGTGCTATTCTCACTCCCTTCTTTTGGATAAGGGACACCTCTTTGACCTCCCCTTAACCTTGGATGGGCTCCATATAGTATTCCATCCTTGGTGAAATGACAATTTTACCCTTTTGCTAAAATATGGTGATTTCTTCTCCTTTTCCTCCGTGTGACTCCATAGTAGCTATAAAACTCAAAACAAGCGTAAAATACATAATTTACAAGAAAAATAACAAAGAAAGCATAAACAATAGATAGTAAATTAGGTGTATTCTACACCTATCAAATTCCCCCACACTTAGACTTTGCTAGTCCTCGAGCAAATCAAACCAAAACTTACAACTTCAAAGCGTTCAAGCGTCACAAGCATCCAAAGAGCTATGAGGACATAGAGTTTCTGCATGCTAGTAATAAGAAGTTAGAAATACTAAAGAACATATTCTCATTCTTAAATGTTGAGTGAGAAATAACCACACCATAATGAGAGAATGCGTGTTTGAGAAACGATCAATAAGCATTTCGCCTCGACTTCGCCTCACCAAAAGGATTTTATGATAATTGCACTCAAAAAGACGGCTTTTTTATGGGTCACACATGTGTGCAGGTAGGAATGAAGAGATAATTCCTGCAACACGTTGAATGATGGGAAAGATAACTTCCGAAATTTTGAAAAACCCACATCTTTTAATATTTTGAAAAACCATTTTTCTGACGATCTCTAAGAAAGGAAATCAACCATTTATTATTGAGGATGAGATTACTTACTCACCTTCACATCCGATCGCCAATTATGATAACACCGCTCTCACGGAATCCAATAGAAACATCTTCCGCTCCTCGTCTTGATCTTCGTCTTCGGTTTCAACTATTAATGATAAACTCTTGATCTTCGTAATTCCTTGACAATTTGTAACTCTTTTACCTTAAAACCTTGTCGCTTGAAACTTTCTTATAAATTTTCCTTCCCCACGGCTTAATAAATAAAAACAAAACAAATATTTCTCTTGTTTTTTATTTTTTATTTTTTATTTTTTTTTTTGAAACAAGAGAAATAAAATACAGAAATAAACCATGGCCGTGGGGAAGTATTTTACCGCTTGATTCTTCACAACTTGTATTGTCTTGAAATCATAAACTTCAAAAATTCTCACCTTTTAATTTTCTTCGCTTTCATGAATAAGTCTTCATACTTGGATATAAAATTACCTCATTGTATTGTAAGTCTTCAACATATATGTGAAATCCGCTCTTTGTATGTTGCTTTACTTGTATGTGAAATTTGCTCTTTTTTCTCGTTCCGTTGCTTGTAAACCTTGAACTTTTTCCAACTTTCCTTGTAGATTTTGATGTCGCTCCTTGTTGATGATGAGAGTGTTTCTATGGATCCGTTATTGTCGAGAGAGAGAATGGTGCTAACTGCAAATCGAACTACAAGAAGGAAGCTTTCATCCATGGACGTCACCCTCATGATTGACAAAATTAGCACTCAAGAGATCAAAAAGTAGTGCTTCTATTGGTGGGAGGTTGGGTAGCTCACCATTCTACCCGGAATTTACTTACGGTGACACACACTCAAAAGAAGGCTCTTTAGTAGATGGAAAATTTCTGGTCGGTGCCTCTCATGATATGAATACGGGTAGTCTCCACTAATGATTGATCAGCAACTCTAATAACGCACTTCTCCCTGCACCAAATTCGCATCACCGGCATGATTAAATCCATTATTTAACACTCTAACAAGCAAGAAATCCGAATGTAATTCTCTAACACTTCCAAGTTCAATTATGTCGGTCAAAATCTCTATGTAAACATACCTAGAAGTATGCTAGTGACTCTAAAATCTCTAAAAGTTGGAGTTTTTATGTAAAACTTTTTTTTTTTTTTTTTTTCAAAATTTTTTTACTTTTTTTTTGTAATTTTTGTTTTAAAAACATGCTTAACCACTCCCCCACACTTAAACCTTACATTGTCCTCAATGTAATTGAATCCTCCTAGTAAAGTCAAGGTGGGAAATTTTAACATGATAAGAAACAAGAAAAAGAAATAACAAAAAGCAAAAGGATAAGAAATACAAAACCTATGGGTTGCCTCCCATTAAGCGCTTGTTTTAAAGTCGACGGCCCGACTTAGCTCTTGCGGCACATTACTCCTCCAGAGGGAGTGCATCTCCAAATGAAAGTTCATCCAAATTCACATAAGCGATGTTCTCATAGTATGGCTTTAATCTATGGCCGTTGACTTTGGAAACCGAATTGTCTCTAAGACTAGTAATTTCAACTGCACCATGAGGAAAAACATTAGTAACAACATATGGTCCAATCCATCGGGACCTTAACTTTCCAGGAAATAATTTAAGGCGAGAATGATATAAAAGGACTTTTTGTCCCACGATGAAGCTTTTACGAGAAATCATCTTGTCATGAAAAAGCTTGGTCTTTTCCTTGTAAATACGGGCACTCTCGTAAGCATCATTACGTATCTCCTCTAACTCATGTAGTTGTAACTTCCTTTGTTTCCCCGCTTCATCATACTCCATGTTGAATTTCTTTATCGCCCAATAAGCCTTGTGTTCAAGTTCAACCGGAAGATGACAAGCCTTACCATAAACCAACCTATATGGAGACATACCAATCGGTGTCTTATACGCCGTTCTATATGCCCAAAGTGCATCATTGAGCTTAAAGCTCCAATCTTTCCTTGTGGTATTCACCGTTTTCTCAAGAATGGACTTGATCTCACGATTTGAAATTTCCGCTTGTCCACTAGTTTGTGGATGATAAGGCGTACCAATTTTGTGTGTTATGTTGTACTTCTTGAGGAGAGCGTGGAAAGCCTTCTTGAAATGTGAGCCTCCATCGCTTATCACCACTCTTGGTGTACCATGCCTATTGAATATATTTTCCCTTACAAAATCACAAACAACTTGAGAGTCATTAGTCTTGGTGGCTCTAGCTTCCACCCATTTCGAAACATAATCAACGGCAAGAAGTATATAAAAATTTCCATTCGAATTGACAAAAGGTCCCATAAAATCAATACCCCACACATCAAAAATCTCAACGGCGAGAATTGGTGTGAGTGGCATTTGATTTCGAGCACCTAGATTGCCCGTTCGTTGACATCTATCACACGATTTACAAAAAACATATGAATCTTCAAACAAGGTTGGCCAATAAAATCCACTCTCGAGAACTTTGAGAGCGGTGCGTTTAGAACCAAAGTGGCCACCACAAGCAAAAGTGTGGCAAAAGGAGAGAATGGATTGAAATTCGGAATTAGGCACGCACCTTCGCATTATTTGATCAACCCCATATTTCCATAAGTATGGTTCATCCCACACATATTGCTTAGCTACCTTCTTAAGTTTCATCTTTTGGAAGTTGGACATTGTACTAGGTACTTTCCTTGTCACCAAGTAATTCACTATATCCGCATACCAAGGTGTTGATTCTTCCATGGAGAAAAGTTGTTCGTCCGGAAAGCGGTCATGTAATGGAAGTTCTTCTTGAGACATAACAAGCCTACTAAGATGATCCGCAACGGTATTCTCCACACCCCTCTTATCACGAATTTCTATGTCGAACTCTTGTAACAATAGGATCCACCGGATTAATCTTGGCTTAGCTTCTTTCTTCTTTATTAAATGTCTTAGTGCGGCATGATCGGAATACACAATAACCTTTGTACCCACCAAGTATGATCGAAATTTTTCCAACGCAAAAACTATAGACAATAACTCCTTTTCCGTGGTAGAATAATTGATTTGTGCATCATTAAGGGTCCTAGATGCATAATAGATAACATGGGACAACTTGTCCACCCTTTGACCCAAAACGGCTCCAACCGCATAATCACTAGCATCACACATTAATTCAAATGGAAGATTCCAATCCGGTGATTTGATAATTGGCGCACTTGTCAACATATCCTTTAATTTGTCAAAAGCATCCTCGCATTCCTTGTTGAAGTCGAAAGGTACCTCCTTTTGTAATAACTTGCACATCGGCATGGAGATTTTGGAGAAATCCTTGATAAACCGCCTATAGAAACCTGCATGACCAAGAAAAGAACGGATTTCCCTCACCGAAGTGGGATATTGTAAGTTTCTTATTAAATCTATCTTTGACTTGTCCACTTCGAGCCCTCGAGAGGACACAATGTGACCAAGTACTATGCCGTGGTTTACCATAAAGTGACATTTCTCCCAATTAAGGACAAGGTTTGTGTCTATGCATCGTTTAAGAACTAGTTCAAGGTTGTTTAAACATCCATCAAAAGAATTGCCATAAACACTAAAGTCATCCATAAATACCTCGATGATGCGCTCCACATAATCCGAGAATATACTCACCATGCATCTTTGAAAAGTAGCCGGCGCATTGCAAAGGCCAAACGGCATCCGTCTATATGCAAACGTTCCAAATGGACAAGTGAAAGTGGTCTTCTCTTGGTCCTCCGGTGCAATAACAATTTGATTGTATCCCGAATAACCATCCAAGAAGCAATAATAAGAATGCCCCGCTAACCTCTCCAACATTTGATCAATGAAAGGTAAAGGAAAGTGATCCTTTCGGGTTGCGGAATTAAGCTTTCTATAATCAATGCACACTCTCCAACCGGTTTGAACTCTTGTAGGAACAAGTTCATCGTCTTGATTTCGAACAACCGTAACTCCGGACTTCTTTGGTACCACTTGTACCGGACTAACCCACTTGCTATCGGAAATTGGGTAGATTACCCCTACACTTAGCAATTTGAGTATCTCTTTTTTCACAACCTCCATCATGGGAGGATTAAGCCGACGTTGAGCATCACGTACCGGCTTCACGTTTTCTTCCATTAGAATCCTATGCATGCACATGGATGGACTAATGCCTTTGATGTCCGCAATTGTCCACCCAATAGCCGTTTTGTGCTCTCTCAAGACTCTAAGCAAACGGTCTTCTTGTACCGGTGTGAGGTTCTTAGAAATAATCACCGGAAGCTCATCTCCATCTCCCAAGAAAGCATACTTCAAATGGTCCGGAAGTGGCTTCAATTCTAGTTTGGGCGCCTTCACAATAGATGGTACAAGTACTTCATCATTCACGGGTAAAGAAATATATGAAACATTACCCTTTTTAGCTTCTTGTAATGTCGCCAAAGCACCACACATCTCCACCAATTCATTGGAGATTTCAACATCCAAGTTAGACAAGCCGTGGACGTCCAATTCAATGCTCTTTTGCAACACCACATCAAGTTCATCCTCTCGATTCAATTCCACCATTTGTTTCGCTAATGAATCAACCACATCAATGGAGTAAACGGAATGCACATCACTTGGGTAGCGCATGGCTTCAAATATGTTAAAGTGTATTATCTCCTTATCGAATTCCATAGTGAGTGTACCATTATCAACATCAATCTTCGTCTTTGCGGTTTTCATAAATGGCCTCCCAAGAAGTAAAGAAGTAGATGATCGGTTCTCATTGTTGTCCATATCCACCACAAAGAAGTCCACCGGAAAAATAAGCTCATTTACTTGCACTAGCACGTCTTCTACAAGCCCCTTAGGATATATGTTAGACTTGTTCGCTAATTGGATAATAACTCTTGTCTCTTTCAAAGGTCCAAGATTCAAGGAGTCATATATATCGGCCGACATCACACTAATGGAAGCACCCAAGTCAAGTAAAGCATGTTCAAACCTTTGCTTACCAATAGTAATTGGCACCGTGAAACCACCGGGATCCGTGCACTTTGTAGGCATCTTCTTCAATAGCATAGCCGATGCACTCTCACCAACTTTAGTAATTTCATTATCAAGCAACCTATCCTTCTTTGTGCATAATTCCTTCATGAACTTCGCATACCGTGGCATTGTCTTGATAGCCTCAATGAATGGGATGTTGATTTCAATCTTCTTGAAAATATCCATAAGTGCCTTGTCTTGAGCTTCTTTCTTGGATTTAGCAAAACGACTAGGAAAAGGAGGTGGAGTGGTGAAAGTAGGCACCGGTTCCTTGGATTGGTCGGTTGGTGTTGAATTCTCCTTTGGTGCGGTTTCCTCCTTGTCTTTGACTACCTCTTCAATAGGTTCTTCATGATGACTTGGACCATCCACTTGTCTTCCACTTCTTAAAGTAACCGCATTAACATTCTCTCTTGGATTCACAAATGGTTGTGAAGGAAGTTTTGTGGATGCTTGAGATTTTAATAGGTTAACATCGGTCGCCAATTGTCCCATTTGAGTTTGTAAATCCTTGATGGCCGAATCGGTCTTTTGTTGGCTTTGTTGGAACATAGAAGTAAGACCTTGCACACCTTGCATTAATGCATTGAGCTTGTCATCATTCAAAGAATCACGCTCCTTGACTTGTTGTGGTTGGAATTGTTGAGAACCACCTTGTTGTTGAGGTTGGAAACGTGATTGTTGAAAACCTCCTTGTTGCGCATATGGATTAGGAGCCTCCGCTTGCTTGTTTGCATAACTAAAGTTGGGATGATCCTTCCAACCGGGATTATAGGTATTGGAGTATGGATCGTACCTTGGCCTTTGATTTGGATATAAAGCATTCACTTGTTCGGTCTCACCATCCGGAATAATTACCGCGGCCATCCTTTGCATCATTATCTCCATGTTACTCATCCTTTGATCAAGATGTGATGATGTATCACTAACTTCATGCACTCGCCTAACCATTGGTTCATCCCTTGTGTAGAATTGTTGCGAGTTTGCCTCCATACTTTCAATCAACTCTCTAGCTTCGGTCAAAGTCTTGTTCATTAGTGCACCACCACCCGCGGCGTCAAGAAGAGACCTATCACTTGGGTGGAGAGCTTCGTAGAAGTATTGGAGTATCATGACGTCACTAAATTGATGGTGTGGACAACTTGCCACCAACCTCTTGTATCGCTCCCAACATTCATACAATGATTCTCCCACTTGTTGTTTCAATCCACAAATCTCCTTGCGAATTTGAGTAGCTTTGGATGCGGGAAAATATATCTCGAGGAAAAGTTTCTTCATCCCATTCCATGTTGTGATACTTCCGGAAGGCAAATAATATAACCATTCCTTAGCATTACCCGCCAAAGAAAACGGGAAAGCTTTCAACATTGCTCCATCCGCATTAGTCTCCGGTGGAAGCATGGCCATAACTATGGCATAGAAGTCCATAAGATGTTTGTTTGGGTCCTCATTCACCATGCCATGGAACTTTGGTAACTCTCTAATCAACCCCTAGCTTGATCTCAAAGGTTGAGTTAGTTTGGATACACCATTGTTGTGTATCAAGCTTGTGAGAAGCTAGGTCCTTGAGTGTACGTTCAGCCATTGTTTCTTCCTCTTTGTCCGAATCACTTGATGAAGAAGGAGGAAGTGGAGTGTTAATCGCACGAATGAAATCCTTTAGTTGAGTGCCGGATCGAAGACGTATTGGACTCGGTCTGCCCTCTTTAAGCATTCACCAAAGGTATAACACCTGAAACAAGATTCTCAAAAACTAAGTTAGATACGGTAAAGAATCTAACAAAGCAAGAATAAAGCAAAAAAAATAAAAAACAAAAACAACTCAAAATCGCCCGTTGCTCCCCGGCAGCGGCGCCAAAAGTTGATGCGTGTCGTAGGTGCAATCAAATTAATCAATGTTTCCACTCAATTAAAAATAATATAATGGAAGTCAAGTTCGTTCCCACGAGGAGCAAGAGATTCTAGTTGTAAAAATTGTCACAAAAGGGGGGTGTAAAAAGCAAAAGAAAATAAACAAAGCAATTAAAATCGAAAGTTGAAAGCAATAAGAGAGACAAGACCAAGGAATCCTTCTTCGTTACGAAACAATGAATCAAGTTATGTTCTTTTCTACTTGTTATTAGTCACAAATTATCACCAACCGTAGGTAAAGCGGCTAGATCGGTGCTAAACCCCTAAATCCCTTCTATCACCGGACACGGAAGTTCTCGACTACTAGGATTCTATTTACCAAACCACCTAGTAGTAGATCACTCTAGATGTAATTTAAAATAAACGCATTAAGATTTATGAACTTATTAGGTCAATATTAGTAGTTGGACTCTTAGATCAAGGTCTACTTGCTAACGTTGTTTTCACACACAATTGCTCCACGGAATCCCTCCGCAAGGTCTCGTGTTTGCTACTTATGTAAAGAGTAAAGAAACGATTACTTATCCCCTAACTTTCACTAGCTTTAGATCAAATTAACAAATCAATTTAGCGTGCACTCTAAACAATCTATCAATCAATCATGAATGTCTTTAAGATCATTCCTATTAGTAAAAACAAACGATAATTATGTGAAAAAAAACTCAAGATAGAATTGAAACAAAACTCAAATCATGTTAAGAACTAGGAATTCATCCTCAATCAATAAGAAAATTAGCTACTCATGCTTTTGAAATTCATACAAATAATAATTATTAAAAGGAGAATTTTCAAGTTCACACAAATAAAAAAGAAGAATCTTAGTAAAGCAAGCAAAAACACAAGTGTTGTGTGTGTAGAGAGGTGTGTAAAAGATGTAGAAAACTTCTCTATTTATAGGCTTCAATATTCTCCAACTCTTCCAAGGATTAGAATCCTTTTCCTTTAGCAATTCAACTTCCAAATTCAAGTCTTTCTCAACTCTTCATCTTCTCTTTCCAAATTTGAGCCAAATTCTCCATCCAATTCCAAGCCCAAGTCTTCACACCCATGAGAGAAGTCCATAGAAAATTCTGGAATTTTTGCTCGCCGGAAAACTGGGATTATGGCCGGAATCCGGCCGGAAAACGTCACCGCCGGCCACCTGAAAATTTCTCCGTCAGTGGAATATTCGACGAAATATTCCGTCAGTCCACCGTTAGGACTAACGGTCAAACGGGTCAACCGTCAGTCAACGGTTAGTCAGCGGATCAAGGGAAGTCAAGCCAGATGGCGAGTCAGTCACTGAGTCAGCTTCTAACTCGTTGGCTTACTCGGCTTACTGGTCTGAGTGGCTGAGTCAGGGTCTGGATCATCATTACTCAGCTGGATGGGCTGAATGGCTTAGGCTTTTGCACTGGCCTGTACTTGTGCTGCACCATCATTGCACTTCAGCTGGGAAAATCCAGCCATGATGGCCCTGTATGTTGCACCATCTTCTTGCAATATCCTATCATGTAACCTTCACAGCTACTGCCACCATTACCTCCATTGAAACGCCGTTCTCATTTCAGCTGCAACACAATCTTCCATGGCCTCATTACACACAACCAGCTTCATCTGCAATTCAGTTCAACACCTTAACTCGCAGTTCTAGTGCAACCCAACATCCACAAATCCTGATTTCAACTCAGCTGCATCATTTCAGCTCTTCCCTACTCAAGCCTCCAGTTCCAGCTCCCTTATGACGACATAATTCCAACAACACCATAATCTCTCATTTCACATCTGAGCTTCATTGTCACCAACAATCAATCCTGCATTTCACATACATCCTAGCTTCTAAGCTTTAACAGTCCATTCCAAGTTCATTACCAATTCCTGGCTCAATGCATTCACTGTCTCTCTCAACATCTCTATCTTGCATCCTGCATTTTCTCAAGTGCAATTTCTCAGCTCAGACACCATCTCCATCTCAGGCTAACTCCATCAGTCCATTCCTCCTCATGCTAGTACTGCCTCAACAGCCTCAAATCACCTGCAACAGCTTCTTGAACTCTCAGTAAACATCCACCAGTTCAGTTTCTTACCATCACTGCACACAAACTCAAGCTATTGTAATTTCAACTTATCCAACCCCCGCAAATACTCCATAGCAGCAGCTCGCGCCACTGACCCATGGAAATCATTCACAACTTCCTCCTGCAACTCAACCAGAGTATTCCAATTTCATCTCCTGTGTTGTAGCTCTGCAATTCCAGCTTGCACATCACTCCATTTCAGCTTTAACCGCAGCCTCAAGTTCAAGCCAACAATCAAAACTCTAGCTCAAACACAGCACCATTGCCATATAACCCTGCAGCTGCATATTGCCAAACACCAGCCTCCACCATAGCACCATTGCTTCACCAAGTCCATTTAACAGCACATACACCATAGTCACAATTTCAGGTCAGCACCACCTGCTAACTCAGCTGCCATGACATCTCATTACAGCCTCACTCCATAGCTCAGTGCAATCTGAGACTCGACCCCTGTAAGAATTCCAGCAGAGCATCTTCATCAACTCGACGCCATCCTTGATGCTAACCCATTCTCGAGCTCACACCATCTTCAATTTTATCTTCAACAGCTAGAACACATAACCCCAAATCAACCACCATAATCGAACCCTAGATTCATTTCCTTCTTCCAATTTCTCGATTTCGACCAGCGGCCACCAACATCACGGATCGAACCATCTCTTTCGTTTCCCTGAGCTTCAACTCTATTTCTCCCGTGAATATTTCCAAATGGCTTTATTGCGAGAGAGTCAACCCATCTCTTCATCTTGCCATCCTTCCTGCATCAAACTTCGGCTTGATTTCAACTTCCAATTGATCAACAGTAAACCCTCGATTTCAATCGATCTCGGCAGAATCTCTTCCTCGTCTTCTTGGTTGAACATCGACCACCATTTTCTCAATCTCTCGCCTCGAGTGCAGCCGCCTGTCTCAATAACAGTTCGGTGAAATAATGATTGAGAGATGATTTCTCTCGATTTCAGGTTTAGGTTTTAATTACACGGATCCGGGTCGGGTCAGATGGATCAGGCTTTGGTTAGGGTATGGGTGGATGGGCTTAGGTTATGGGTCAGAGTTTAGGGTGTGGGTGGATTCAAACACCCACCATAAGTACATCCCAATTGTGCTATTCTCACTCCCTTCTTTTGGATAAGGGACACCTCTTTGACCTCCCCTTAACCTTGGCTGGGCTCCATATAGTATTCCATCCTTGGTGAAATGACAATTTTACCCTTTTGCTAAAATATGGTGATTTCTTCTCCTTTTCCTCCGTGTGACTCCATAGTAGCTATAAAACTCAAAACAAGCGTAAAATACATAATTTACAAGAAAAATAACAAAGAAAGCATAAACAATAGATAGTAAATTAGGTGTATTCTACACCTATCACATACTTACAATATTGGAACCGATTTGCCACACTTCCAAAACGAGTTTATAATTGGTTCATTTGACTTCCAAGAACTATGTGATTGATTATCCTATCAAATCACCAAACATGGGTTTCACGGTTCTACCAAAACAAGTTACGGTTCTACCTCCACGTGGGTACTAGAATTAGTCACACTAGTTACCAAAACTTGGTTGACTAGGTACTAGGATCGTTTCCCACATATATATGGTATCTAACTTGTATTTGGTGCACATGTTCATAGGATCGGTTCCCAATAACTAGAAACTTGCTGCACCTCTTACAAGGATCGATTCCCCTTTTGTGATCGGTTGCACCTCTTACTAGGATCGTTTCCCCAATGACTAGAGTTGGTCATACCAATTACAACAAATCGATCATACCATCTCAGGTGATTACTTAAGATCGGTTTCACTAATAGAAGTCATACCAACACGAAAGTCAGGCCTTGTGAATAGTTTTACCAAGATACATAAACAAGTTATGAGCGGTTATACTAAACACACATATTGGTAATTCAAAATATTTGCAATGAATAACAATACCAATAAGCCTAGCGATTTCCCTTTCGATTCACAAAACAAGTTTATGAATGTACTTCCTTTAAACGAATGTAAAACATTGTTTCCTAGGATGAAATCTTCACCTCATACCCATACATAATCACAATAGCATTCAAACGATTATGTCGATGTCTTATATACGAAGTTCAAAAGATAAGCGTTATACTTCGTATTGTATTCCTTAATACTACGTCTAACTAGAGTATAATTATTCACAGCTTCGCAGTTATGTTTTCAATATGCACGACTTGAAAGATACGTTAGGGAATGAAACAGTTCAAGTCAAATATTACTAACCTCAAGTGGAAGGATGATGTCGTCGTTGTAGCTCCTTACTTCTTCACATTCTTCAAGTCTTCACGTAATACTTGTAATGTCTCATATCCTAATACTTTCAAGCTAACCTATACGAAGTTGACTCTAGTAAATAATCAAGCGACTCTTTAAATGAGTTTTGGTTCACTAAAATATAACAACCAAACTTGACATACCAACGCTTGGTGGGTTCAACCGAGCTATGCTCTAACAATCTCCCCCTTTGTCAATTTTAGTGGCAAAACTCTTACATCATATGGATAAACAAATTACAAGAATTCATTACACATACGCTTGATTCCTAAATTCAATAGTACAATAACCTGTATACATTCAATCCATAAATGCCGATGTTGACATTAGAATAACAAAGCTAATACTCCCCCTAAAGGTAAGATAGGTAGATTTTCAATCCGCACGTCTTTGTTATTCCCTTATCAATATGATATGCTACTCCCCCTTAGTCTATGATTTACTCTTTCGTTAGATATAACGTTTAAGTACCATTGTCCTTTCCCTTAGTGATACCAAATCAATACAAACCAATATCAAAATCAGTTGTTTACTCCATATATTTCTCCCCCTTTTTGTCACAAAATGACAAAGGTACGAGCAAATAAAAGAACAAACCGAAAGGATTTTACAAATCTCAAAAGACTTGCAACCTATAAGAGTTAAGCACGAGGGTTCCACACACCATTTTTGATAACCAATATCAAAACCGAAACTACAAGTAATTTTTTTTTGATATGTTATCAAGGAAACAATTGCCCGTAGCAATTTTCCCTTATAGTTTAGCAAACCAAAAATCGACTAAGCACCTTAGTTCCTTTGCTAAACCGATTGCACAAATACAATCACTTGTTCGATAAGACCAAAATAAATATCAAAATTGACTTTATTTTTCTCATCAGGTTCTAATTATTCAAATAATAACTTAGACCTTTCACTTTTAAACAAGACAAGTACTAGGTTAGTTAACTAGCATTTCTTGTTAAGGCATTCAATTAGACTTGAATAACCGAAACCTCCACTTTGATAAGTCTAACTAAGATCAGAATTAACTTAGTTTCTCTTATCTAGAATCAAATTGGACTAAACAATTCATCCCGAAAACCTTTTCTTTTGTTAAGCCATAAATAATTCATACAAACCAAATAAATCAACTTGCATAATTATTTACCTCAACCGGAAGCAATTGAAACAATATAGACATTAAAGTACCGCAGTTGCACCGTAAATTTTATAAGCCTAAACAATTGATACCAAACAATAAAGCAAGATAATAATAGTTTTTCTTAACCGAAAATAATTGAATCACACACACATCCATACACAAACAATGGAATAAAGCATCAATTGTACCGAAATTTTGTTAAGCAAAATCAATAAAATATGCAATAAAATCGGGCTTTTCTTAAACATGAAAACGATTAACTAACAAAGTCGTTACCTCAAGTTGCGCATCCGCTTCTCCATTAATGTTTGCATCTTCCCAGGGAGAATTGATACCAAAATATCACTATGTTGTCATCCTCTTGCAAGACAAAAGAACAACAACAACCAACCTTTACTAGAGAAAGGTTGAAAACCGGTTTTAACTTATGCAGTGCAAAAGTTGAAACCCTGAAAAAATAAGCTTTTATGCTAGACAAAACGATTCAACATATTGTGACTTTTTCACATATTGTTTTAATCAGAACCCCTCATGATCCTTTGATAAAACCTACCAACATGGGCTAGAACTCAATCCTGCTAAATCAAAAAGTCACCCAAACCATAAGGGTTCACATCATATGAGATCGAATATTAAGGTTATGAAAACCAAAAACAAACATCCCATAACACATAGTAATAATAATTTTTATAGTACTGAAATTAAAATACTAAAAACATCATACTGTTACATATAAGATCAGAACACAAATTTTATAGTTTTACAATACTTAAAACATAATGTTAAAAAGATAACACATTCTTATGGTTACAACAAGAACCAAACAGATTTAGACAAAGAGTCTAAGAGCTTGAACTGGTGTCGCTCAAGCCAAAATCTTCTTCAGATTCTGTATCCTTATAATCTTCAGCCATCAGGGTGAGGTCTGAAGCAAGTTCTGGATGCTTGGGAGATGCAAAGCTGACTTGGCACTCCAGACAATCATTCCTCCTACTGAGCCTTCGATAGAATGTCTCAAGATCAACATCTTGCATAGAAGCACTGGGACCAGCACTTGTGTTAGTCTTGGTATGACTTTGTCCCCTCATTTTGTTGATGATGGAGTGATTATGAGCCTTTGGCACAAGTCGTTGAGAATCATTTACATCAATTTCATAAGAACTGCAGATTCTAGTAATAAGACATGGAAATCCCATGCTTTTTCCATTCTTCCAGATTCTGATCATTTGTTTGATAATGAATCCACAAAAATCAAAGTTTGAAGTTCCAATCACCATGTGATAAATTAATTCAGTCACTTCAGGACTTCACATTACCTTGTGCATATTGCTAGGTGAAAGATTGGGTACGACAAGCTTACCAAAAAACTTGAGATGTTCTGGAACATGATCAATACATAGACTGCTACCATTCCGACTACTGCCACCAAGAATTTCAGCAATATGTTGTTTGTTGAAATCACTATTTCTGGGTAAAAAGACATTCTCCAGATTGCAATTAAGAAGATATGCAACAATGCTTCTATTTACTTCAAAACGACGTCTCCTAACCATTGTGAAAAACTTACAGCCTTTTTCATCCACACGATGTATATTAGCATAAAACTCACTAGTCAAACCTGGAGAACCAGGATACCTACCAAAATGAATATCACCCCAATCATTACGGTATTGAATCAATTCATCATAGTCTTTCATATCAACAAAAACATATTTCTTCTCACATATGATTTGTTTATCATGCATTGAACTATACTTTTTAAAGCAACTCCGATCACCAAAGTAAATTCCGGTACATACATCAAAGTAGAGGGATGGAATAAAATCGATAGTTTCATCAGTAAAGTTCAAGTTTGGTGTGATTTTTCTATGGGTTTGACTAGACCCTTCTCCTCTAGTAAAATCCCTATTTTGCATGTTGCTATAAACCACAAATTCGAAATAGAGAAGAACAAACTTACAACCGATGATGCATGTTGATATTCGAATTACACCCTTGGAAGTGAAGTTGATGAAAACCGCAAGGACCCCTTGAAGAATGAGTGGGATTGAACCAAATTTTTGTTTCGAAAACAAGAGAAGATCAAAATTCTTGTTTTTGATTTCGAATCAACACTTTCTCTTACTGTCGGACTGTTCGAAGAAGAGATTATAAGAGAGTTTATTTATCTCTTCGTTATTATCACCGAACAACGTGTCGGTTCCGATTCAAGTTCACAAGATTCGGTTCTTGGGTCTAACCATGGATCCGAACCACTTTCCTCAAGTGGGCTAACCAGTTTGAGTCCGAAAGCCTTTGTGGGCTTGGAGTATGTTGAAATTCCAAAGATACTTCTTTGAATTTCGACAATATTAGTCATTTTTTCCTCTTTAGAAACAATATTTGTATATGGTATGTTGACACAGATAGTTGACTTGATTTCAACAGAGTTTGGACACAAATCCATGTTGATAGTATCTAGAGAAAAATTCATGCAGTAGTCATGAAGATATTGACTTCTTTCAGACATTGGTTCTCTAGAATTTGATGGGCTGTCGTAGGCACAACAAATTAATAAATATATTTCCTACTAATTAACTGGTAATATAGCGGTAGTAAGTGATCGTTCCCACAGAGAGCTGTGTAATTGATAGAATATTTGTATTAGTAAAATAAAGTAAATCACAAAGGGGGTTTTGGTTGTAAGATAAATATAAAGATAATAATAAAGAAAAGAGATGATCAAGGAATCCTTCGTCGTTACCAAGCGTTTACTGGATTAGAATACTTATCTATCTTCATTAGAACCATTCATCACCAACCGTAGAATAACAACTAGATTAGCGTTATCCCCAAAACTCCTTCAACCACTGGATATGGAAGTTCTCGACTACCAGATTCTATTCAACGAACCACCAAGTAGTAGATCACTCAAGGTGTAATCCAATCGAACGCCTTAAGCTTTGTGAATTTAGGTTGATCCCAGTAGTTAAACTCTTAGATCAAGGTTTACTTGCTGGTGTTGTCTTCACACATGATTGCTCCTCAGAATCCCTCTGTAAGGTCTCGCGATTTCTACTTGTGAAGAGAGTTAATCGACGATTACTTATCTCCTAACTTCCACTAGCAATAGAACAATCAATAGACTAATCTAGTATGCATCCCAAATCAATCTAAGAATCACTCATAAACCCTAGATATGGTAAAGACAAACGATGATGATAAAAACTCTCAATAGATTTGTATTATTAATAAAGATTCACGCTTAGAACATTGAATTCATCCTTAATCAACAAAGGATTTAGCTACTCATGATTACACAATTACCTGGTTTCCCCCTAAAGGGGTAAACCCTAAAATATTAATGAAGAACAAAAGTATAATATGAGATTCGATGATACGTGAAAGACCTAATACCTATTTTTATAGGTTTACATTGCTTGTCCATCAAGTATTTAGTTTGGTTCAAGAACCCGACCCGAAAATACGACATAAACGACTCCAAACGTGCCCTTAGGCCTTCCAAGGCATTTATACACATTTTCCACTTGCTAAGTTCGCAAACCCAGTCCGCGAACTTCAAATTCCAGCAGAAATTTTCGGAATTAAAGTATGAAACCCGTCCGCGAACTTCACTGTCTTCGGTATTCAATAAAAGTTTGTTTTGGCCACAACTTCTTCATCCGAACTCGGAATGACCTCATTCTTTTTGCATTCTTTTTATCTTTCGATTTTATTAATGATAAAGATGCTGATGAGAAATCCTTAATTTGAATGAGTTAATATAGGTCTTTGGCCCTTCTCTTGATTTTGAGCGTTTTGCTCCTTTTCGTCGCACTTTTCTTCCACTACTCTTGGACTTAGGCGCTTGGATACTTGGAATACTTCCATTCCTAGCTCTTTTCAACACTTTATAGCTCCTTTTTGGATGATTCACCTATTAGAGTCAAATAAGAGAAAACAATAGTAATAATACGAATACATGCAAGAATAATAGCTTAAACAAGTATGGAATGGACACTAAAATCATAGGAATTATGCAGTTATCAAATTCACCCACACTTAGATTTTGCTAGTCCTCAAGCAAACTAAATAAAACTAATCCTAAATACAACAACTCCATCTCGTTGAGAAAACGGTTACACTTAGCATGTATATCAAGCCTTTAAACCCCTAGGTGTCCCTAGTGGACGAGTTATAGTCTCGTGAGGGTTTACAAGAGGTATACCCACAAAACCTACTCCAATTTCCCGCCTTGGAAGAACCGCTAAGGATAGACACAAAGCAAAAAGCCAATAATTAGCTTGCAAAGTTCTTTAGCAACAAACATCCCACATACATTCCAATCATCACACCTAAGTAATTACTTACGTGTGACATTCAACCTGATTGCAAAACTCTACTAAGATAGTCATCATACTTGTAGTTGCAGGAAATCCTACAGTACATCCCTCACAAGAATTCATAATAATCAACACATCTTTAAGATCAACAATCACACTTTTTATTAATTGAGTTTTGGAATTTTACAAGAAGGAAAATGAAATCAAGAATACAACTACTATTATAGATTTTCTCTCTCCTCAAAACTCTCTTCCACTCTCCAAAAATATCTCTCCCCTCTCTTAAGCCTACTCGGTCCTTTATATAGGACATTTCATAGTGGATGACAGCTAAGCTGTCCTTTATTTTTGGATCTGGCTTGCGACATTCTCGCAAGTATTCAAATGTTAAATCTCACAACTCTCCTAAATCTCGCTAGGTCTTCACATCTTTCTCGTGTTCAGGCTGTCGTCATCCGTTGCGTCATTTTTATTACCAATCTACGATATCTTCGCAGTGTGTCGTTCAAGGATTTCGTAAGGATATTGATGTTGCGATATTCTGATCCTACATCTTGCCTCTTCTCATGTCTTCTCTGCGAAGGAGAGAATGATGTGAGAATTAATGCTTCGAATTTCCGCAACTGTTCATTTCTTTCCTTAAATTTTATGTCGACAAGATTCCATGAATTAAGCATAACCGCTTACACGTGTTAAATATTCCCCTATTCACCGACACATTAAATGCTAACCGGTCATCATTTTCTTGTGTATTTAAGAAGAGATCCATCATAAGAATATTTTGTTTCTTTTACTTCGTCTTCTTCATCTCTACATTCTCTGTGAATCTTTTTGTCGTCTGCAACTTTTTACTACTGTTCATCTTTCTGTAAATCTTCTCCATCTTTCTGCTACTGTTCTTATGGAGCCATCAAGGTTTGTTGATTTTGCTGAAACTGATCTTTCTGGGATTGATCTCTTCTACTAAAATTATCTTATTTGATTTTGTTCATCTTTGAATAATTCCCATACTGTTTTTGTTTCAGCAAAAGTACCTCTAGCACCAAGTTCACAATCCAAAACCCTAATGTTCCCAAGGGTTCGCAGCCAAAAATCGTTGTAAACAAAAGAAAACCTGCGAATAGCAAGGTATTAAGAAACACTTATTCTTTTAATAACAATATTGTTGCCTCTGTTTCTTATTTGACTTGTGATTCGCAGGATGATGGCGATAGGCCCCCCAAAAGAACTCGCCACCTTAAAAATGTTGAAACTTCTATTCCGTTTCCTATGTTTAAGCTTTCAACACCTCCTGCGATACCTTCGCAAGCTGAATCCCCTCTCCTTATTCACGAAAGTGTCGCCGCAGACTTCTCCCCTGTAACTGACCTTTCTATAAATGAAATTCCTCGTGATAACCCTGTTGCGAATGAACCATTCTCTTCTTCTGCTGTCAATGCCCCTTCTCTTGACACTGCCTCAGCCCCAGTCATTAACCTTCATCAAATTTCATCTTCGGATGACACATCTATGACGAAAGATGATTCAACTCTCCCATCTTCTGTCATCATCACTTCTTCATCCGAATCTCTCCCTTTTACTAAAGAAAATCTGGAAGGGATGGATATTGCTTTCAAGGTTTTATCAGATATTCTGGATGATGTCAAGAAAGCCTCCATTGATCCTATCAAATCTGGTGTCTGCGAAATTTTGAGTAAATATTTTGGCTCTGACAGAATGGCTGCGCAAAAATCCTTAGAAAAGGAAGTTGAAACTTTGAAGAATAACCTCCAAGTTATGACCTTGAAATGTGACACTCTTCATCTTGAAAATCAAAAGCTTCAGAATGTTTCGCTGGATCGTGACAATCTTCGCAAGAAGAACGAGGAATTAAAAGGTATGACTTTTTTTTTTTTTTTTTGAAATCCCTTGTTCGCCCTTTTAAGCTTTAAACCAGAAACGAAAAATGGAGATATATCAGTTTGAATCCGTCGCTGAAGAAGCCCGAATGGATAGAGATGCTTGGATGGATCAATATAACCAATTAGATAATCTGCATACATACTCAGTTGATCAAGTAGATAATATTACCAAGGAGAATGCTCAATTAGTTCAGAAGCAAAACTAATTAAGTAGTGAATTATCTCGCCTCTCTTACTCTTTGACTAAAGCTAATCTGGAGTTGGAAACTTTATCAGATGAGAATGAAACCCTATCTCCAGAGAAGCAAATTCTTTTAAATAAGGTGGCGATCTCTTCGCAACAGCTTAACATTTGTCAAAAAGTATGTAATGAGCAAGAAAAATCTCTGTGTTCGTTGAGAAGTAAACTTAAAGAAGTTACTGTTGAGAGGGACAAACTTATTCAAGGTAGAATAACTTTAAGTGTAAAGGCAAGCCAACTCAAGGATCAATATTCCAAGCTAGAAGAATCCTACTCTTCTCTTGCGAAGGAAAACACCTTACTCATTTCTAATGAAAAGAATTTGCGATCTCGACAGAAAGGTTTGGTTGGAGATAAGTTTGACAATGCCATGGACCACTTGGAGAATAGTTTCTTGGCTTTAACCTAATATCTTATCTCGCAAAAGGAAGGTAGTCATAAAATTTGACTGCCTCAACCATTTTTTCTTTGTTAAGTCTTTTTATGATATCTTCCTTGCAAATTCTTCGCCTGAATGATTTTCTTTATTATTTGTTTTTGCGGAATCTGAGAAAAATCTTCGCTCCTCCCTTTCTACTTTGGAATCTAGCTATGCCAAGATTCGCAAAGAGAATGCATTACTTGCCTCTACCCTTGCTCGTTCTCGCGATCGGGCAGAAAGAAGATTTGATTATCTTGCTTATTCCAAAGATATACAAAGTAGGAATCACCAGAAAGCACTCATTCGCCAAGTTCATCTCAGGGCTGAAGTTCTCGTGAATGATATCTTATTTTCCAAATCTCTTGCTCCTATATCTGTCGAACCTTTGGAAGTAGATGATGATGAAGTTCCTTGTTATCCTGATAGTGATTATCATTATGAAAGTGGCAAAGATTTCGCAAATGAAGAGGAAGTTCCTCCTAATGATGAAACTGTTGATAATAACCCAAATGAAGAAGAAACCAGAATAAACCAGAATGAAGGAAGGACTAAGAAGTGAAAAAGCTGGCGAAAGTGAGAAAGCTGGTGAAGGTGATAAAATTGGTGAAGAATGTCCATTATCTCCTTCCGGCAAAAAAGTTGATGTTGAGGCTTGAACTTCTTTTGTATTTTTACTTCTTTGGATTACTTCATCTTTATAACTTCTTGCAAATGGTGTACTTCAGTCATCTTTGAGATGTATTTACTCTTTTATTATTCTGCTTACTAGTGAGGAAGATAATGCTTGTTGTTTAACAATTCCCATACTGCCTCTCATTATCTTTCTTGCGATGAAAGATCTGCATAAGTAATAGTTAATTCTTAATTTTTTTTTTTTTTTAATCATGTGGTCTTATTTTGCCTTCCTAGTTAAAGGTCTTCTTGTGCCACCTCTTGTCATTGCGACAAAATCGCAGGACGTCTTTGCATTTGCATGCAAAAACCCATTGATCTTGCCTTAACTCTATCTTTTTTATTGAAATTTTGTTGCAACAATATGACAGGCCAAAAAATTCTCGCGAAAATAAAGCCCCATGACATTGCCGTCTTGCGACGAAATCGCAGGACGTCCTTACACTTTCATGTACTGACCCATTGATCTCGTCTTATCTTTTTCTTTTGTATTATTGCCTCTTCAGGATTGTCGCACAAATATGACAAGCCTAAATTTTCTTGCGAAAATAAAGCCTCATGACATTTGCGTCTTAAGACACTTATCAGCTCCCTAATGGAGGGTTCCGCCCTTATCTTCCCCCTGGTTGCCCCTTCAAGGAGACGTACCTCTACCATACAAGGTTGGCTCCTCCCATCCGGTCTTAACAACAACCAGTTGTTTTCGCATCCTCTTATCCCTTTTGCCTATAGGGCTTATGGTTACGAGACTGCACCCTAAGTGGAGTTTTCTTCGGGACGAGTGCAACATAAGCCAAGACTTGCCAAGAATGGCTGAGACGCTTCAAACTCCCCAGGCACTCTTGGCTCAACCGTGTACCTCGGCACCTTGATCGAATGCTTTGACTCCTTAGAAGAGACCCTCGAGTCGTCCAACCTAAGTCATAAGCTTAGGTTGAAAATCCGAGGTACCTCTCCTGGATGGGCTTTATTGACCCCAAATCTCCATGACTCAGGTTCCAGGGGCGGTGTAACCTTTTCCCTGAGCCATGCAACAGGTATCCCCTTTTATGACGCACTTTAGGTCTTACATTTGCCTCTTGCGAAATTTTGATTTCGCGAACTAGGGTGTACGCCATAGCAGGTTCGCCCCTTTCTAGTATGTCATTGATCTTTGATTATCTTTTTCGCATGTTCTTTCTTTGTTTTGTATAATCTCGCAATAATTCTTTCACAAGATTTTCATATAGATTCATTTTGCTTCAATCATACATCATTTCCCAGTCTATTCTTTCCCCACAATCTTTTACGGGTAATTTCTCTTTAAGTATAACCTGTTCCATGATCTATCGAGTCTGCGGCCCACATCTTTACCCTCAGGGTCCATCAATATATATGAACCTGTTCCAACTATATCCTTAATGATATAAGGTCCATCCCATTTTTTCGCAAGCTTTCCACCACTTTCTCGCTGATATATTGGTGTTTCTCGCAGCACCAAGTCACCTGGTTGAAATTCGCGTGTTTTAACACGTTTATTATATTCTCGGTCTAATCTTCGCTGGTAATTTTCCATATGCTGTAGATCTCTTTCTCTTTTTTCTTCTAATTCATCTAACTTGGTTAAAATAATACCCGCACTAAGATTTTTCTCCCAAGCTTCTCTCTTTGTTGTTGGAATAATAACTTCTGTTGGTAGCACAGCCTCAACTCCATATGTTAAACAGAAAGGTGACATTCCCGTAGCTTCTCGCCTGGTTGTGTTGTAAGCCCATACTGCATTATGCGCCCGTTCGCACCATGCTCTATTATGCCCTTCTAATTTCTTCTTCAATATATCTGCGATTGTCTTATTTGTTGCTTCTGCCTGTCCGTTGGCCTGAGGGTATAAGGGAGTTGACTTCCCATATTTTATCTTAAATGCATCAAGTAATAGTTCTATATTCTGTCCCTCAAACTGTTTCCCATTATCAGATACCAATTGTGCGGGGATTCCAAATTTGCATATGATATTCTCAAATACGAATGTAAAAACGTCTTTGTCGCGAATGTGTTGTACTGCCTTTACTTCTGTCCATTTTGTGAAATAGTCTGTAGCGACAATCAGATATCTTCTTTGTCCAGACCCCGGTAAAAACGGTCCCACAATATCTAAACCCCATTTTCCAAAAGGCCATACACTTGTTGAAGATGTTAATGGTGCTCCAGGTGCATGTATTTTCATTCCGTGCCTTTGGCAATCTTCGCAACATCTTGATATTTGTTTCGCATCTTCATGCATATATGGCCAGTAATAACCTTGTATTTTCGCTTTGTATGCCAAAGATCTTCCGCCGCTGTGATTGCTAGCATCCCCACTATGTAACATCTTTAACACTTCTTCACCTTCTTTTCGTGTCAAACATCTGATTCAAGGTCTGTTAAAGGATCTCCGGTACAATATCCCATCTCTTAGTTCATAATTTGTCGCACGGCTTTTTAATTTGTGCGCCTCCAATCTATTCCTTGGTGTTTCTCCTCTCATCAGATATGCATGAAGTTCTGCTCTCCAATCTTCGATATTGGGTGTTTGTTCTCCATCTTCTATGATCATTACATCTACCTCTTCTTCTTCTTCTTCTTTATTGATTGATGGTGATAAAAGTGTCTGTATCTTTATGCATCTCGCAGTTGGGTCTGTCATCATACTTGAGATAAAAGCAAAAGCATCTGCGAGTCTATTATCTTTTCTTGATATGTGTCTCCATTTTATTTTTGGGACTCTCGCTGACAATTCTTCAACAAGTTTCTTGTATTTCTTCATGGATGATTCATTTGTAGTGTATTATCCTTTTATTTGACGAATGACTAGTTGCGAATCACTGGTGATTCGCACATTTTCCAACTTCATTTCTATTGCGAACTTCAGGGCATGTATCACAACTTCATATTCTGTTTCATTATTGGTGGATGTAAACTCCAATCTGAAGGAAAAAGCCATTTTGTTTCCCTCTGGCGAAATCAAAACAATTCCAACTCCGTTACCTTCCCAATTTGATGATCCATCCACCAATATTTCCCATCTATTTGGCTCTGTTAATAGATCTCTCGGATTTCCATGTTCTTCTTCTACATCCATCATTTCTTCCACAGCTTCATCATCTTCTAAAGGAAATTCTGCTAAGAAGTCTGCAACAACTTGCGATTTGGGTGAAGATAATATTTCATATTTGATTTTGAAATGTCCAATTTGTGCATTCCATCTCTCAACGCTGCCTGATCTTTTTGAATTCTTCATTACTGACTCGATTGGTATTTTTGTCAGTACCCTTATTTCATGTGCCTGAAAATATATGCGAAGTTTAAATGCTGCATAAACTAATGCCAAAATTAGATTTTCAATTTTTGAATAATTTTTCTCTGCGGCATTGAAGGTTTTGTTGATGTAATAAATTGGTTTTTCAACTCCTGCGTCTACTCGTAATAATACAGCACTTAATGCATGCGAAGTTGTCGCAAGAGAGATTAATAATTCTTCTACTGGTTCTGCTTTTTGCAAAATAGATATATTCGTCAGATGTTCTTTTATTCCTTGAAAAGCTTTCTCGCATTTGTCTGTCCATCTAAACTTCGTCCCCTTTTTGAGTATGTTGAAAAAATGTTTACATTTGTCTGATGATCGCGAAATGAACCTTCCCAGCGAAGCTAAGAGCCCATTTAACTTCTGCACATCTTTTACCGTCGTTGGTGTTGGCATGTCACGAACTGCTTGCACTTTCTCTGGATCAACTTGTATTCCTTCTTTTGATACGATGTAGCCTAAAAATTTTCCTGACGCAACCCCAAAGATACACTTTTCTGGATTTACTTTGATCTTAAAATATCTCATTTGTTCAAAAATTTCCCTCAGATCTTGGACATGATCTTTTGCTTCTTTACTTTTTATTAACATATCATCCACATACACTTCTAATGTTTTGTGTATCCATTTCGCAAACACCTTCTCTACCATCCTTTGATATGTTGCTCTAGCATTTCGCAAACCAAATGGCATTTTTGTATAACAATATAACCCTCTTGGAGCGAAAAAAGAAGTATGCTCCTGATCTTCTTCAGCGAGAGGGATTTGATTGTAGCCTTTATATCCGTCTAGAGAAGATATTCTATCATTTCCTGCTGCTGATTCGACCATTTGTGGAATATCTGGTAACGGAAAACTGTCTTTCGGACAGGCTTTATTTAGATCAGTAAAATCTATACAAATTCTTAGCCCCTTTTTCTTCTTTGGTACCACAACCATGTTTGCTATCCACTCGGATATTTTGCTTGTCTTATGATTCCCGCATCAAGCATCTTCTCGCAACTCTTCTTCTATTTGAGGATGATATGTTGTTGCGATTTTTCTTATCCTTTGTTTGAATGGCCTCGCATTTTTGTCAATCTCCAACCTATGACACGCCACGGGGCGGGTCTATTCCAGGCATCTCATCCATGTTCCACGCGAAAATATCTTTAAATTCTCGCAACAGACCAATAGTTCTTTCTTCTTCATCTTCCTCCATCTTAGTCCCAATTTTTAGTATTTTGGGTTCTTCTTCGGTTCCAACATTCACTTCCTTTGTTGGTTCCACCGCAGTGTAACTGGTCTTAGGTTCTCCCATAGGTGTGGGTTCTTTTATCTCCTTCGCAGGCTCATTCCCTTCTCCCAAAATTTCGCTGGGTATTCCTTTTCCTTCCTATGCTCTTATCATATAAGCTCTAAATTCTTCTTCTTTCTTTGCCTCCTTCGCCACTTTTCTGCTATTTTTTCGCTTCTTTGCACGTCCTTCATACTGTTTCACTTCAATTAGATAACATAATCTCGCTTTATCAGCCTCCCCTCTAATTTCACCAATCCCACTTGGCATAGGAAATTTAATGCATTGATGTAATGTTGATACTACAGCTTTAATTGCATGTATCCATGGCCTTCCCAATAGCATGTTGTACGGTGATTCCATATCCACTACGCATAGTGCCACTTGTGTTTCAATCTCTCCTAACGAAATTCGCACCTCTATTTCTCCTTTTGGTTTTGTTGTAGATTTGCCAAAGCCATGAATATGATAGGTTGAAGGAGACATCTCTTCATCTTTGTATCCCATTCCTCTCGTATGCATGGTAAAATATTATATCGGTCGAACTCCTGTATCAACCGAGTTACATTTACCGCCCATTCTTCTATAGTTTTTGCTTTGATTTCTCTTTTTCTTTCCGTGTGGTTACTTTGTGATTACCAAAGGAGATGTGTGGTTTAAATTTTCTCTTGGTACCTCTCGGTGCTGTGAATGTAATCTTCTGTTTTTCCCAATCTTTCAAGGGTGATACCTTCTCCATCGTCGTGATTTTCTTTCCTTCAAAATCTCGTTTATGTATTATCCCTCTGATATTTTCATGGAATTCATTAATCATTGTTTTCGTAATCAAGCTACACTCCAACTTTCTATTACATTCCTTGATTTTAATTTTCTCTACTTTAACTGATTTATCCATTTGTTTCATCATTTTCTTGATTTGAACAATCTTAATAACAATCTTTAATCTTTAATCTTCAATCCCTGTTTCTAGCGCCATTATGTAGTTGCAGGAAATCCTTCAATACATCCCTCACAAGAATTCATAATAATCAACACATCTTTAAGATCAACAATCACACTTTTTATTAATTGAGTTTTGGAATTTTATAAGAAGGAAAATGAAATCAAGAATACAACTACTATTATAGATTTTCTCTCTCCTCAAAACTCTCTTTCACTCTCCAAAAAGATCTCTCCCCTCTCTTAAGCCTACTCGGTCCTTTATATAGGACATTTCATAGTGGATGACAGCTAAACTGTCCTTTATTTTCGGATCTGGATTGCGACATTCTCGCAAGTATTCAAATGTTAAATCTCACAACTCTCCTAAATCTCGCTAGGTCTTCACATCTTTCTCGTGTTCAGGCTGTCGTCATCCGTTGCGTCATTTTTATTACCAATCTGAGATATCTTCGCAGTGTGTCGTTCAAGGATTTCGTAAGGATATTGATGTTGCGATATTCTGATGCTACAATACTTGTTGCAACGTTTGCCACAACACTCGCATACTGAAATCACATGGATAGATAAGAAAATGGAAATGGAAAAGTGAAGTGTGCAAATGTTGACTTAAGTGAAAGATGTTACCCACAATACTTGTATGAATGTCGTCAAAGGATATATATTTATAGAACACTAGTTGAGAGAAGCACCCATTTAACTTGACCACATGATTAGATACTCTACGCGCATGTTTCCTTTTCAGCAAGTACGTGATAGTTGCCTTGGATCCTGCATTCCAAGCTTGTTTAGGAGACGGAGACAGGGATAACGTTTCACACATACTGTTATCCAAGTGTCGAGAACCTCATCAATAGTCTTTTTGACTTGCTATATAATGATGATATGGTTTTTGTTTTCATCGACTATGATTATCCGCGATTCCGGACATATCATTTATTAGTGTCGATAAATGAAGAGGAGCCTTATATATATATATAATTTTTTTTTCGGCTCACTCTTTACTCTTTACGAGTGTGATACAATTGTCTTATGGGGCTTTTATATAAACTCAACCAATGATTATCTTGCTACAAAAGCCATGACAATATCAGGATCCCACCAAATCACTTTAGAGAAAACTGCAAGAATAAAAAGAAAGTGATTCAGTAATAATTAATTGCGAGGATGAATCTTTCAAATGACTACCATATCTTAGTTTAACATTAAATCATGAACGTATATATTTAAGGATTGTGGAATGATAAAGTGGAACTCAATCTATAGCTGTAAGAACTGTTTCAACCTGAAAAGGTTTAGAGTGTCATCCTAAATAGCTCATAATTAACTCCAAAAGACGAAGTCTCAAGTATGCAATAAATCAAAGAGTATTATTTTTTTATTTTTATATGTAATCCAAACATGCTTAACTACTCCCCCACACTTAAACTCAACATTGTCCTCAATGTCCAAAACCGAAAACTCTGATTTCTGACATAACATCCCTGAAAAACTCAAAAATTGTACCAATGGGTAGGGAACTAGGAAAAGCATCCTAAACTAAAGTGGTTCGCCTACGTTTTTTCTATAAGGTTTCAAAATTTCATAGTGTTTCGATAAACGGTCTGACTTTTATGGCCTCCGGACAGACAGACATGCTATCTGAAAAAGTTCTGTAAAAATACCGAAACTCAAATTTCCAGGCCTATCGCTCCAACTTAACAGACTCCGAATTCATATTTTATTTTTGAAAAAGAAAGGTGAGTCTGTCCTCTTTAAAATTTGGGGTTAACCACTCAAATCGGACTCCGTATGAAGTCTCGAAAGCTATTTTCGTAACAAGTACGCAGTCAGAATTATTCTGACGAAAATAGTTTCGTCAAAACTTTCATTATAGATATAGGACTTTGTAAAATCTAAGATGGGAATGCAAGATATGATATGAAAAACTAAGAAAAATTAGTCATTTCTATACTCGAAAGTGGATAGAGAACATAGAATTCAGGAACTTCAAAAGGTTCCTCAGCTTGGTGAACCTGCACAATACTCAAATCAAACACATCAAGTGGTGGATACTTAAAAGCAAAATAATCCGTTAAAACTTTAGAAGCACACAACTCCAATCCTAGGTGATGTATTTTCTTAAAAGTAGGGTTAACAACTCTTTTAGAAGCTACTTCGATTGGATGGAAAGGATCAATAGATATATAAAATTAAGCAAAGGATTAGACAAACCTTGTACCGGATCCTCATTAATTATCTCCAGTGAATTATTTACCTCAAGTATATCGTGGTCCTCTATCGAACTATTATTATCTAGCTCAATTGGGTCTTCCACGAATTTAATCAATTTGGTTTCATTCTCAATATCAATCTCTTCAACAACCTCGTCATCGGAATCGGAATCCTCTCCTAAAACGTCTAGTTCATTGATGCAACTCCTAATTTCTTCGTTTGAGTACGTTACACCATTTATAACAATAGATATGCCATACCCAATCTCCTCCTTTTGAATAGGTAAGGGATCTTTATTATGATCCGGAGTTTGAATAATTGTATCATTGTTACAAGAACTTTCAAAAGGTTGCTCATCTTCATCGGAATCTTCGTCTTCAATTGTATGGAGCCCTTGTTGATGTTGTGCCATCACTTAGAATTGGTCAAGACATTCATCGAAACCAACACCTTCACTCACCACACTATTTCCAAACCAAGTCTCCCCTTTTTGAATAGGTGAATGATCATAACAACGATCAGGAATTTGGTTAGATATATTGAAGTAAGATTCGGTTGGCATATTGTTATCCGCACTTAGTTACTCATTGAGTGACTCCATTGTGGACATACTAGCCTTTAAATAATGCATAATCTGATCAAACTTCTGCTCAAGTTCAGGAGATAAACAATTAGAAGCATAACTATCCTCCCATCCTTGTGATTGTTCACTTACATACCCGTCACAAGGTTGTTGATATGTATGTGAATATCCATAAGATTCCGTAGGATATTGATCATAGCCAAAAGATTGGTTTTGATTATACCCATAGGATGGTTGGTAGTTTTCATATGAATGAGATTGAAAACCATATTGATTACCACTATTATGTGATTGATCTTGTGCTCCGTACATGTTATTTCCGTAAGGAAACATGACGAATCACAAGGAAAACAAAATCAAAACAAAAACCTAAAAACAAAAACAGCTAAACAAATAACAAATGAATTAGCGACTGCTCCCGGCAGCGGCGCCAAAATTTGATGGGCTGTCGTAGGCACAACAAATTAATAAATATATTTCCCACTAATTAAATGGTAATATAGCGGTAGTAAGAGATCGTTCCCACAGAGAGTTGTGTAATTGATAGGTTATTTGTATTAGAAAAATAAAGTAAATCACAAAGGGGGGTTTAGTTGTAAGATAAATATAAAGACAATAATAAAGAAAAGAGATGATCAAGGAATCCTTCGCCGTTACCAAGCATTTATTGGATTAGAATATTTATCTATCTTCGTTAGAACCATTCATCACCAACCGTAGAATAACAACTAGATCAGTGTTATCCCCAAAACTCCTTCAATCACTGGATACGAAAGTTCTCGACTACCAGATTCTATTCAACGAACCACTAAGTAGTAGATCACTCAAGGTGTAATCCAATCGAACGCCTTAAGCTTTGTGAATTTAGGTTGATCCCAGTAGTTAAAATCTTAGATCAAGGTTTACTTGCTGGTGTTGTCTTCACACACGATTGCTCCACAGAATCCCTCTGTAAGGTCTCGCGATTTCTACTTGTGTAGAGAGTTAATCGACGATTACTTATCTCCTAACTTCCACTAGCAATAGAACAATCAATAGACTAATCTAGTATGCATCCCAAATCAATCAAATAATCACTCATAAACCCTAAATATGGTAAAGACAAACGATGATGATAAAAACTCTCAATAGATTTGTATTACTAATAAAGCTTCACGCTTAGAACATTGAATTCATCCTTAATCAACAAAGGATTTAGCTACTCATGATTACACGATAACCCGGTTTCCCCCTAAAGGGGTAAACCCTAAAATACTAATGAAGAACAAAAGTATAATATGGGATTCGATGATACGTGAAAGACCTAATACCTATTTTTATAGGTTTACATTGCTTGACCATCAAGTATTTAGTTCGGTTCAAGAACCCGACCCGAAAATACGACATAAACGACTCCAAACGTTCCCTTAGGCCTTCCAAGGCATTTATACACGTTTTCCACTTGCTAAGTTCGCAAACCCAGTCCGCGAACTTCAAATTCCAGCAGAAATTTTCGTAATCAAAGTATGAAACCCGTCCGCGAACTTCACAGTCTTCGGTATTCAATAAAAGCTTGTTTTGGCCACAACTTCTTCATCCGAACTCGGAATTACCTCATTCTTTTTGCATTATTTTTATATTTCAATTCTCCTCAAGATGGTGATGATAAATCCTTAATTTGAATGAGTTAAGATCGGTCTTTGGCCCTTCTCTTGATTTTGAGCGTTTTGCTCCATTTCGTCGCAATTTTCTTCCACTACTCTTGGACTTGGGCGCTTGGATACTTGGAATACTTCTATTCCTAGCTATTTTCAGCACTTTATAGCTCCTTTTTGGATGATTCACCTATTAGAGTCAAATAAGAGAAAACAATAGTAATAATACAAATACATGCAAGAATAATAGCTTAAACAAGTATGGAATGGACACAAAAATCATAGGAATTATGCACTTATCAAGAAGCTTGTTTTATGGAATCCGGTTCCAAAAGACAAGTATCCACTTCATCCTGTAGTTGTTGACTATCACTGAGAATTTTACAGGTCTTTTTGAAAGACTCGTCTTCCTTTAACTCGTAAAGTTCGAGTTCAAAAGACAGATCACTGATTTATTTTTCTATCTCAGCAAACTCAATGAGTTTTCAACTCATTTTTTCTTTGGGATCTTCTGTGAGTCTGAGATACAATTGGCATTCTTCTACAGAGCAAATTTCTTTGGAACGTAGAGACTCAACAATTTCATTGTTTGACATTTCTTCAAACAATTTTGAGTCATCTAATCTTGGTTATACGTTAATTGAATCCGTCATAGATTCAAATCTTATAGATTGGATCGCACCAAACACAGATTGTTAGGTCTTTTCGTGTTTTCCTGCTCTGATACCAATTGAAAGGACGAGGGTACCCAAATATACCTCAATCTAAAACTTTTCCACCTATAAGTCCTTTCTCCGAAAGTGATTGTCTATGGACTGAAGTCGAGACAATACAACTAATCGGTTCACACTTCGTGTGATCGTGTATGGATACGAGATCGAGACAATACGACAACAAGATAACTTGTGTGATTGACTATGGATTCAAGATCGAGACAATAAAAAAATGAAGTATGTTTACTTGATAAAAGATTCGGACTTAACCAAACACAATAGGATTGGTATCAAGTAAATAGGAATTAACGTTTGTGTATTTTACTTGCGGAATAAAACAATTATAATTGCGGAAATAGAAAAGCAAAAGACACGGCAAGATTTTCTTAAAGAGGAAACCGCAAATGCAGAAAAGCCCAGGGACCTTGTCCAGAATTGAATACTCTTAGGATTAAGCCGTTATACAAAATCTAAACCAACTTCGTATAGTTGAGACCAAGCAACTAAACCTATAGTTCACCTAGTTCCGTCTGTATCCCTGCGCCTCCAACTTGTAATAAGTCACACACTTGGAACAATTCCTTTGGTTCGTATTCCAAACAGTAAATGAACAACAAATATGTTCGGTAACAACTCTTTTCAATCAAGTGATATGAGTTCGACAAAAGGCTCTTCCGTTTATCCCAATAAACTCCTTTGTCAGGTCCTTAGATCTATCTTATCAACAATTACCAAAGTAATTGTTAAGATTTTGTAATCAATACTTTGAATCACAAAGAATTTTATTGATGTTGATCTACTCAACTAATCAATCGAATCTATCACAAAGATAAACCGATTATAGTTGGATCCTCCAGCCGATCAAGTTTTGTGCACACCAAAGATTATGAACCCAAATCAGAAATCTTCTTCGTCTTCAAATCTTCTTAGATCTTCAATAAACACCTGCACATAATCAACTTGAAGCTCTTGTGATCAATCACACACAGAACGGAGTCTGTTAACAATGGATTATCACAAGATGTCTTTAGATCTACAAACAGTCTAAAGATCCCCGCCGAAAATTCTATCTAGTTTGAGTGATGGTAGGACTGGAAGATATGCCTACAATTAAACTGCAAGTGCACAGTGCCTTATTATGTATAGTGCAAATAAAGGTCGATCCACAGGGACAAGGTGGGTGTAGAGTTGATTCCAAAGTCTTACTAAAACTGATTCAAAAGAAAGAATAACGCAAAGGTTGTTTTGTTGGGTGTCAATACGACGAAACAGATGATATGAAATATAAACTAGAATGCAGAAAACAAATGGATAGAGGATTTAAACACACAAACAAGAAGTACTAGGGCAGTCGAATCCACTGCTTAACCTAGGCTAGATAATTCAGTTATGGATATTACTCTTTTCCTTTTAAGGAATAGCGGTGAAGATTCGAGTCTGCCGCTTATTCAAGGTGATCTAAAGATGGATAATTAATCACAACTATAGTATTCATCCTAAGCATTAATTGTCTGATTAAAGCACAACTAATCAAAAGAAAAATCAATTCATTTAAGCTTGAGTTGCAGCACAACAACATAGAATTGTTCCAACTACCTAGGTTGCATAACAAACAAGGTGAAAGTAATATGTTGTAGCACAAAGATTAAATCTATCCTTAAGCAGTTAAGCATAACAAGAACAAATTTCATAACCAAAATCATCTAGTATTAGATTAAGAGTTTCATCTCTAAAGCCCTAGCTAAGAAATTAGAACATAGCAAACACAAAAATTAAACCTAAAATAACATTACAGATTGCACCGGCTAACTCGGGCTTACTTTTCATCAACAACCCCATTCTCAATTTATACAAAAGTTTTCCTCTATTCTCCACAATCCCCATAGTCAACAAATACAATCATAAATTTAGGGATTTGTTGTTCTTGGAACTCACCACTGTGGATAGTCTTCATTTGCAGCCACCCTATTACTTTCAATAGCTAATTGTCTGACGATGTTGATGTTGTAGAGAACTAGAAATTCAGATCTCTCCTTTGTCATTCTCACTGCTGTTGAGGACAAATTCACCGCCCTATTGTTCCTTGAGTAATAGCTATTGATATCTAGGGAAAGCTTAAACGAATTCGACATCTGATTGATTAGGGAAAGAGAAGGTATGGGTTTGACAGCTTGAGAGAGATAGGCGGTGCTGGTGGTTTGGCAGAAGATAAGAAGAATGGGTGCAGTTGTCGGGTGGAGTAAGAAAGAAGATGATTTCTTTTTAGTTCTGTTCTGGGAAATGGAAATGGGAAGAGTGATAAAGGGCGTGTTTGGGTGTTGGATGATTGTACCTGGCTTAGGTGTATGAAGTTTTAATTTGTTCTCTCATTTTCCAAACATGGTTAGCCCATTCTTCAGTCCATCTACTTTCTGATATGAGTTGATCTTTAAGTCACACGTGAATTCCACTTTCTATACCGTTGCCATTCTAACCTCCAGCCACCTGCTCATTTTATGAACCTCCAAATATTCATCACTCCTACAAAACAAACACAAAATATCAATAATTACAACAAAACATATTATTGACACCCCGAGAAGCAAAATGCATAATTTGACTTAAAATACGACATTGAAGCATTTGAGATGTGATAAAAGATAACAAAATGATATAGGAATATGCATTATTAGGCACCGATCACACCCCCAAACCTGCATTTTACTCATCCTCGAGTAAACAAAAAGCTAAGAAAAGTTCTAGGACAAAATAGAAGCTCAGATTCCATGAAATGTGACATGTGCAATTCAGTTTTAGCTCACAGCAAATGGATATGTCAATCTAGATTTCAAAGGCACAATTCTAGCACTGAAACAACTAAGGACATGTGATAAGAGTGTAAAGTGTATCTACACATGCTTATAGAATGATCAGAAGTTATGACTGCCAATCGCTAAGAGATAGTTTTTAGGCTAAGAACTGAATTCAAAGCCAAGCTAGCTGTCCGGCTTTACGAGAATTGTGAATGTTCACCTAAGAGTTGGTGATATTTTAGCTTACCCGCGTTGTACATCGATGGCTACACCCTCCATTGCTTTATTACACGACTATTTACAACACATAACTGAACAAAGACATTGACTGCAATATTTACATTGACTACTCTCATTTGAAGCAAGAGAGGCACTTTTTTTTTTTTTTTTTTTTTGATATAACTGAATTTTCATCTGACTTTGCAATAACAAGAGATATAAACATGACACAACTTTACTCAAAATCTCAAAAATACATTACATGACACTTTTAGCAAGAGGTGGCCCTTTTCGATGCACCCGGTCAAATTCAATGGTTGCTTTTCTTAATGTATCCTCCACCTTCTATCCCAGCCAACCAAAGAACAAGCTAGTCAAGTCTCATTCAGTATTCTAGATGATTGGCAGCCTACTTAACCGATAAAACACCTGCCCGAGGCCATACATGCATTGGTAGATCGTGCATGTGCAAGTTTCTTATCAACATGTGAATTGAACTAGAATCAGGGGTGCCTCATTATCTAGACTAAGAATCCTAATATTTTATATCATGCACAGGTATCACATTTCAAGGTAAATGAGCTCAATTTTTTCATTTTTTTTTTCATGGCAGAGTTCAGTTAAAATTATAGCACAGTGACAAACATATGGTATCTACCTTTCACCCCCACACCTAAACTAAACATTGTCCTCAATGTTTCTAAAAATGATTAGAATTATAACTACAACATACCATTAGAACAATGCTGAGTTTGAGAAAATGGAAAGAGAGTACCAGATTCGAAGGAAGAAAGAACTGAACTCCATTATTCACGGCTAGAATCCAACATTTTTCAGCTGAGATCACATTGGATTAGCACAATATATACAAAAGAAACATAATATTCCACTGAAACATTACCTACTGGATTATATACATGAAAACTTCACCATATACATACAACCTAAAGAGTTGAGGATCAACCCAGAAAACGACATGCATAAATATCGACAGTCTTACACATATATAACATGAGAGTGCAAGTAAGGCTGCTTATGTGAACGAGTTACCCCCAAACCTAAAGTTGGTAACAGATGTGTTTTTTAGCACAAAATCTTGCAATTTTAGAGGTAGATCATGCACAAGGTCTAGTTCAAAGTGGACACTTTTAGGAACGGGCAGAGATACACATTCCAACCGTGGCTCTTCAAAGGTATTGTACTTAGTCAGCAAAATAGTCCAAGAGGACTTGGGAGGCACACAGTTCTAATCCAAAGCTTGGAGCTGTCCACAAAGTGGGTTTGACAACCTCTCGGCCGACATTAAGACAATCATGTTGTGACTTAAGCAGGGAATCAGATTTGTCTAAGTTATTTTCATTTGTATCATTACATGATTCAACTCTCCCTAAGTCAGAAACACGTACAACATCATGCTCAGTTCATAATCATCATCATCTAAAACTTCAGTTTCATGCATAGGGATATCACAAGAAACTTCACACTGTGACCTAGGCAGGGAATCAGACATATCAAGATTGTTCTCATGCATGGCAACAGAAAATTCAGCCCCCCAAGTCAAACACAAGTTGTGTGTAATGATGTTCTTCACAGGAAAATTGCACAGGTTTCAAATCAACAATTTCATGCACATACAAAGACTGAGATGTATGAGGAACAAAGGAATTATCAGCAGTGGAGGTTTCTACAGCATGTTCTAATGTTTCAGAGTCGCAAAACTCTACAATTTTATATTCACAATTGATAACCACTTCTAATGCCATATCATCATCATCGTCATCGTAACAAAGATGCAATTCTCTATTAAAATCTATAGTGTCTCTAGTCAACTCAGTCACCTCTAGATTAGGTTCATATTCAGTATCAGTTACATGAGTAGGACCAGACACACAATTTTCAAAATTTACTTCATTAGGGATGATAAACATTTCATTTTGAAATTCCCCCTTCCTTCATTTTGTAAATGAATCAGATTCATCCTTAAAATCATATTAAGTTGTTCAATGGAAGGGGAGTCTTCAATAGTGGGTATCCTCATTTCGTATAGATATTCATTACATGGTTGTGCACGAGGTTCACTACTAAAGGGAAATTCAGATGTGTTGCTATATGGATGATCATGCAATGCTTGCAATTCAAATCTAGCATTATTTTCTTCAATGAGTTTGAGATTTTCCATCACAGATTGCATACAAGAGCTCATGGGAGTACAAAATTGTTCAACATCCCCTGGTGGTGGATGATACATGTATGAATAATCATTAGGGTTTGCATATTGTAGCTCGAGACCTTGAAAAGGTCCGTTATAATCCCTATAATTATCAACACCATGGTCTAATGGAAACTCAAAATGTGAAGCATGCTCATGTGCGAGTTCTATAATAGATTTCTCATCCCTAATGCCAGTCCAAAATCCAGACATGTCAGGCAATCAATTTGGTCACAAAACAAAACAATAGTAGCCTAACAGACATGCCATATACTATACAACACCCAAAATAAGCAACAAGTGCCCAAGCCAGGAAAGTAATGCTTATAGGAATGACAACAAAATTCAGGGCTAAACGCACACATGCACGAGTTCTGCTGAGATTAATTGATGCACTCAAGACAAGATTAGTCAGGCAACTAGTTTACCAGGTGAACAAGGTATAGTACTCAAGACAGATTAACAAAAATTCAGAGATTGATAGTTTGGACAGTGAGGTTATGAATTCAGCAAGCAAACATGTCACTCAGATAACCTTGAATTATGCTTATGGATACCGGAATTGAAAATCAGTAATGAGCACTATTTCAGCAGTCAAAGCAATTACTTGAGATGGACATCAAGTTTGAGAATACAATATGATAAACACATTTTTGTGTATGATATAATCTCAATTGTATATATTTTTAGTGCTCAATTTTGTACTTATTTTGGTATTTTATCTCTTTGTAGGTATTTTTGGAGAAATAAACATGTATGGAAAAATTGGCTCGAAAAGTGGTATTTGCGCTCGTGGGAGAAAATCACTAAAGGCACCCCTCATTTGGATAAGGGACACCTCAGTTACTAAGGGACACCAACTTGCTATTTACACCCCAGGACACCCAAGTGTAATTGGCACCCCGGGAATGGTTAAGGGGCACATTCTTCTCTAATTTGAATTTCCAGTTTTGGCGCGAGAATAAGTTTGCAGCGAGAACAGTTTAGGGTTCGAGTTTTGAGGGACTTCTGAAGAGATTCAAAGGCGGGATTGTGTTGGCATGGACTTGTTAGAGCATAACAGGCCTGGTATGTGTCTTCTGATCGATCAAAATTGGCTGCAGAATCGTGTTGGAATGAAACAGATGTGAAGAAAAGTTACCGGAATTCTGGGAAACATTTGGACGACATTCTCGGTGTTTGATTCACGAATATGGATTGCATGGGCTTGGTACAACACAACAGGGTTGGTAAGAGAGTTCGTTTTGGGAAAGAAAGAATATTCTGCGTATATCACGAAACAGAGAAGTGATACAGACTCGGGTTTGTTATGGGAATTACGTGCGGCAGGGAGAGAAGATAATCTTGCAGGATTCGACTACATCCAATAAGGAAGGTTTGGCTGCTGGAATACGTGTAAAGGAACCAACAGATAGAAGGAAAGTCCGTCTCTTTAGGGAAAAGAAAACCGAGTTGTTGTCGGATTTATATCGGGAGATTGGTGAACCTGTTGGGTATATAAGGAGTTGGTAGAAGCCATAAGGGGGAGTCGAGAGTTTGGGGACCTAAGGGAGGCTGCAGAGGCAAAGAATACGAATTGCAGAGTAAGTAGCTGCTGCTGCTGAGGAAGGAGGAGACGAAGAACATTGGACCAACAAAGACGGTCGCAGTCCTGCTGCATCAATAAACTATCGTTGTTCAACAGTCTTATAAATTGTAACAGTAATTTCTGTAGCGTCTAAAAACCGTTGCGAATATCTGTGTATTATATTTTCACCAATAAAACACCTTTAGAGCCATGTATCAATCTTTTGAGGGTGTTTTAAGCCTAATGAGCTAAACCCCAACACTGGGACGACGGAGGAAGCCATGTTTCACAATTGCTTGGTAACTATAATGATTCTTCCTGACTTTTTGCATTGATTTAATTGATTTACGATTTTTATTAATTAGTTGTGATTTTGTCTGATGACGTATGCTTAGACTTAAAGCTTTTGATGCGTCATGCTTATGATTTACAATTAATATTTTATAAAATCTACTTTTGGAAAAGAAAAGAGTCAACAAAAGAGCTAGAACCGTTATGAATCATTATATGAACCAATTGAATGTGATTAGTGGTGAAATCCTAAGTCCCAGTACCTCTCGATATTTGTGACAATCCTTTGTATATAAGTCTAAAATCAATCTTTACAAGTCTTTGAACGAACTTTTACTACCACTTTACAACAACATTAAAATCACATCAATTTTTGGCGCCGTCGACGCGGACTTGTATTTAGATTTGTTTAAGGTTTATTTTTATTTTTATTTTTATTTTTTAGGTTTAGGTTTTATTTTTATTTTTATTTTTATTATTTTTGTTCTTTTTTACGCGTTTTGGTATTTCTTGTTTGCTTTCTGATTTGGAGCGAAGCTAAAAGGAAAGAAAAAGTGTTATAAAAGGAAAGCATCGCCAAAGAAGGAAAGAAAAGAGGAGTCCAAAAGGAGTGAAGAAGAAGATTTTGTATATAATTATTTTATTTCTAGAAACTGTAAATAGGGTTTTATTTTTTGTAATTTTTCTTTTTATTTTTGGACACTTTTTGGACTTTATTTTTGGGACATTGGACATTACTATTTTTAAAACCCTAAGGAAGGGTTAAAAAATTAAATAAAACTGTTTGCAGGGAAGGACGACAGTTACGATACTGTCTCGGCCCCTCAGGTTCGTACACTGACATAGGAGTTGGTGGCCTGAGTCGACTTCAACGGTTCATCGCCCGTCTGGTACGGGAGGTAAGACTCTATCCACCCACGAATCCCCTGTCAGTGGGTTTTATTTTGTGTGACAACTCACACCCCTGCAATAGAATGTCGAACCGGTATTACAATAGCCAATACAACGAATATCCGTCTGATTTTCAAAATGGACATTACTTTGACCATAGTGTGAATAGTGGTTGGGAACATCAAACTTTTGGAGGTTATGGTTCATACCCAGTGTGAGCCCAATTACTATTCGCACACCCACCAGTCATACGAGAAAAACAATCCCTCTATTTCTCTAGAAGAGGCTCTCAAGAGTTATACCTTATTTGTGAAGAAAATCTGTAACATTCTTTCAGACGAGCAGTCAACAAAGATGTCTTTAGAAGAAACTCTTAAGCAATATACTGAGAGTACAAATAGGATTGTAGAAAAATTGGCTCAAAATAATCTTAATTTCCAATACAGTGTTTCCAATAGTACCCTTGAAAATGAAGATAGTTATTTGCATAATCAAGATGACAAGGATAGAATTGGTAACACTACTTTAGATGAGGTTCGACCATTTTCATGTTATTATAATGATGATTATGATGAGGATAGTGTTGATGAAGAATTTGAAATAAGTAGGCATAGTGATCAGGAATTTGTTACTCCGATTGAGCTTAATAATGATAATGTTTCTAGTTCAAATCCAAATAATTTTAATAATTATTCACCTATTCAAAAGGACGAGGATTTGACTAGAGATACTACCGTTTTAGACGATGTAGTATTCCCTTTTGATTACGAAGCCAATGATGGTTTAGAGGAACGAGTATATTTTGAGTCTAGCGATTTAGAAACAATAGACTTAGAAAAAGAAAATGAACTCGTAGAGATGAGTGAGGATGTACCTGACTTAGAAGAATCAATTGACCATTTTCAGGAATCAGATGACCTTGAAATTAGGGAAGTTGTGACTAGTCTTTCTAGAGACACTGAAAACTCTAAGTTTGGGGGTGATTATCATTCTCCATGTGCTTTAACTCTTAGAAAAGTCCCTCACTTGGGATTTGACATATGCGCCTCAACCATTTTACAAGATTATCTTCATACACGTTTTCCTGAACCTAGTGATGTCCATAAGGAAGTTCATTTGTTAGAAACCCATCCTCTGGTTGATGTGGTTAGCGCAGGCTATGATACCCAGATTGATTTTGTTTTCCCACCAAATATTTTTCAACCAATTGTGGGAACGTATAAGTTTCAGATGTGTCAATTATTAAGTTTTGAGACTAAACCTAATTACTTTAGGAGATTAGGGTCGACACATTTGTTTAAGGAAGACCACCACTCTCATTGTGGTCAGCTGTGTAAGTCAAATCTGATTGACTTAGAGGATCCGCAATTATTTAGGTTATTATTATGTGCTTCTAAATTTTTACTTGAGTTTTTCCAGACTCTAATACCTAAATCGGATCTTAGCTACGAGGAAATGCAACCCATGAAAATATTTTATTTGGACCCAATTATAGAACCTGAACCTGAACCACAGCTAGATGTAGTTGTTTTAAACAGGAAACTGGACAAGGGTGTGCTTTATTTGTTTATTTTCTTGGCTGGTTGTAGATTCCTTTCATTTGTGGTAGCTTTATTTGGTTTTGATGACCCACAGATTTTTCGGTTATTACTTTATGATTCTCTGAGGTGACTAATCCTTTCTTAGTCTGGCTGAAGACGTTAAACTTAGCACTTCTTGGGAGGTAACCCAATATTCATGCGACACGGTAATATCTTTCCTTAACTCTTTTGCTTCAAATGGTAACAGTTTCTCATTGTTCATGCTTTTAATTTTATCTTTAGAACATTGAGGACAATGTTAGATTTAAGTTTGGGGGTATGGGAGAAACTTTTTAGTTGCATTGTTAAACTCCAGAGCCTAGAAATTTATGCTTATTAAGGATGACACTAACCAATCTAAGTGGATGGAAGCATCTTGGTTGTAGGAGTTGAGGAACCAATCTGATTAGATGGAAACATCTAAAGAGTCTATTCATAAAAGCACAGAGCTCAGGTGTTAGAATTAAAGAAAAAACATGGTAGTTTCGCCATATCTCGTTGAATCCTTTTCACTTCTATTTTTATTTTGTTTTCTTTAAAATATGTTTCTCTAAGTGATTAGGTGGGGCTCACGATTCAAGTTGTTACCACTTCTAGGGTGAAATAGAGTGATTGAGATAAAAAAAAAAAAAAAAAAAAAAAAAAAAAAAAAAAAAAAAAAAAAGGAAATTGAGACCAAACCATCAGACCAACCGGAATAAATTCAATAAAATTGACCACTGGTTCCCTTGTATATGCCAGCTGAGTTGATCTAGAATTAGGGTTATCGACCACTGGTTCCCTTGTATATGCCAGTGTGTTGATATTAGTCCAGACCAATATCTCAGTCCATTAGGATAGGTTCGTTTTGGCAGTGGCCTTCAGACAGATATGAGAAACACCATTCACCTTAGTCAACATCAAAACCATCTATGTTTTTCTATATCCATCTCATAATCTATCCATGTGATTGGTTGACTCCTGTTATGATGTCCAGAAACTATCTGAGTAGAGCTCTGTCACTTATATATGAATTTTAGTATGCTTGAGTGCAAACTCGTGTACATCAATTGGAATTTTGCATCAGGGTACTTCCTCTCGCAATCAATAAGTATGCCAACCAAGGAGACTTTTTAGTGCCTTCCAAGGTTCTGCGTAGATAGCTAAGGTCTGGAGTATAAAGGTTTTGTGCGTACACCTCTGGTAAACCCTCCCGAGACTATAACTCGTCCACTAGGGCCACCTAGGGGTTTAAAGGCTTATTGCATACGCTAAATGCAATCGATGATGCCTGCGATAGTGAGTTAGGATTTTATTTTCTATTTTAGATTTGCTCAAGGACTAGCAAACAATAAGTTTCGGGGTATTTGATAAACACATTTTTGAGTATGATATAATCTCAATTGTATATATTGTTAGTGCTCAATTTTGTACTTATTTTGGTATTTTATCTCTTTGTAGGTATTTTTGGAGAAATAAACATGTATGGAAAAATTGGCTCGAAAAGTGGTATTTGCGCTCGTGGGAGAAAATCACTAAAGGCACCCCTCATTTGGATAAGGGACACCTCAGTTACTAAGGGACACCAACTTGCTATTTACACCCCAGGACACCCAAGTGTTATTGGCACCCTGGGAATGGTTAAGGGGCACCTTCTTCTCTAATTTGAATTTCCAGTTTTGGCGCGAGAATAAGTTTGCAGCGAGAACAGTTTAGGGTTCGAGTTTTGAGGGACTTCTGAAGAGATTCAAAGGCGGGATTGTGTTGGCATGGACCTGTTAGAGCATAACAGGCCTGGTATGTGTCTTCTGATCGATCAAAATTGGCTGCAGAATCGTGTTGGAGTGAAACAGAGGTGAAGAAAAGTTATCGGAATTCTGGGAAACGTTTGGACGACATTCTCGGTGTTTGATTCACGGATATGGATTGCATGGGCTTGGTACAACGCAACAGGGTTGGTAAGAGAGTTCGTTTTGGGAAAGAAAGAATATTCTGCGTATATCACGAAACAGAGAAGTGATACAGACTCGGGTTTGTTATGGGAATTACGTGTGGCAGGGAGAGAAGATAATCTTCCAGGATTCGACTACATCCAATAAGGAAGGTTTGGCTGCTGGAATACGTGTAAAAGAACCAACAGATAGAAGGAAAGTCCGTCTCTTTAGGGAAAACAAAACCGAGTTGTTCTCGGATTTATATCGGGAGATTGGTGGACCTGTTGGGTATATAAGGAGTTGGTAGAAGCCATAAGGGGGAGTCGAGAGTTTGGGGACCTAAGGGAGGCTGCAGAGGCAAAGAATACGAATTCCAGAGTAAGTAGTTGCTGCTGCTGAGGAAGGAGGAGACGAAGAACATTGACCAACAAAGACGGTCACAGTCCTGTTGTATCAATAAACTATCGTTGTTCAACAGTCTTATAAATTGTAACAGTAATTTCTGTAGCGTCTAAAAACCGTTGCGAATATCTGTGTATTATATTTTCACCAATAAAACACCTTTCGAGCCATGTATCAATCTTTTGAGGGTGTTTTGAGCCTAATGAGCTAAACCCCAACACTGGGACGACGGAGGAAGCCATGTTTCACAATTGCTTGGTAACTATAATGATTCTTCATGACTTTTTGCATTGATTTAATTGATTTACGATTTTTATTAATTAGTTGTGATTTTGTCTGATGACGTATGCTTAGACTTAAAGCTTTTGATGCGTCATGCTTATGATTTACAATTAATATTTTATAAAATCTACTTTTGGCAAAGAAAAGAGTCAACAAAAGAGCTAGAACCGTTATGAATCATTATATGAACCAATTGAATGTGATTAGTGGTGAAATCCTAAGTCCCAGTACCTCTCGATATTTGTGACAATCCTTTGTATATAAGTCTAAAATCAATCTTTACAAGTCTTTGAACGAACTTTTACTACCACTTTACAACAACATTAAAATCACATCACAATACTGCCAGTATAAAACTTGGTTTAGGCACTTCCACAAATTGTGCTGCTCCTCTTTCTGCTTTTCCCTTAGCTTGTGTTTCAGTTTCGCTGGCACCTCCAGCACGACACAGGGAGAAGACCAACAAACTGGTTATGTTGCTTCCTTTCCTTGTTTTGTTGAGAGATGTTGCAGGTACCTATGAGATCAAAGGAGGGTTTTAGTTCTCAGGAATGTGCAGGTGAAGCAAAGAATTTCAGAGCTGATAGTTAACAGCTAGAATTACAGGACAAAAGATGGGAACTGCACTGATACAGGGTGCTGAAAACCTGTATACTGCTAGCTAACTAGCAGTACCACACTTGGTGCTACGATTATTGCTACAAATAATTGACCTACAGCTGCAAATTATATTCAAAAATGATGCAACAACAAGTACGATGCACCTAAAATGGGAAAAAAAAATTATTAGCTCTGCAGGATTGTCTAGCACAACCAAAGATTCAGAAATTTCAAGGGGGATGTCACAATGTAGCTGAGATATGGAAAACTCAGGCTTTGAAGTTTCAAGTTTAAGTACAGGTGACAGGATTCTATCAATTGTGGTTAAAACATATGCTGAGTGAAACAACAGGTATCAACAAAGTGACAAAGAAAAGTTAAACATCACAATATTAAACTTACTGATGATATGTACAGATGGTAATATGATCTGAATTATGAAACAATGAAATCTGACAAATGCATAAACTAAGCTACAGGAAACAAATTAGTTATGATGCACAAACAATGCACTTATATACAATGATATTGCTATAATGCTCAAACTAAAATGAGATGCAAGATATATAATATATGGATTACACTCACAGGATATGACAGGGTTGAGAGGATTACAAAAATAAAAGCTACAACACTACATCATGTACAGACATAAATCTTGAAATGGAAAGAGGTACACTAAGTTATACTAATGATGCAGGATATATAACAGATGAATCACTAAGCTACTGCAGAAAGATTGAAAATTCTAAACATATATACAAAACTAAAAGATAAAAACCAGTAAAGTGGATTGTAGATCAACTACACCTCTACCGAGTCCCCGGCAGCGGCGCCAAAAACTTGGTAGGACTGGAAGATATGCCTACAATTAAACTGCAAGTGCACAGTGCCTTATTGTGTATAGTGCAAATACAGGTCGATCCACAGGGACAAGGTGGGTGTAGAGTTGATTCCAAAGTCTTACTAAAACTGATTCAAAAGAAAGAATAACGCAAAGGTTGTTTTGTTGGGTGTCGATACGACGAAACAGATGATATGAAATATAAACTAGAATGCAGAAAACAAATGAATAGAGGATTTAAACACACAAACAAGAAGTACTAGGGCAGTCAAATCCACTGCTTAACCTAGGCTAGATAATTCAGTTATGGATATTACTCTTGTCCTTTTAAGGAATAGCGGTGAAGATTCGAGTCTGTCGCTTATTCAAGGTGATCTAAAGATGGATAATTAATCACAACTATAATATTCATCCTAAGCATTAATTGTCTGATTAAAGCACAACTAATCAAAAGACAAATCAATTCATTTAAGCTTGAGTTGCAGCACAACAACATTGAATTGTTCCAACTACCTAGGTTGCATAACAAACAAGGTGAAAGTAATATGTTGTAGCACAAAGATTAGATCTATCCTTAAGCAGTTAAGCATAACAAGAACAAATTTCATAACCAAAATCATCTAGTATTACATTAAGAGTTTCATCCCTAAAGCCCTAGCTAAGAAATTAGAACATAGCAAACACAAAAATTAAACCTAAACTAACATTACAGATTGCACCGGCTAACCCGGGCTTACTTTTCATCAACAACCCCATTCTCAATTTATACAAAAGTTTTCCTCTATTCTCCACAATCCCCATAGTCAACAAATACAATCATAAATTTAGGGATTTGTTGTTCTTGGAACTCACCACTGTGGATAGTCTTCATTTGCAGCCACCCTATTACTTTCAATAGCTAATTGTCTGACGATGTTGACGTTGTAGAGAACTAGAAATTTAGATCTCTCCTTTGTCATTCTCACTGCTGTTGAGGACAAATTCGCCGCCCAATTGTTCCTTGAGTAATAGATATTGATATCTAGGGAAAGCTTGAAATGGGTGAAGTAATATGAGTACGAATTCGACATCTGATTGATTAGGGAAAGAGAAGGTATGGGTTTGACAGCTTGAGAGAGATAGGCGGTGCAGGTGGTTTGGCAGAAGATAAGAAGAAAGGGTGCACTTGTCGGGTGGAGTAAGAAAGAAGATGATTTCTTTTTAGTTCTGTTCTGGGAAATGGAAATGGGAAAAGTGATAAAGGTCGTGTTTGGGTGTTGGATGATTGTACCTGTCTTAGGTGTATGAAGTTTTAATTTGTTCTCTCATTTTCCAAACATGGTTAGCCCATTTTTCAGTCCATCTACTTTCTGATATGAGTTGATCTTTAAGTCACACGTGAATTCCACTTTCTATACCGTTGCCATTCTAACCTCCAGCCACCTGCTCATTTTATGAACCTCCAAATATTCATCACTCCTACAAAACAAACACAAAATATCAATAATTACAACAAAACATATTATTGACACCCCGAGACGCAAAATGCATAATTTGACTTAAAATACGACATTGAAGCATTTGAGATGTGATAAAAGATAACAAAATGATATAGGAATATGCATTATTAGGCACCGATCAAGTGAATCTTATATCAGAAGAGAAGATTCTAAAGCATAAACAAACTAGGTGCAATCAAAGTTCAACAACCGTTAGTCAATCAAATTAATCGAAAACTAATAATAAACTGCAATTATCTAGTTTCCCGCCAACGGTACTAATAGAGCATCTCAATCCCAAAGAAGACTTTAAACCGAGCGGCAGTAAGAGATTTCGCCTAATTAGGTTACTTTCCTCCCCGAATAGGTGGCTCCACCAGTAACAACACAACTAGGTAGTTTTGCTGGCTCTGAGAATTAGTTTGCTTGAAATGCAAACTTCAATATTTATAGACCAAGGAAGTTTAGACACCAAGGAAATTCCAAAACCGAAAATATTCTCAAGATATGCAATATATTTCCGAATTCGGTTTCCATAATTCCTGGAAATGCTTTGTCCAAATATTGACCGAAATCTCATTAGAAAATCTACAATTAGTAAATACACATTACCAATTTTTATTTTCTAAAGATATGCATTTTAATTGCTGGAAATTAAAATCATATAAAACTAAAAACCTTAATTAAAAGATTCTCAATTTATTTCGATCCGGGATTCTCCTTTAGCTATTAAGGAATATCTTTGAACAATAAAAGATAAGCGTTACTGCACATGTTCAAAGTATGTCGACATCTTTACTTTGTAAGTCCTTTTTCATACTTACAATCTTGGAACCGATCTGCCACACTTCAAAAACGAGTTTAGAATTGGTTCATCTGACTTCCAAGAACTATGTGATTGATTATCCTATCAAATCACCAAACATGGGTTTCACGGTTCTACCAAAATAAGTTTCGGTTCCACCTCCATGTGGGTACTAGAATTAGTCACACTAGTTACCAAAACTTGGTTGACTAGGTACTAGGATCGGTTCCCACATATATGTGGTATCTAACTTGTATTTGGTGCACATGTCCATAGGATCGGTTCCCAATAACTAAAAACGTGTTGCACATGTTCATAGGATCGGTTCCCAATAACTAGAAACTTGATGCACCTCTTACAAGGATCGATTCCCCTTTTGTGATCGGTTGCACCTCTTACCAGGATCGGTTCCCCAATGACTAGAGTTGGTCATACCAATTACAACAAATCGATCATACCATCTCAGGTGATTACTTAAGATCGGTTTCACTAATAAAAGTCATACCAACACAAAAGTCAGGCCTTGTGAATAGTTTTACCAAGATACATAAACAAGTTATGAGCGGTTATACTAAACACACATATTGGTAATTCAAAAGATTTGCAATGAATAACAATACCAATAAGCCTAGCGATTTCCCTTTCGATTCACAAAACAAGTTTATGAATGTACTTCCTTTAAACGAATGTAAAACATTGCTTCCTAGGATGAAATCTTCACCTCATACCCATACATAATCACAATAGCATTCAAACGATTATGTCGATGTCTTATATACGAAGTTCAAAAGATAAGCGTTATGCTTCGTATTGTATTCCTTAATACTACGTCTAAATAGACTATAATCATTCACAGCTTCGCAGTTATGTTTTCAATATGCACGACTTGAAAGATACGTTAGGGAATGAAACAGTTCAAGTCAAATATTAGTAACCTCAAGTGGAAGGATGATGTCATCCGTGTAGCTCCTTACTTCTTCACATTCTTCAAGTCTTCACGTAATACTTGTAATTTCTCATATCCTAATACTTTCAAGCTAACCTATACGAAGTTGACTCTAGTAAATAATCAAGCGACTCTTTAAATGAGTTTTGGTTCACTAAAATATGACAACCAAACTTGACATACCAACGCTTGGTGGGTTCAACCGAGCTATGCTCTAACATGATGCTAATCCTTTAATTGATAGTGTGACCAATCAGGGGTCCTGGATATGGCAAGGCATTTGCACTGGTTTGAACATAATAAAAAGATACTACATTTAGGAAATAGGTGATGGTACATCTATGAATATTTGGAAAGACACTTGGATTCCAAATATGCATAGACCACCAGCTAATCAATTTTACTCTTCTTGTATGACAACTGTGAGCCAACTCATTGACCAAGATTCTAAATCTTGAAAAAATGATATTTTGAATGATTTGTTTGATGAAGAAACTGTTAAGGAGATTACTAATGTTAGAATTCCAATTGCGGGTAAGGATAAGTTTAAGGTGGGCACCATCTATAGTAATGGAGTTTTTACTATCAAGTCTGCCTACAATTTCATTCTGAATGAAAACATAGCAGGCAAACCCACTAAGAATAACCTAGACATTTTTTTGGAATCTTTTTGGAGACATAAGCTACCTTCCAGAATACAACACTTCATATGGAAATTTCTCCACAACTATATTTCTACTAAATATAGACTCTCCATGTTCACTAGACATCAAGATAGCAATTGTGCTCTCTATAATGATAATTATGAAACCACCCAACATTTATTTTTCGAGTGCCCTACTGTCAGACCTATATGGGACATAGTTAATCCTCGATTAACTCCCATTCTTCAGAGTCAAGACTTACATAAATGGATGTGCCCGAAGGAACCAGACATGATAATTTTTCATCATCTGGCTCGAGAAAGAATCAAAGGAATAAAATAGATCTATATAAAATCTCTATGTCATCCATATCCACACATTTAGTTTCTTTTTAAAAGTAAACATTTCAGTGCTCAAGGATTTTAAATTATATGAGACTGTCAGTTTTATTTTATGGCTAATATGGAAAGCAAGATGTGCTATAATATTTGATAGTAAATCTTTTCATAGTAACACTGTTGCTAATAATATTATCTTGCATATGGAGGACTGAAACATAGCTAAAATTTTACAAACTAATAGCAATAGTTTTTTGAAAATAATTGATAAGAAATGGAAAGCTCCAGCTAATGATATCTACAAGATAAACTTTGATGCTTCATATATTGACAAAACAATGTTTTCAGGATGGGGACTAATATGCAGAGATTTTGCAGGGAACAACTATGGATCCATTGACCCAGAGCAAGTTGAGGCGTAATCTCTTCAAGAAGCAGCATAATGGGCACATAGAAATGGGTGGAGAAAGATTCACTTGGAGGGAGATTGTTTGAATGTGATAGCAGCTGTTAAAGGGAAGTCTACAGTAGTAAAATGGACAACCTATAATTTAGTCCATGATACATTAGTTATTTTAATTTCTTTTGATTTCTGGGAATGCACTTATGCTCATAGAGAAGCAAATCATATAGCCGACTCTTAGCTAAGTATCCAAGAAATCGATCACTTGTTTCAGATAAAAACAATGTGTAAGCATTGTGTAGTAGCAGGATTTCCCACACTACACCCCTTACTCGATTTTGCTTAATTAATCCATTGAAAGATGTAAGATCAAGAGTATTTATTGATTGGATTAGTGAAGTGTTTATACGTAAAAAATAGAATTACACTTAGTTTTCAGGATGGGGACTAATATGCAGAGATTTTGCAGGGAACAACTATGGATTGCGAGGAGGTGCATCACTATCCATTGACCCAGAGCAAGTTGAGGCGTAATCTCTTCAAGAAGCAGCATAATGGGCACATAGAAATGGGTGGAGAAAGATTCACTTGGAGGGAGATTGTTTGAATGTGATAGCAGCTGTTAAAGGGAAGTCTACAGTAGTAAAATGGACAACCTATAATTTAGTCCATGATACATTAGTTATTTTAATTTCTTTTGATTTATGGGAATGCACTTATGCTCATAGAGAAGCAAATCATATAGCCGACTCTTAGCTAAGTATCCAAGAAATCGATCAGTTTGTTTCAGTTGGTTAAATAATATGCCTGATTGGATTAGTATTTTGATCCAACTTGATAAAAACAATGTGTAAGCATTGCTTTTCAATATAATTCTTTCTTTCCTATTAAAAATACATAACAAGTGATAAAACACCAAGGTGACCAAATATAGTAGACAAAAACTCCAACCATAAGTTGAGATCTATAAAAACTCCATATGGAACAAAATTGATACAAAACCCCAAATATTTTAAAGTAAGTAATTACATTCTAAAAAATAACAACACTACCCATATGTACTTTTTCTACTTTTCTTCGTTAAATTCAATCTTCATTTTATGATTGACCAACAACACATCCGCCTCCTTATCTTCGTTATATACCAACACCAACATCACCACCTCCTCATTCATCACACCACCGTACCCACTATCATTTTATGATCCTCCACCAATGCTAGATCCGCGTCCTCTAAGTCATCCTTCTCCACTGTTAGAGCACTGCTCGGTCGAACTCGCAAGTGTTGCTATCTCAATCTTGTTTATCTATGTTAGTGATCGAAATTATAAGTCTTGATTTATAGTCTTCTTATAGATATCTCGGACTAGGATAGATTGTGTAGTTGAGCATTAGACTTCACGGCGTTCATTATTGAAGACGAAGAACTACTAAGGAGAGCTTGTGGAACTTCATCAACAAAAAGGTATGTGGAGACTGAAACTCATCTATCACTTGGAAAGTCTATTTCTACTCTATCTCATATAATTGAGACATAAGTCGTGTTACGATATAGTTTTCTATTATACACATTTGAGATTTCGAGCTGAGTTTAACTCGCTTACATATTTCTCGGAATATGTGTTGGCAAGCTTTCGCTTTGACCAAGTTCATCTTATATTCTTGACGAAATTCAAAAGATGATCATGTGAAAATTGCCGAGTAACATCTTACATGGTTTGTGTGATGCAATCATTTGATGTAGACTTGGAATGGTTCGTTATGATTATTTCAATAACTTGAAAATTGTTTTGATGCTAATAGTGTGTGAAAATGGCTATTGTCATCCTCTAAATGAAGGTACATTTCATTTGTGTGTAACAAGCTAAGTTCGATCTAATGGTTGAAAGATATTAGCTTCAATCTAATCAGGTTTTCATCTAACGGTGAATATTGAATGCTATGTTACCAAGGTAACTTAGATTGCAAACCCTGATTTAAAAACTATATAAAGGAGAACTCTAGCAACTGGAAACCTAATTCCCACACCTCCTGTGTGATACTAGTTGTATAAGCTAGAGTCGATTCTCCTTTAACATTAGGTTTTTTACGAAACCCTGTAGGTTAACGACTTGAAGACTTCATTGGGATTGTGAAGCCAGACCCAACTATTTTCTCTGTAGTTGCGTGATATGAACTAGCATCTTCTATCGTGTTTGGGTACTGTTAGAGCACTGCTCGGTCGAACTCGCATGCGTTTCTATCTCAAGCATGTTTGTCAATGTTAGTGATCAAAACTATAAGTCTTGATTTCTAGTCTACTATTAGCTAAGTCTCGGACTAGGATAGAAAGTGTGGTTGTGCTCAAGACTCCATGGCGATCATCATACAAAGACGAAGAACTACTCAAGGAACTTGTGGAACTTCATCGACTAAAAGGTATTTGGAGACTTGAACTTATCTATCACTCAAAAGTCTATATACTTTATCTCCTATCTTGAGATAATGGTCGTTTTGCTATATAGACTATGATTATATACATTTGCTATTTCGAGCCGAGTTTATCTCGCTTATCTATTTCTCGAAATATGTGTTGGTAAGCTTTCGCTTTGGCCAAGTTCATCTAAGACCCCAAATTAATATATTAATACTAATACATCATAAATATCCCTTAATTAGTATATTAATACTAAATTTAAAAAATAATTTTGATAAAAGTTATTTCAATAGATATTAATGGTAGTGGTGGCGGGTGTTAGTTACTGGTGGAGGTGGTAACATTAGTTTTGGTGGAAGAAATAATGGCGGTGGATGGTTTTGATGGAGGTGGTGTTGGATTTTTCTTTTTGAGTCAAAAATAATAAAAAAAGGTTTTTACATGACGAGTAACATTGTATTGTGAAAAATATAGTCGGTTATTTTTTATACGATTAATAAAGGTGGGTAACAAATATTTCGGGGATGATACCAAATCATATTAGACAAAACGATCAAGATCATTGGATCAAATTGTACCATTGATATCTTTGGTAACCATTCGTACGCATGGTTTTCAGTATTAACAAAAAACATATAGTTGAATAAATTAATTGACGACCTAAGTTTGCTCAACCTAAACTTTATACATGACATATAGGAGTAAAAGTTAGAAGTGCGCCCAATATTCTACGAGGGATGGGCGGTGGTGGTGGTGGTGGAGAAATAAGTGATATTTGGTGGTTTTGTGGTACTGGCGGGTAATGGTGAGTAGTAATTACTATGTTAATTATGTGCAGCTAAAATAAACTATAAATAAATAGTTAAAGGGTAACATTATAAAGTAGAAATGTGGTTTACCGTCTTAATGGTAAAATAAACTCGGTTAAAATACATGGCAACTAAAAAAAAAATACCGGGATGTCACGTTATATAATAAATACTAAAAATTACATATTTAGTATCAAGATTTCTCCTACAATTGTATTGAGATCCCATAAGCAGAGCGCAAGTTGGCTCTTGGATTTCTGAATGCTAATGAATATAATGAAACGCTCCCTCTCGGTTTCTCCAATGAAAGCTGAAACCTTATAAAAAAAAATCAATTGAACAACACTTAGATGGAGCACATCACCACCAGTGTAACCTTCTCTTATTTGCTACATATCCAGTGGAGTTTCTACAGATTAATTTGGTGATTTCGTCCTACCGTAGATTTTAATGAGGCATGCAATTAAATCTCTCATGGTGATTTTAAAGGTATAATAATTATGAAATTCTCTTATAAGTTTTGTTTATGCAAGTAATTGATTAACTAATTTGGGTTCTTTTATATTTTTATTATGAGAAATTGACAAAGGGGGAGATTGTTAGAGCACTGCTCGGTCGAACTCGCATGTGTTGCTATCTCAATCATGTTTGTCAATGTTAGTGATCAAAACTATGAGTCTTGATTTCTGGTCTACTATTAGCAGAGTATCGGACTAGGATAGAAAGTGTAGTTGTGCTCAAGACTCCATGGCGATCATCATACAAAGACGAAGAACTACTCAAGGAACTTGTAAAACTTCATCGACTAAAAGGTATATGGAGACTTGAACTTATCTATCACTCAAAATTCTATCTACTCTATCTCCTATCTTGAGACAAAAGTTGTTTTGCTATATAGACTATGATTATACACATTTGCTATTTCGAGCCGAGTTTATCTCGCTTATCTATTTCTCGAAATATGTGTTGGTAAGCTTTCGCTTTGGCCAAGTTCATCTATACTAGTGACGAAAGTCATGTTAAGTTTCAATCACTTGAAAATGGCTTTGACGAAAAATGGTTTGTGAATAACAACTATATAACGTCCTCTAAGAATGTTTCAATGATCGAAATAAGAGTTTAGATTATATAACCATGGAAGAATATAAACATTGTGTGGTATCACATATGTGTGTAAGTCCTTATTCCTTGAACCAAAGTATGCGTACTTTGCTGCTCAGGAAAACCGGAACTAAGTCCGCGTACTGTCGGAAGTTCTCATCCCGAGAAATTCTGCTGGAGTTTGAAAACTAAAAACAAACTTATTCCGGGTACTTAAGTTGGTTATTTTCTAAAAACGATTATTTGTGAACTTAAACTTATACTTCCTCCGTCCCACTATTAGTTGACCTATTTACTTTTATATTTTGTAGCATTAATAATTGATTTCATATTATTTGATACTCATGTTTATATTCGTTACGTAGGTGTTTTAAAATGCTTTTTAATGATATAAAATTTACGAACATCCATGTTATAGTTTGAGAGATAAATCATTTCTAAATTGTACTACTAGGTCAACTAATAATGGGACGGAGGGAGTATAAACTAAGGAATGCATAATTGCAAACCGTGGCTATAAAGTTCATAAATTGATTCGAGTGAATCAAATCGTTTTTGTTTCAATTGTGTCTATTATAAAGATCTAAGCAATTGAACAACTCTCTAACTAGTTCATTTGAGTCATTTGAACTAGTTATGGTAAAGAAGAATATGGTTGATATGAAAGTACTCATATGGTTAACCATTTGGTTAACTACTGTTGAACCAACTAAATGTACATGTTTGGGTACGGTTACATTAACCTAAAAACATGCATTTCATTTGTGTGTAACAAGCTAAGTTTCGATCTAACGGTTGAAAGATATTAGCTTGAATCTAATCAGGTTTTCATCTAACAGTGAATATTGAATGCTTTGTTACCAACGTAACTTAGATTGCAAACCCTGATTTGAAAGACTATATAAAGGAGAACTCTAGCAACTGGGAAACCTAATCCCCACACCTCCTGTGTGATAATAGTTGTATAAGCTAGAGTCGATTCTCCTTTAACCTTAGGTTTCTATCGAGACCCTGTAGGTTAACGACTTGAAGACTTCATTGGGATTGTGAAGCCAGACCGATACTACTTTCTCGTAGTTGTGTGATCTGATCTTGCTATTTCTATCGTACTAAGTACAATCATAAAGATTGGCTTGAGATTGATTTCTCCGATAGGCAAGATATAAAAAAAGTCACAAACATCTTCGTCTCATCGTTTGTGATTCCGCAATATCTTCTTTCGCTAGTCGATTAAGATTATTGTGAGGTGATTGATAATACTAGGATGTTCTTCGGGAATATAAGTCCGGGTTATCAATTGGTTCCTGTTCACCTTGATTTATCAAAAGACGGAACAAAACTCGTAGGTATTTCTGTGGGAGACAGATTTATCTATTACCGTAGACTTTTCAGTGTGATACAGATTTTTTTATTAAAGTCTTCGACTTTGGGTCGTAGCAACTCTTAGTTGTGAGTGAGATCATCTAAGGGAATGAAGTACGCAGGAGTATCCTGCTGGGATCAGAGATGTAAGGAGCGCAATTGTACCTTGGATCAGTGTGAGATTGATTGGGGTTCAACTACAGTCCAGACCGAAGTTAGTTTGTAGTAGGCTAGTGTCTGTAGCGGCTTAATATAGTTTGTGTTCAATCTGGACTAGGTCCCAGGGTTTTTCTGCATTTGCGGTTTCCTCGTTAACAAAACTTCTGATGTCTGTGTTATTTCTTTTCCGCATTATATTTTGTTATATAATTGAAATATCACAGGTAGTGCGTTGAATCGATCAATTATTAAATCCAACCTTTGGTTGTTGATTGAAATTGATTGATCCTTGAACATTGGTCTTTGGTACCGTTCAAGTGATTTCTCTTGTATTCAATTAGACTCGCAGATTTCTATTTGCTTGAGTAAGTATTGAATCGAGAAAGAGAGATATAACTCTTTGATATACTTTTATTAAGATTGAGTCTGACTGTCTGGTTGATTCTCTTAAAAGTATATTGGAGTTAGTCCATACAGATTGCTAATCGAAATATTGGGTGTGGTTGTTGTACCCCCCGCTTTTTCAGGTACGATCTTCTTTAAGATTGGCTCGAGATTTATTCTCCGATAGGCAAGATAAAAAGTAATCACAAATATCCTCATCTCATCGTTTGTGATTCCACAATATCTTGTTTCTGTTGGGGTTTTGTTCCGTATACAAAACTATATGGCTGAAATTGGTCTTTAGGTGACAGTTTTTGAAGAAGAAACAGTGATCTAATGCTGTCAAAACCGTGGCTAAAGGGCAGTTTCGGGTTTGGAATGTCTACAAGGTTTACTTGGATTAGGAAACTTTTGGGACGGTTTGGAGGAGTATTTTCCAAGTTTAGGGTTTCCTAATTAAGGTGTGAGTCTATTTTTAGGATTTCTAAGACTTGGGGAGCAAGGATTTGTCTACTATATAAGATGGCTTATATTGTGAGTAGAAATCCATTCTCTTATAGAATCCTCTCTCAATAATGAGAGTGATTGGGTCACAACCGCTGTGTTCTACAATTGTTGGTGATGGGGCAAAATTCATGTGAGATAAGTGACTTGTAGAAAGATCGGGTGTGGGAGAAATCTAGGGTTTCTAGGGTTCATATGGGAGAAGCTAGAATTCATGATGTTCTTCGTATTCGTGTCTAAAGTCAAAGCAACCATGGCGGTAAAAGTTTATGGAAGAAGAAGAACAAAGGAAGAGGTAAACTCTTCGTAATATGTGTTGTTGTTTCTAACGTTTAGCTCTAGTGGGTTACATAACTAGTTGATTATATGATGTGTGTCGATGTAATAACTTGTTATGATAATGAAGATTCTCGGGGTGGTTTTGGCCGTGGATGTAGCCTACAAAGGTGACCCACGTAATATATTCGTGCTAGTATTATCCGATCATGCTAATCTAAAGATGTAAGTGGAGGATTCGAGCTAGTTATCTAAAGTAGGATGTTTCATGGAATTGACTTCTATGGAAGCATGCCGGTTCGAGATGAACGTAACCTCGGTTTCCCGACAAGTGGTGCGGTGAAGGTGGATAAAGATGGCAGTGATTCGGTAATTTGAACAAGAGGTTTCAAAGAAGAGAAAATCTTGGTTCGTAGCAGAATGATATAGATCATGAAGATGATGAGTAAATCAAGACCGAAAAAAAAGAATATGACGACATTAAGAAAGATTCGACAACTTTGCTTGATGTGACTATGATTCGTGTTGAAGGTGTTTTTTCTTTACAAGTAAAGATCGTTCGTGGGTTCGACTGACGTCTGCAAAATATTGTCAAGAGAATATTTTGAATCATGGTGGTGCTAAGTGACAATCGTTCATACACATTATATGAAGATTGTAGCATGTTTTGTCTACATGGAGGATGACTCAAGATTGTTGGTTCTTGGAGTTGGTGAAGTCCGTCTGGAACTGTTTGATGGCTCAGATCAAATAATGTCAAGTGTTAGACATGTGACGAAGAAGAAGTATTCAACAAAAGGTGGAATAATAAGTGATCATGGCGACGAATTAGTTTGATGCAAGTCATGCAGAAACTTGTATAAATTATATAAAGTTGTTTGTGGTAAGGCTAGAATATCGACTAATAGCGATCCCGGTGGTGCAAGTGCAAAGGAGGAATTTGGCTTAGGTGGTGGTTCAAGCTCAAAGTACAAGACAATTTTGTTCGTGCTAGTGATGATGTCCGGGAGGATGGCCTTGTATAAGGTACGTAGTAAACATTCAGGCTTTGTTGGAGTGAAGACGAAGGTTTTGTTCATGTCACAAAAGGTGGCGATTTTTGGGGTTTTGTTCCGTATACAAAACTATATGGCTGAAATTGGACTTTAGGTGTGTTTATGGGTGAAAACTATTTCTGCCGGTTTTGGTAATTTGGGGTGTGTGGATGAGAAATGAATCTAAACCCTAAACAAATGCACTGCACGAGAGTGCTTGTGATTCGAGAAATCAATCTGTACAACTCTGGCCTAAACCAAGAAATGGTCGTTCCAGACTTGCTTCGGTCACAAAGTGAAGGAGATGGGGTTGATCTTAAGGAGGGAAGCGAAGAAGGTGTTGAGATTGTGAAGGTGTTGGTTGTGTACGACTTGTATCAGAAAGCTGAACTGGTCTGCAGAATGTAAGCTATCAGTTCTGGTGTTGGGATACGATTGTATCAACACTTGGTTTTCTGTCTTGTCCTAGCTGTCTTGTGGAAATAGGGAGGAGAACCTATTTATACAAGTCATAAAGCACAAACCTCGTCTCTCGTAGGAAGTAGAGGAAGTGGAGTGATGGAGTAGTGGAGTCGTGTGTTAGTGTCACACGATCAGTCTTGCCCACTTCTCCCATCATCACTAACCGTCCATGTCTTCCTGACACATTCTTGTGATGGCGCGCTGCACGTTGTAAACCACCAGACCAATACCCCAGTAAGTATCCACCAGTTTCTGACATGTTGATGTCTCGATTGTGTGGATCGTGGGACCCACAGAAGGTAGCATACGGTGCTAGGTTTAAATAACTAAGTTATTTGGGAAACCGATATTTATGAAATATCGTGTGTATTCTATGCATGTAATGCATTGAATATATTCATCATGTATGAAACATCGCTGTTTTAAGGCTTAACGGAGTAAGTCACGATCAAGCGTCTTAAAACAGCATCATGTCCAACCATCTTCGAGTGATCGTTTGGAGGCTGCATGGGCGAGCCATGCTTTGGCCGATCACTCTATGTGGAAGAGTGGCGGACGGTGATTATGAGGATGCCTCATTGGTCGCTTAACTCCTAACCAGGGCTGCTTAACCAAGCTGGTAGAGTTGGACGGATGAGATGATCTGTGACGCTCATCTGCGACCGTTGATGAAGTTTTAGGGTTTTGAAGAGGTGTGCAAGCATCACTCTTCAGCTTGGTCGAATCCAAGCATGGGAGACGTTTTTGACAAGACCGACCGGGCATGCGTGTAGCCGGCTTGCCGGTATACATGTATGTACCTCACTATCCCATGGAGATGTGATCCAAGCCACTCGATTTGTCCGGCAAAGTTGAGTGGTCGAGATCGGTTTGCAACTGGAACCGCGCGACCATGCCTAGTTTGGGCGCACGAATCGAGGCATCTAGCCATGGTCGGCCTTGGCCGATTGGTCACGCATGTAGACGGGCCAATGGTGATTGTGTTGACATGCTTGGGACCTTTTGAGTCTACATCTACACCCTCCATCTATGCCTGCGAAGATGGATAGTCGCGACTGATTTGCGACACATGTGATATGTCGCAAACCCTAATTAGGATTTCATGTCCACGCTACTTTGGCTGGACGAATTGGCAAGCTACGCTCCTCTTTTGGGGAGGCCGACCATGTGGGTCCCATATTGGGCCGGTGATGAACATGCCAATACCTGCCTGACGGCTATGGGTCTGATCTAAGCCATCCAAACATGCTGGTGAAGTTGGATGGTCGTGATCAATTTAAGACCTTTAGTGGAATTTCCTGCGACCCTTAAAGCATCACGCCGGCCGAACTTTGGGCGAGCGTTTGCTCCTCCCTAGCTGGGTCGTGAGGTGTTCGATTATGCAGGCGTGAAGGGGGCCCGCCGGTGTGCAGGACAACGCTTGTCCAACCGGCCATGGGACGATCTATGCCGTCCAACCATGCCGGTGAAGTTGGACGGCCGCGATCTGTTTGAGACCGTCATTGGCAGTCTTGTGCGTACATGTTTTCCAAGATGATCCATACCAGCCCAACCATCCTACCTAGGCTCGTGTTCGGTGGTTTGTTTGGGAGGCGTGGCATGTATTCGACCGACCAGGGCATAAAACGGGCCCGCTGGTGGTCATTAAGATGATAGCCTGCTCCTGCTGAGGATCGTCTAGGCTGGTTAAATCATGCGGCCAACTTGCGTGGTCGTGATTATTTATGAGACTGACATGGACAGTCCAGATGCTCGATCGGGCTAGTATAACACACCGAGAGATGTATGCTCAATCGGGCTAGCATAACACACCGAGAGTTGTAGCCTGTATGGGTATTTCGTGCATGCCTTATTAGTGACACTTGGAGATTCGTGTTACTCTGCTGAGAGCAACACTCAGTCGTCATGCCGCATCAATAATGAGAGTTCAGCGGGAACAACACAGGAAATACAAGGCTGGTCATGCATTAATTGATAATGCTATAAATTCATGGGATTATTGCTACATGCTCCATTTTAGGTGAATTAGTAAAGTGAAGATGGCTTTCATCACTTATCAGTGGCTTTATCCTTTGCAGGATGTCAGCGCATAAATTTGGTTTTACAATTTTAGCCCTAAACTAAAACCCACCATCAACATTAAGTCCCCTGCCTAGCGCATAATGGTTACATTATTGTGGGGTAGGCATTAGATGGTGACAAATAAGGATAAAACTTTTGAGACAAAGTTAGATGTTACTAGGAGAGACGGGTCGTCCTGTCCTTGGAGCATGTCACGTTCAAAAGGCGTCCAGGTGAGCGTTCCCCTAGCATGATGTCGGTCTTGCCTGCTTCGATCGACCTTGCTATGCCTGCTTCGATCGAACGTGGGACCCGATGTGAGCATGCTTGTTCCGAACATGGGCAGCTGTGCATGCTTCGATCAAACGTCACCCTGTTGCACCTGTTTGATAGGCATGTGGGCCCGCCTACTTCGCTCAACCATGGGACTCATCATGCGCCTACTTGATCGAACGCGGGGCTTGCTGTGCCTGCTTCGGTTAAACGTGAGTCCACTGCGCGCCTGCTTCCGTCGAACGTGGGGCCCGATGTGAACATGCTTGCTTCGAACATGGGCAGTTGTGCATGCTTCGATCAAACACGGGTCCACCGTGTACATGTTTCAAACGTCGGCCACGTCATGTGCCTGCTTTGCTTCGCTCGAACGTGGGTCCCACCGCGTGCTTGATTTGCTCAAAAATGAACCTTGTGTGCTCAAATGTGAATGTGGGTCCTGCAGAGAGTGTTGAAGCAGCTTCTGGAGCGAGCAGGTCCTGGAGAGCGTTGAAGTGTTGAAGCGACTTCTTTTGGAGGGAGAGATGAAACGCCTTCTTCTGAAGAGAGAGCATTGAAGCAGCTTCTGCTGGAGGGAGCGTTGAAGCGCCTTCTTATGGAGAGAGTGTCGAAGCAAACTTCTTTAGGAGAGAGCATTAAAGCAGCTTCCTCTTCAGTTTGATTTACACTTGCGAATTACATGCTTCTTGATTGACCGTGTTGAAGAAGTCCCTGACTGACGGTGAAGGAACTTCATGCTGAGCCTCAGTCCCCAAGCGTGATTTACATGGTTCTATCTTGTATGGTCGGTGGGTTTACCATAATAAAGATATCACCATCTCTCCTCCGTGACTCTATTACTTCTCTGTGGGAAAATAAAATATGCAGAAGTTTGAATTACCTCTGTCCGTAGTCATTGTTGATATAGTGAAGCTTGAATAACGGTTCTTAGCTGCAGCTGTGATCAGAGGAGACTGGAAGGAAGAGGGCGCGAACTTGGCGGTCTTCATATAGTGGTAGAGCTCGTCTCGTTATTAGAGGGAGAAGCTAACGATGGAACCGATGGCTTCTTGATGTTGCCTCATGTAATGAAGAAGAGGGGGACAGTCCCATGCCCACGAGTATCCATTGAGCCTTCGACTTGATAGATGTTGTCACGCTGGGTTCATGAGGACGTCTTTACGCCTGCGTTGCGCTTCGTAGACGTCCAGGAATATCACCGACCTTTGACAATACATCTGCACTCTTGAGTATATCCTCGTCTTTGGATATCTTGGAATGATAGCGTGCTTGCATCTCTCTAAATTCACCATCTTTGAGATGGGCAGTGCTAAGCGTCATACTCCTTTGCCATTATCATCTTTGGATAGTGTGTTTGAGGAGTAGGGATTTCCTTCATGAGAATGACTTAACTAATGATGAAGCTCTTGACATGGAGAATCTGTATGTACCTCTTAAGACCCAGGTGCAATCTCCTTTGGTAACGCAAGCTCATCGCTTCTACGGGAGACGAAATTCTTCAAGCGTCTCTCATTGATGTTGCTGCCGTCGAGCCAGACATGGAATATCTTGGACGTTGTTTCATCATTGTGGCGGTAGTGCATTTGGTATTGGAGTTGGAGTTGGCGATCTTGGACGCGCAGGATGTTGTATCTCGGTGGTTTTCCTCTTGCTGCTTCAGCAAAACTGCTTACAAAAGGCTGAAGGTTGTATTGCCCGTTGGTGAAATGTATGCTTCCACGAACATCGTGAAGCTCTTCATTACTGGCAGGCTTGCTTTTTCTAGCAGAGCAGGTGATGTCGCAACTGAGCGTGGAGTTCAGAGGATGTCTAAAAGCGCTGGTTTTTTAACAAAGCACGATTGATAGGCACCGCCCTATTGATTCGCAATTACACCTTGAGGTGTCGACTCCAGTATATCTGAAGATGTCCCGGGCCCGCTCTCGTCCGGGCTGACATAATAGGCGAACCCTTTGTGATGATTTGAAGATGACAATATTCGTTGAATCTTCGTAAACGCTTCTGCCGTAGTGCGGTCCGGACGAAACTTGCTCCTTTCTTCAAGAAGGGAGTGAATGAAGCAACGAGCTAGGCTAGACCAGGTATAAAACGTCGAATGTAGTTCACCTTGCCCATGAAGCTTTGGATCTCCTTCACGGTTCGCGGCAGCAATGATTTGTGAGGATAGCTTGAGTCTTGGATTTGATTGCATCATGCTCATACATCCTTATCTGGTTGTAGCCGCTACATCCATCCATGGAGGAGAACATGTCGTGTCCGCTGGTAGCATCTACCAACATGTCGATGTTAGGTAGAGGAAAATCGTCTTTGGGGCAGCATTCGTTCAAGTCTCTGGAATCCATGCAACACCTGATCTCGCGCCTGAATTGCCTCGGAGATTGCTTGACCGGCTTGGATCGGAGATTGTATGAATGCTTACACAAGGTCGAGCTGATGGATATAGGCCTAGGAGATTCCTCATCTTCGAGCTCATCAGTTGTGGAGTTGGTGCCATCTTGCAGCTGTCGTGGAGCATCTAGCACTTCTCCTTGTGGCTCGTCGTTTTTGTAGCATCCCGTTGGGCGGAGAGAAGAATTGAGACGCTTTGTCAGCAAGGATGCATCATGGGGCCTAGCCTTCGATGATGCAAGTCGGTCCTCCTCCTGGATTGACGCCCACGTAGGGAGTGGGATGCAATGGACTTTGTCTGATCCTTCCCGCGGAGCTTACCACAGTTCGAACAGTTCCACTCTGTATATTGGTGCATAAGGAGACAATGATGCAGGAATACGAACGACTTCTTTATTCAGCATAGTCTTCAGGCATTGGTGATACGTTGAAGGGACGATCCCGTATGTGCCGGTCTGGTTTCCTTCAAAGTATGTCATTGTGGTAGGCTACCGTATGATCTTGCATGGGCGAACCTTGGCTGTCCTGAGAGTCTTGAAAGTAATCACATTCGAAGACGCTCTCGTTTCGATGAGGGTCATCTTGAACTCTGAATCCTTGATGCGTGCAGTAACATATAGGGCCTGGTTGTGACATTCCTCCACCATCATGTCGTCCTCTGTAAATGTAACATTATTCACAGATGTTTCTGATGCGTTCGAGACTTCTGGGCGTGAAGGATCCAGGTGCACGTCCAGGGCTATCTGGTTAATTGCACCAAACGTCTCCGCCCGCTGATTCTTCGAGAGGTGTAAAAGTTTGCATAAACTTTCCACTAGAGAAGCTGCTTCCTGATCCACCGGTCTCTGGTTCATAGTGAAACAATTGACTTGAGGAGGATCACTGCGAGGATCAGTCCCCAGTGTAGAAATCTCTGTGACAGGAGAACTGCTCGTATATGATGCCATCTCGATGAGGAGATCGAGTATGTCGTTTATCGCTTCTTTGATCAGGTCCACATTTCTTGCCTCCGTGCTAGTTCAGCCAGCGTTGGGATTTCTCCATCGGTTGAAGCGACAGAGATAACGGGGGTATCAAAATATGGAAATTGGTTATAAACAAAATTGTTCAAAGGAGGGTGAGAAACATTACCATTTGAGGGATTCTGGCTGAGATCCGTCGCGGTAGTATCATCCTTGAGGCCAACCATCCTTTTTGAAAATCTTGAGATTGCAACCGAGAGATTAATCTCCCACTGTGGTCGCCAATTGTTTATGTGTGAAAACTATTTCTGCCGGTTTTGGTAATTTGGGGTGTGTGGATGAGAAATGAATCTAAACCCTAAACAAATGCACTGCATGGGAGTGCTTGTGATTCGAGAAATCAATCTGTACAACTCTGGCCTAAACCAAGAAATGGCCGTTCCAGACTTGCTTCGGTCATAAAGTGAAGGAGATGGGGTTGATCTTAGGGAGGGAAGCGAAGAAGGTGTTGAGATTGTGAAGGTGTTGGATGTGTACGACTTGTATCAGAAAGATGAACTGGCCTGCAGAATATAAGCTATCAGTTCTGGTGTTGGGATACGATTGTATCAACACTTGGTTTTCTGTCTTGTCCTGGCTGTCTTGTGGAAATAGGGAGGAGAACCTATTTATACAAGTCATAAAGCACAAACCTCGTCTCTCGTAGGAAGTGGAGGAAGTGGAGTGATGGAGTAGTGAAGTCGTGTGTTAGTGTCACACGATCAGTCTTGCCCACTTCTCCCATCATCACTAACCTTCCATGTCTTCCTGACACATTCTTGTGATGGCGCGTTGCGCGCTGCACGCTGTAAACCGCCAGACCAATACAGTAAGTATCCCCCAGTTTGTGACATGTTGATGTCTCGATTGTGTGGATCGTGGGACCCACAGAAGGTAGCATACGGTACTAGGTTTAAATAACTAAGCTATTTGGGAAACCGATATTTATGAAATATCGTGTGTATTCTATGCATGTAATGCATTGAATATATTCAGCATGTATGAAACATCGTTGTTTTAAGGCTTAACGGAGTAAGTCACGATCAAGCGTCTTAAAACAACATCATGTCCAACCATCTTCGAGTGATCGTTTGGAGGCTGCATGGGCGAGCCATGCTTTGGCCGATCATTCTATGTGGAAGAGCGGTGGACGGTGATCATGAGGATGCCTCATTGGTCGCTTAACTCCTAACCAGGGCTGCTTAACCAAGCTAGTAGAGTTGGACGGACGAAATGATCTGTGATGCTCATCTGCGACCGTTGATGAAGTTTTAGGGTTTTGAAGAAGTGTGCAAGCATCACTCTTCAGCTTGGTCGAATCCAAGCATGGGAGAAGTTTTTGACAAGACCGACCGGGCATGCGTGTAAACGGCTTGCCGATGTACATGTCTGTACCTCATTGTCCCATGGAGATGTGATCTAAGCCACTCGATTTGTCCGGCAAAGTTGAGTGGTCGAGATCGGTTTTCAATTGGAACCGCGCGACCATGCCTAGTGTAGGATCAGAATATCGCAACACCAAGACCCTTGCGAAATCCATAAACGACACACTGCGAAGATATCGCAGATAAGTAATATAAATGATGCAACAGATGACGACAGCCTGAACACGAGAAAGATGTGAAGACTTGGCGAGATTTAGGAGCGTTGCGAGATTTAACATTTGAATACTTGCGAGAGTGTCGCAAGTCAGATCCGAAAATAAAGGACAAATTAGCTGTCATCCACTATGTAATGTCCTATATAAAGAGCCGAACAGGCTTAAGAAGGGGGGGGGGGTGTTTTTCGAGTGTTGGGCAAGTTATTAAGAGAGAGAAAGTTTAGAGCGGTTGTAAATTCTTTAGTTTATTTCCTTTTCATCTTGTAACATTTGTGAGTTTAATCAATAAAGACTATAATTGTTCATCTTAAAATGACTTGATTGTGTGAATTCTTGTGAGGGTTGTAGTGTGGGATTTCCTGCTACTACATATGGCGCTAGAAACAGGGACTGATTGAAGATTGATATTGTGATTTGAAAGAATTTGGAGTAATAAGGAAGGAATTTCATATAATTTTCAACAATTCACTAAGATTGAAAAATGGCTAGAAGAAGACATGCATCAAAACAACCAACAACTGTTAGAAGGAGTAGGAGACTTGCTGGAGAAAGGAGAGACGAGATGGAGGAATCTTCAAGAATGAATACAAGTAACAATAGAGAAAATCAAATTCAACCGCCAATTCAACGCACACCACCAATACAAAATAGAGTTGTGGATTATGACAGAGTGAGTGTACATACTTGGCGATCAGATTCTGTAGATGAAATGGGAGAAGAGCAGCAATTAGGAGGTAATGGACAAGAGGAGAGAGACCAAGAAGTAATTGGAGGAATAATTCATGGAAATGAAGAGATTGCAGCATTAGAGGCATTGAGGCAAACAATACATGAAGAAAGACGGTTAGAAGCAGAAGAACGTGCGAATTTGACAAGGCAAAATCATGAATTGAGGATGGAAAATATGAGATTACAAAATAGAAGGTCAAGAAGCACTACAAGATCAAGTTCAAGATCAGTTAGAGAAGAAATAAGACAAAATTTGCCTATAGAAAATGCTAATGAAGAAACTCGAGAGGGAATACAAAATCCAGGCGAAGAACGTCACGAAGGAAGAGAAATATTGGAAGATCGTTATATTCAGCGTGCTGAAATTCTTCAAAACGGGCAAAATGATAGAATTCAGGGAAATAGACACCATCAGGGGAGAAATAATCAAGATGGCGAAGAAAATCAGGAAGAAGGAAGGAGAATATTACATGGGAGAGAAATACAAAGAAATGAACGAGTAATTGAAGATGAAATTGAAAGACACTATACTGAACAAACACATTTAGCTCGCGAGAGAGGAAGACTAAGAGCAGAAGTGGAAGAACAAGAGCTACAATAGGCAATTCGACAGAATAATCATGATAATCGAGAAAGGAGGCGTGAGCGAAATCGCAATAATGCTAATATCAATGAAGAATATGATAGAGTACAAAGGAGAACTGAAAGGCGGCAAAGAGGAGAAAATGAGAGATATAACGGTGTGCGAATTAATGAAACAAGTGAAAGAGAAGATCGCAGAGAAAGACGAGAGGAAAATGATGAACAAGAAAGTCAAAACAGAGATGAACGCAGAAGAAGAGAGGCGGAGTTAAAAAGACCAATGGATCCAAATTCTGGTATAAATGAACAAATTTTGAGAGAGTTAGCGGAAATGAGAGGAATGATAAATAATAAAAGAGAAGGAGGTAAGAGACAATTGGATGAAGCCATAGAGGAAGCTGCGAAAACTCCATTCACACAAGAAGTACAATTAGGAGGAATACCCCCAATATGCAATTTACATGCGTTAACCAGCATTTTTGATGGAACAACTTGTGCAGTCCAACACATCAAAGCTTATGTGAGATGTATGCTACAATGGGAGAACCATGATGCAATATTATGCAAGTATTTCGCATCAAGTTTAACATGAGAGGCATTAAAATGGTTTGAAGGTTTGCCAAAGAATACTATAACATCTTTCAACCACTTGCAAGCTATATTTTTAGGAGCATATATAAGTAACAATTCCTCGCGACATGGCATTGGAGATGTATTTGGGTTGAAGCAAAGGATTGGCAAAAGTTTGAAGCATCTAACTGTGAGATGGAAGACAATGTGTAGTGATATGGATGGTCGTGTGGACGAAAGATATCTCATTCTGTCATTCATCAACGCTATGTTCGCAACCAACCTGTTATACATTCAAATTTTCAGAATCAAGAATACAATCACAATGACTAAGTTGCGAGAACTTCAGGAGGAATATATTGCTCTTGAGGAAAAGCAAAATGAGATGGAATCATACCCCATTGCGAACACAAGTTCAAGAGCAGCGAATGCAAGCTTGTTACCCAGGTTAATAAATACAGTGGCGAGCACCTCGCAAGGGCAACAAGAGAGGATAATGGGAGATAGTCAGCAAAAGCTAGTAGCTATGGGGAGTCGTGATCAAGAAGAATTCGAGAGAAAGAGAAACTTCTATAGCCGTGGTGGAAATAACAAAATCCAAAGACTTGATCAGCCGCAAGAAACTTATGGAGGTCAGAGGCAAAACTATCACAGAGGACAGCGAAGTCATAAGATAATATGGGAAGAAATCAAAATGCCACCTTTGAATGCTAGTGTGGAGAAGATATGGGAAGCTATAATCCTAATGGAAAACATACCCGCACCATGGAACATGGGGAGTGAACCACCTCCAAGCTACAGAAGTAATGAATTTTACTCTTATCATCATTTCCATGGACATACAACAAATGACTGCAGAAATATAAAGAGAATCATTCTCAGGATGATAGATCAGGGAAAATTAAATCACTTTCTAGTAGGACAAATGCAAGCTCAAGCATTAACACCTCCTCCAGATATTCACAAGCCAAACACAGCAAAAGAAAGAGAAACATTTGTGATTGAAGTTGGCGCAAAGGCAAAGAATCTGTTTTGTAACTCTATCGTACACTCATACAAGACGATTGAAGATTTTCACGATAACACTCTCAACAGGGTTTTCGCAAGAGATGCCGATGTTAGAGAAATAATGAACATTGCGAAGACATCGCCACTGGAAGAATGGCAAAAGCAGACTATTTCTTTTACCGTAGAAGAAGTACCTGAGGGTGTAGAAATGCACGACAACCCATTGGTGGTAAGATTGGAGATTAACCCAAAACCTAGCGAGGATGAAGATGTTGAAGCCGAGAATTCATGGGCAATCAACAGAATTTTGATCGATACTGTAAGTTCCGTGAATATTCTTTTTTATCATACTTATAAAACTATGGGAGGGAAAGATGAAGATCTAATACCTTCAACGTACAAAATCTATGATTTTAACGGTACTGCAAATAAGCCAAAAGGAGAAGTTCATATGCGAATTCCACTGAAAGGATTATTCTCTGAAATTTTATTTTGTGTAGTTGATGTGGAATACCATACAACGCACTGATTGGACGACCTTGGTTACATGAGATTTTAGGTGTGGCATCGACTTTCCATCAATGTATCAAGTTCCCTCATCCCACTGGTGTTGGCATTATAAAAGGAGATTAGGTTGAAGGAAAGAAGTGTTATGAAATTGATATAGAATCTTGCGAAGAAAGAGCTGCGAAGAAGAAGAATTGGAAACACAACATCAAAGAAAAACAAAAAGGTGAAAGATTGATGGTAGATGTAATAGAACAGAGAGAGGAAGAAATGCTGCGAAACCAATATATGATGAAAATAAGAATTGGCGAAGGCTTCGCAACAGACAAGAAAATGACAGGAAAATTCAAAAATGCAGAGGCAGAAAGTAGCAGAAATAAGAGACTTAAAGAATGAATGTACTTGTTGACTGCCGAAGAAGAAATTGGGAGGTGAAAGAAAAATGTATGATTGGTTTGATAGCAGAGATGAGGTTGCGGAAGGAAGTTGATATGCAGAAGAAGAGAATATATTTTATGAACGATAAAGATGTGATTGCGAAATTACAAAAGAATTTATATGCAGAAGAATCAACAAATTAATCAGACAGAGGCGAACCAACTATGGCGTACACCCTAGTTCGCGAAATCAAAATTTCGCAAGAGGCAAATGTAAGACCTAAAGTGCGTCATAGAAGGGGGTACCTATTGCATGGCTCAGGGAAAAGGTTACACCGCCCCTGGAACCTGAGTCATGGAGAATTGGGGTCAATAAAGCCCATCCAGGAGAGGTACCTTGGATTTTCAATCTAAGCTTATGACTTAGATTGGACGACCGAGGGTCTCTTCTAAGGAGTCAGGATTTGACCAAGGCGCCGAGGTACATGGTTGAGCCAAGAGTACCTGGGGCATTTGAAGTGTCTCGGCCATTCTTGGCAAGTCTTGGCTTATGCTGCACTCGTCCCGAAGTAAACTCCACTTATGGTGCAGTCTCGTAACCATAAGCCCTATAGTCAAAAGGGATAAGAGGCTGCGAAAACAATTGGTTGTTGTCAAGACCGGAAGGGAGGATCTAGCCTTGTATGGCAGAAGTACGTCTCCTTGAAGGGGCAACCAGGGGGAAGATAAGGGCGGCACCCTCCATTAGGGAGCTGATAAGTGTCTTAAGACGCAAATGTCATGAGGCTTTATTTTCGCAAGGAAATTTAGGCTTGTCATATTTGTGCGACAATCCTGAAGAGGCAATAATACTAAAGACAAAGATAAGACGAGATCAATGGGTCAGTACATGAAAGTGTAAGGACGTCCTGCGATCTCGTCGCAAGACGGCAATGTCATGGGGCTTTATTTTCGCAAGAATTTTTAGGCCTATCATATTGTCGCAACAAAAATTTCAAAGAAAAGGTTAAGGCAAGATCAATGGTTTTTTGCATGCAAATGCAAAGACGTCATGTGATTTTGTCGCAATGACAAGAGGTGGCGCAATAAGACCTTTAACTAGGAAGGAAAAATAAGACCACATAAGAGAAAAAGAAAAAAGGAAATCTTGGAAGAAACCAAGATTTCCTTACTTGTGAAAATTCAGCAGCAACAGCTGCGAGATTGAGGCATGAATACATATCACTATTCGAAAGTAACTCGCTTAATCTCTCATTTGAATGCAAATAACAGAGGCAAGTATGGGAATGTATAAAATAAAAACATGTTATTTGTCTTCATATGATAGATTTACGCGCTCATAAAATGAAAAGTTGATAATATATTGATTAATTATGTTGCAAAAAAGAATTGCTCTTTTAACATGTGCAGAAAGGAACAACAAAGTTAGAACTTGAAGATCCAAGAAATTCGCAGGAAAAGACTACAAAAATAGAAGATTAAAAGAATGGATATACATATATTACAAAAAGAGAAGGAAGAAAAAAAAACTATTTCTTGATTGATTCTTCTTCTTCATTTTCTTCATCTTCATCAGATCCTTCTATATTTTCATCTTTATCAGATTCCTCTTCTTCGCTAGCATCGCTGTCAGAGATATCCAAAGAAGGCACATTCTCAGGGATTTCATCAAGGAGGCAAGGGTATGAAGAATGAGGAATGCTGTTGTCGTCACATACCATCTTAATAGTCTGATTGCGAAAAAGAATAGCATCATTTTTGAAATTTGCAACAGTAATTTGTAGTTGCTTCTTCAATTTGGAATATTTGTCATCTCGAGAAGAAAAGTCCTTTGCGAGCTGCTCCTTCTCAGATTCAAGTTCTTCAATTCTTTTGCGAAATATCTCCTCAGCCTCTGCGAACATATGACAATGAATCAGCAACTTAATGACAATTTCATAAAAAACAAACAATTAAATAAAGAAGAATGATTAACAACCTTCTTTGTCAGAAATCATATCCCTAATCAAGGCCGTATGCTCAGCTTGAAGACTAACGTTAACACCTAAATTATTTCTGGCATCATCTAGAACCTTCGCAGCCCAAGCGAATTCATCGTCATTGTTCATGAGAAGAAGGGAGCGAATTTGATTCTCTCTTTCGCTAAGAATAGCATTTTTGCGGATGGATTCATCCTGTTCAATTTGAACCTCAAGAAGAGTTTTTTGGAATTTCGCTAATGCTTGAGCACCTTGACTAGCAATGCGATCTTTGTCATCTATGAGATCACTGATTTTCTTCCTTAAAGTATTAATTTTCTCTTTAGAACTAAGATATAGACGTTTAAATTGGTTGGCTAAGCCTAAACTAGATCTATGATCAATTTCTAAGAGGCGAAATTTTGATTGAAGTTCGTTTAGAGGAAGAGATTTAATCTTGTTATTTGAAAAACTGTTCAAAGAATAGTTGAGGTGATCAAGAAGGGCATTGATATCCATAGGATCAGGGAATGAGTGAAGAAGAATGGCTTCATCAGAAAGGTTATAAACGTCTGCGAAAATGGTAAATCAGATGAGGGAAGATAATGAGAGAATAAACCAAAGGAAAAAAGAAAAGTCTCATACCATAAAGTTGTTGGTTGGCACTTTGAAGACTAGAAATCTTATTCTTCTGAGTACAAGAATCAGCTTCTAATTGCTTGGTTTTCTCGCGAAGAGTAGCAGCTTCAGTTTCAAATTCTTCATTTCTCTTGCGAAGAGCAGCAACTTCAGCTTCCAATTCTTCATTTTTCTTGTGAAATTGAAGATTCTTCTTTTCGAGAATAGCGCGCCTTTTCTCAAGATCTGAGGCAACAGCAAAGGAAGCTCTCCCGGACTATAAAGGAAAGTAAAGAAATTATCAAGATATAACTTAAAATCGAAATTATGAAGAAATAAGGGAACAAAGACATACCAAGACACCAAGCGAATTTAGAAAGCTGGGAGTCACTGATCTGGAGACCCCATGAAGAGAATCGTCACCCTCTAGTAAAGGAGCATCACAGATACTCGCGAGAGCTTTGCACGTACTAGAGAGACGATCATCTCCAATTCCTTGCATGGAGTCAGAGAAGATGCTAGACAGTTGTGCCATAGAAGATTCAGTTGGAGAATTCTCCTTTGCGAGAGAAGTATCAATATCATCATTATCTTCATCAGAGCTTTCGCTGGATTGAGGATTTGAAGGATAAGGGGAATGAATCTTTCGTTTCTTTGAAGGTGGGACAGTAGACTTTTCCCTGCGAAGAGAACCTTTACTCTTGCTTTTGGTCTTCGCAACCTTAGAACTTTCTTCTTCTTCAGTAACTTCAGCACCAACCTTCGCACATGAATGAAGATAAGAAACAGAGGCAACAATATTGTTAAAAATAATAAAGAAAAATATTTCTTACTTCACCCGTGATCGAACAGAGTGCTGCTAGGGTACTTGCCTTAGCATTTCTTTTGTAGCTCTTTCTCAACTTGATAATCTGAAAATTTCGCAAGATTAATAGGTATAGAAGGGAGCGAAGATTATAAACTGAGCGAACTTTAGGAAGTATACCTCTTTTACCTTTTCAGGCCAGTTAAAAAACCAAGGTTGATAATTGGCGAGATTCGCAGGGAGCACATGTGAACCTGAAATGTAAGGTCCTTTCAAAACCAACGGAAAGACGCACCATCTGTCGTCTTTAGAATGACATTTTTCTTGCCAGAATGCCAGTCGATATCCTGCATAAGTATTTTATCGCTGGCGACATTCTCTCTTCTCTTCAAGCGAACACCCCAGCGAGTTTTATCATTATTCATATTTATTACTTCATATTTTTCGAAGAAGCTTTCCACCGTATATTTTTCGGCGAATATCTCTAAGTCCACAAATTTAGGATCTCTGACTTCTTTTGGGTAAAGAGATCCCTTACTAGCACCACGGTTGGCGAACTCAAGCATTAAGCGGATACAATCCCCGCTCAGTTGGTAGATGGCTCGCGAGAATTTCGCATGAGCAAGAATTTCATAAAATAAGGGAAGATCAGGGTCATAGAGAGGAATGGGAAGACCAGCGAGAATCTGACCTAGCGAAATTATGATTTCCTGATCATCACAACGATGATCGTAAAACAAATAAGCGAAAGAATGGATTTAGATTCTTGATTGGGAATGGTAGTTAACGTGAAACCTTTATCTTCGAAATCCTTTTGCACTTTGTCCAGAGAAGCTTCATATTTACGACCAACTGGAGGCATTTTCAAAGTATGGGAATGAAGAGAAACTGGAGATCAAAAGAAGTGAAAAGGAAAAGATTTACAGTAGCAGAAATGGAAGTTACGGAGAGATGTTGAAGAAAAGTTGCAGAGAAAACAAGAAGGAAAGTAAAAAAGAAGAAGAGAGGAGTAAGAAAAGTATATATAGAGAGAAGGTTTCTCGAAAAGGCAAACACATTTAATGCGAAGAGTAGACATGAACGGTTGAGAAAAATTAGTTGAAAAAGATGTGTCAAGAAATAGATGGAGGAAGAGATACGTGTAATAAATTCTGCGTAAAAGTACAGAATCATGTCAATACAGAAAAATATGAAAAAATGAACAGCTGCGGCATTTTGAAAGTACTAATTCTCATGACATTCTCTCCTTCGCAGAGAAGACATGAGAAGAGGCAAGATGTAGGATCAGAATATCGCAACACCAAGACCCTTGCGAAATCCATAAACGACACACTGCGAAGATATCGCAGATAAGTAATATAAATGACGCAACGGATGACGACAACCTGAACACGAGAAAGATGTGAATACTTGGCGAGATTTACGAGCGTTGCGAGATTTAACATTTGAATACTTGCGAGAGTGTCGCAAGTCAGATCCGAAAATAAAGGACAGCTTAACTGTCATCTACTATGTAATGTCCTATATAAAGAGCCGAACAGGCTTAAGAAGGGGGGGAGATCTTTTTCGAGTGTTGGGCAAGTTATTAAGAGAGAGAAAGTTTAGAGCGATTGTAAATTCTTTAACTTATTTCCTTTTCATCTTGTAACATTTTTGAGTTTAATCAATAAAGACTATAATTGTTCATCTTAAAATGACTTGATTGTGTGAATTCTTGTGAGGGGTGTAGTGTGGGATTTCCTGCTACTACACCTAGTTTGGGTGCACGAATCGAGGCATTTATCCATGGTCGGCCTTGGCCGATTGGTCACGCATGTAGACGGGCCCACGGTGATTGTGTTGACATGCTTGGGACCTTTTGAGTCTACATCTACACCCTCCATCTATGCCTGCGAAGATGGATGGTCGCGACTGATTTGCGACACATGTGATATGTCGCAAAACCTAATTAGGGTTTCATGTCCACGCTACTTTGGCTGGACGAATTTGCAAGCTACGCTCCTCTTTTGGGGAGGCCGACCATGTGGGGCCCATATTGGGCCGGTGATGAACATGCCAATACCTTCCTGACGGCTATGGGTCTGATCTAAGCCATCCAAACATGCTGGTGAAGTTGGATGGTCGTGATCAATTTAAGACCTTTAGTGGAATTTCCTGCGACCCTTAAAGCATCACGCCGGCCGAACTTTGGGCGAGCGTTTGCTCCTCTCTGGCTGGGTCGTGAGGTGGTCGATTATGCAGGCGTGAAGGGGGCCCGCCGGTGTGCAGGACAACGCTTGTCCAACCGGCCATAGGGCGATCTATGCCGTCCAACCATGCCGGTGAAGTTGGACGGCCGCGATCTGTTTGAGACCGTCATTGGCAGTCTTGTATGTATATGTTTTCCAAGTTGATCCATACCAGCCCAACCATCCTACCTAGGCTGGTGTTCGGTGGTTTTTTTGGGAGGCGTGGCATGTATTCGACCGACCATGGCATAAAACGGGCCCGCTGGTGGTCATTAAGATGATAGCCTGCTCCTGCTAAGGATCGTCTAGGCTGGTTAAATCATGCGGCCAACTTGCGTGGTCGTGATTATTTCTGAGACTGACATCGACAATCAAGATGCTCGATCGGGCTAGTATAACACACCGAGAGATGTATGCTCAATCGGGCTAGTATAACACACCGAGAGTTGTAGCATGTACGGGTATTTCGTGCATGCCTCATTAGTGACACTTGGAGATTCGTGTTACTCTGCTTTGAGAGCAACACTCGACCGTCATGCCGCACCAATAATGAGAGTTCAGCGGGAACAACACAGGAAATACAAGGCTGGTCATGCATTAATTGATAATGTTATAAATTCATGGGATTGTTGCTACATGCTCTATTTTAGGTGAATTAGTAAAGTGAAGATGGCTTTCATCACTTATCAGTGGCTTTATCCTTTGCAGGATGTCAGCGCATAAATTTGGTTTTACAAGGACCAAATTAGGTAGTTATCATTTATCATTTCTAAATGTCTAGTTGATTCTCATTTCTAAATTAGGTCGTTACGAACTTCATCACTTATCATTTATAAACCACCTCTACCATCTCCGCCTCCAACGATGAAACCTAATTTTGTTCGTTAAAGTTGTGTTGGTGAAATGCAAATTTTATGTTGAAACCAAATTAGGTTTCATTGTTTTTCTGCCTAATTAAATGGGGGGTATTTTAGACAGATTAAATCAAAGGGGTTTTTTGTGGATAATTTATTTTGTTAGAGTTTTTGTATATAAATAGTGATACCTTTGGGGTTATAACTCACGGCCTGTTAAAAATAAATAAATGTTACAGGGCCTACGGCTCATGGATGTGCGGCCCAACTAGGGTAGTTAGGGTTTTCCCAATGGTTGTATATAAAGCATACTATGCTATATAATACGATTGCTTCTATCAATACAATCTCTTTTGTGATTTCTCATATTCTTTGTCTTCTCCAATTTTCCCCTTAAACACGTTATCAAGAACGAGCTATTAATCCACTGATTTTTTTTTGGTTATCATCTTCAAAGTGTTTCGATTAAAAGAAAAAATTGGGGTGCAGGTTTGCGTCAACACCATTTATGCAATCACCGTCAAGCTAGTGCTGAAATTGCTGGAATCGAATCAGCTAAGTTGGATCTAATGTCTAATATATATTATTTTTTTCTTTCTTTTCTTATTAAATCTGTGGTGAAAATTGCTTCGAATTTGTGTTGCAGCATAATCAATCGAATAATAATATTTTATAGTATATTTGTATGTTGTCTTTGCGGTGATTGATTTTGTCATAGTTTTAAAATTAATCCGAGGAGGAAGGAAAGAAAATCTGTGAGAGAAGAGGGAAAGGAGATCATTTGTACGGGAAAGGAGACCTGTTCCAACCCGGTTCGGTCCGACATGTTCCAACCTGGTTCGGGCCGATCTGTTCCAACTGTGTCATGTTCCGTTCCGATCTAGTATTTGGCCGTGCATGTCCGAGGCGGTTCCGATTTTGTGTATGTATGGATGGAACCGAAGTTTGGCTCGAGGTATGTAACTAATGCGGGGTTTTTTTTGCGTTGAATACTTGTTGGGCTTAGTTATCTATTTTTAGAACATGCCTAGTTCTGTTTTTTTTCCCTCTCTTAAGATAAGTCCATATAATATGAACGATCAATCTAAATTATGATTGTTGATCTCGTTCATTAAGAATTTTGGTTAATTTTATTTAATTCTCTTGAATATGATAATTGGCTATAGTTGAATGGCTGCTTTTGTTCAATTGGTTGTACCAACTCGATTTCAATGTATTAATTTGGGGTTTAGACGTACTTGAACACCATTATTGGATACCTGATATTTTTTCCCCAAATTTGAATGTTCCGTGGGATGTAATCCACTTGCTGGCATAGTGAAATATGTGCATGGGACATATGTATCATGAGACAAAGATGTACTTTTGTCTTCGGTAGTAATAACACCAACATACAAGTATCAACCGAACATAGGATCAACAAAAATGTAATTCTAGCTCCCATCATAAATGAAAGAGTTGGAAATGCACCTGGTCATAGGTGCTGGTATATACAATGTAATGTGTGTATCATAGTAGCAACCAATTGCTAGAGGAGGTCATGTTTTAGATATCAACTTTAATGACAAGAAGAACTTTGCTTGGCCAATTGACTATTTAATTGAACTGAATCCAATATCTGCGCTTAGGGATGAAAAGTACATCATTTCCACGACTTTTGTAATTGAGTTGAATCCGACTTATAGTTCACTTGAGATATATTTGAATGAAACGTAACATATATTCACTATAAAGTAATTGAGTTGAATCCGACTTTTGTTACGTAATAAAGACACACCACTTATTAAATCTCTCCAGACTCAATGTCTAACAGATAATGGTTTTTCTTCCACTAGTTTAAGGAATATACACTAGTTGTTGAACTAATTCCTTATAATGTGACTAAGATGATTGGATCATCGAGCGAAGCTCTGCTAAAAAATATGTTGCCAAGATGGAACAAAGACTAAAAGTCGCATAATCTCTGTATGTACTAAGGTCTAATCACACCTTGTTAAGTGCAAAGGGTATTCATGCATGAACTATTACCTACCTTTTTGGAAACTTACAGTGAGAATGGAGTTGATTGCATCTATAAATTATTTCTAATGAATGTGGAAGGAAACATATTCTTAGAAAATTAATGTGTCAATCTAGTGAATTGTAAATCACTGGAACTTCAATTACTGAATCCATATTAACCCCAACAATGAACTGATTGATTCATAAAGACTTTGACATAAACATACGGCACATTGGTTGTGACACGATGTTACGTTTTGAAAGTACTAACATGGGCATCACTTCATTTGAGTGTACAAGACGATGAACTAATAGAATGTGAAGTTACGGCATCTATCACAATCAGTGATTTCTAAAGTTACTAGATTTGCACTGCCTCTCCCCATTATGCTTTAGAGTAAGAAAAAACATGATTGAGACCATCCTGTTTTAGATGTAAATGGTAAATAACACATTCTTTAAATAAATAAAGTGTTGTTAGTGAACATATATCCGTCACTCATCTTACAAAGTCTTTCTTTAGTAAAACATGATTGAGACCATCCTGTTTTACTTAGATGTAAATGGTAAATAACACATTCTTTAAATAAATAAAGTGTTGTTAGTGAACATATATCCATGATTAAGAATGGATATGAAATAGTTTCAAGATGAATTACGAGAAGCATTCAAGTGATTTATGGCTCGTGGATGATTCGACGCATTGAATCGGGTTATTGCATTAATCAAATATGCAAACGAAATTAGCGTTTAATTTTCAAAATTATGTAAAACTCACATTTCATTTAGCACGTATTACACAATGCAAAGTGCAAAGGCTCACCACCCTTGTTAATGCTAGAGAATTTATATCAAAAGGACTTGATGAATATTGCATGTTTAGTAGGATCAATATAGAGCATCTTATACCCAATGGTCTTTAGCGCTGGAGTTAGGCTACCAACAAAGGTTAATACTACTGATGGTGTCTAAGGAATAGGTTATGCGTTGTAATTGGTTTGTATTTTGCCAACCTACCTTTTATTGCTTGGGGATATGCAATATTACATGCATCTTTACTTAATTCGTTTTAAAACCCAATATTAGTCAACCTTTTTAGGGTACCAGTTGGTAACTGGATTTAAGCCTGACATTCGTGTTCTTACGCATTTTTGGTTGCACTATATATGTGCCATTACGACTCCACATCGTACTATGATGGGTCTTCAAAACTGTTAAGTAGTTATGTTGGAAACGAGTTCCCAACAATTATCTGTATTTTAAAACTTTGGGAAGGAGATCTCTTACCGCTAGATTTGCGGGTTATCACTTTAGTGAGACGGTCTTCCCGTCATTAGGGGAGATAAGAAAAAGTATTTTCTAAGAAAACGACGAGAATTGTCATGGTATGTTCCCACTGTGTCTCATATTGATTCTTGTACTCCACAAATATAAATGTGAAGTGCCAAAGAATAATCGATTTTCAGAATGTACACTGATGTCACTAAAGTGACAAGATCACACATACCAGCTGCAAATGTGCCTGCAAGGTTAGAAATCCTCAGTATGGGGTACACCAAAGACTAAGGTGTTGCAACTACACTTGGTGGAAGTATAGTTAAGGTCGTGGCTCCATAAAGTGGGATGGAGATACCACCACGTTCGATCAATGATCACCTAGAAAGGAAGTAAATGATCAAGGCACAACCTAATTTGTATCATTAATGAAATCATCTTATTGTATTGTCTCTAACTATGTCCATGAATCAATACTGGAGGACGCTCTAAAGTTTAATGATTCCACAGAACAGTGTAATCCTAAAGGATTACAGGAACATACACGAGTCAATAGAAAGATCGTGCGAGCATATTAATAAGTAATTTTATATATAGTTGCTCAAGGAAACAGAGCACGATGAGATCGAACCATGCTTCTTATTGTTTAATGTCAACAAAGAGCATATTTGGCCTATACATTCCAGGTAGAACTTGGTTCAATTACAAATGTACAGGTATTTGGTGTGGTAGTGCTAACCAACCAAGTGTAAAGCCTATTGGACATACATGATTAATTTGTCACAAAACATAATGAGAAGAAAGCAGTCTTAAAGTATGAAGACTCGCCTTGTGGCGCGAGGTTTCTTACAAGCCCTGGAATTGTTCTTTTGTAATGAACGTTATAGCGTTCCGCTACTTAGTTAGCTTGGTAATTTCAAAAGGACTTGAAATGCAGCATATGTATGTGGTTGTTACGTATCTCTGAAAGAATCAAAGAGATAACAGATATTTACAAAAGTACTTGATAACCTTTTGTTTCCCAAATCAATTAACTCTAAACCACAGAGTCCATTTATAGTTAGATAGAACGCTCACTTATAGATTGAAGCAATCAGGCGGATGTGGTATACCCATCTAAGTGGCTATTTGATTTTGAGGCGATAGACAATTAAGTTATTTTTCCTTGCGTATACACAAGAAAGCTCCTGATTTGGAATTGTAGCTATCTATGTCGATGGTACAGACATGATGGGTACTATTGATGTAATAAGAGACCTTAAAAGCTATTTGATATCCGAAATTGAGATGGAAAATCTGGGGAAATCTCGACCGAATACTGAGCTTGTGGTATATTATTCCACCAGTTTGCATATGTCTAAAGTTGTCAGGCAATTTAACAAAGATATGCATCTTGATAGAACTCCCATGATTAGTCGAGGTTCAAATGTAAGTAAGTGACCATTTCGTCTAAAGGAAGATGACGAAGATGTGTTGGGGATGAAATTCCCATATCTAAGTACAAGACGCATTGTTGTACTTAGTATAATAATGTAATCGATCAAATTTTGCATCCTCAGGGAATTTGTTAGCTAGATATACCTCAGCGCCAACGCAACGTCATTATGATGGTATAGTGAATGTAATCATGTATTTAAAAGTAACCATTACATAAACTTGTTTTATCCCTGCAAAGACATAAAAAGGAATGCTAGTAAAAGTGCAATCCAAAAGTTGTTGATTATGAAGGAACAATAATCTCTTCTCCAACGAAAGTAATCAGGGGGGGATATGGTAGACTATTTTCTAAGTTATTACCGATATTGTTTCGAAAAGTACATGACTAAAGGAATTGTCTGGAACAACTGTGAAAGTAATCAGAGGGAGATGTCGACATCATGGGGAGGATCCAAGGATATGATGTCGACATATTTTACTTCGAAATTGAAGCTGTGTTGTACTCTTTTTCCCTTCAATCGAGAATAGTTTTTCCCAAAGGGTTTTGTTAATCGACAAGGTTTTTAGCGAGACAACACTAAAAACATCAAATATGTTGAACGTTGAAGACATAAAGATCGCGTTGATATTACTGAAAATATCTGAATCAAAGAAATGAAACGCGACAGTCTGTTAAGCAACGTAACTTCCAGAATCAACAACAAGGTCTTATAAACATTCAAATCACCAAAGTAAAGTGTGATAAACTCCTTTTGACTGCATTAGACTAATGAAAATTATCTGACATCAAGGGGAGCATCTAATGGTGTGTTGAATTATTTTCCTTCACCGAGGTTGATTTTTCCCACAGAGTTTTGTTACTCGGCAAGTTTTAAGAGGCAACATATTCGAGTCCAACTACGTTCTAAGTTTGCTTAATATTGTACTCTTTTTCTTTAGTTTAGGTTTTGTCCCTTTGGGTTTTCCTGGTGAAGTTTTAACGAAGCAATTAACTTAGACTCGTCGGTCTTGAAGATCGTATTGCATGTGATGAACTACATGTAAAGTACGAGAAAACATGTGAAAAACTACATGTGAAGAGTTGTACCATGGTTTTGTCCCACTAAGTTTTTCCTTGTCAAAGTTTTAATAAGTCAATTGATTTCGGCACAAGTCATCAAGGAGAAAACTACATTTGAAGACCTACATTCGAAGCACTATATGTGAAGCACTACGTACGAAGTTCTATTGGACCGCACAAAGAAGAGTATTACAGGGCCTACGACACATGGATGTGTGGCCCCAACTAGGGTATTTAGGGTTTTCCTAACGGTTCATACTATGCTATATGTAATACAGTTGTTGCTATCAATACACTCTCTTTTGATGTTTCTCATATTCTTTGTCTTCTCCTATCAATGTTCTAAGGAAAGATGGTATGTATGTATCTAGGTCAAAGAGCATCTGCGATCGTCCTAAATTCTGTACGGTAGAGATTATATTGTGGTCCGAACAAAACTAACCCTAACTAAGCTAACCTTGGCTTGGTCCAGCTAACCAAAATCGCTTGGGTTTATGCCGCGGCTCAAGCTGCTTTTGGGTTTATGTCGTCCCTAGCTAACACTGTGTCTGCTTCTGTCCTAGATACCTCTAACATGCGACATTTCATACCGATTGGTCACTTTAATCTCTTCTACTATTTAGTCACGTTTCTTTTTTATCCTTTCTTTTAAACCGGGTGACCGTGGCCATCAACGCTACCAACGGATAAACGAAATCAGGATGCCTACTTTTCCACGTTTATCTAACTCTACATTAAACTAATTAGTCTATGTTTAACGAGTTTGGGCATGCTCCAATTTTCATGTCCCCAAAGCAATTAACTGCATTCTCAAGAGCATCAATGTATTATTGTATTTCAACTGTTCAAGGTCCAGATGGATTTTTTTGAAAAGAACAACCATACTGTATCAATGTATTAATGTATTAATGTCGTATGGGTTATTTTGCATTCTAATCTAACTCCGACTCTAAGCATTCTTCGGATCAAAACGGATCAAAACAAAAAAGAAACAAAAAACTCTAAGCATTGTAAGCTAACCATATTTAACCACCGGTTTAGTTGACGATACTGATTCTTTCCAACTACAACCTATAGGCAGAAAAACTTAACCAACACCCATTCGCACCTGACCTTAACCAACACCCATTTGCACCTGACCTTAACCTTAAAAGCTTATGCCTCGGCCCTGTCTAATCATGGATTTGAACCGTCGATAGCTAGCTCAAACTGTGGCTCCCCCTAACTAGGAACCTTTTAATAGTTCCCTAAGAACTCCTTATTCTAATCACGCCTCGCACACATGAACATGTTTATTTCTCATCCCCGTTCAACACTTTTTCACTGTAGTTCATAAGGAAAAAAAGTAAAAAAATTCGATTGGTTTGATTTGTGCAAAGTCACGGCCATGATGTTGCAGTTCAGTTTCACCAAAAAAAATAAAAAATTACCCTAGGTGCGACTGCCTCCGTTCTTCCGTTGAATTTATATTGAGTAGTTTAAAGGGAAAATAGTTTGAAGAAGATCATAAAGAAACCAGTGTGTTCATTGATCAACTTAACAATAATAATAAGAAGAACCGGAAGACGCTTCGGAACCGACTCTTCCTTGAAAACAAGGAGAAAAAAGGTGAGACTTAATATTGTGTCGATCAGGATGCAAAGTATTAAGGCCAGTACTAAGATGGCATAACCCAATTGTGTGTTGGTCAGGAAGGCACAATAAAATATAAGGATGTTGCAACTTGCAAGAAGAATATTAAGTTCAACAAACATGACTTAAGTTCAGGAGGATCTTGACGATGTTTATCCAAAAAACATCGCAAGTCCCAACCCCGAACCTCCACATTCTCAGCCATCGGATTAAGTAATTTCGTAATTGAAGTGACAAATTACTCGGCAATGTGATAGGGTAAATTATTGTCAACGGAATATAGACTCTAGAAAATAGAAAAAAATTAGCGACATATGCGTTGTTTAACCCAATAGTACGTAATAGTAATGCCACTAAATAATGAGCACGGTGGGATAATAGATGACAAATGATTATCCCAAATAATTGTCATCTACTGGGATAATAGATGAAAAACCGTTATGAGTTTAGCGGTTTAACCTTTTTTTTTTGCCACTACCCAATATTCAGTATGTTGATTTGGAGTGACCATGACGTATCAATACTACTACTACTGATCCTAAGGATAAAAGTTTTTACGTTCGGAAAATGCTGCAAAGAATGAAAATTTGTGATGGAACCATGGATAGGCCGGGGTGATACCTAGTTTTCCCCTTAAACATAAAAAGTTTTCCTCTGTCCACCAATTTGGGAATACTTGAAGCACAAAAAAAAATTAGAAAGGCTCCGCATTTCTCAAAAATCTCCACCAATACTACATATTACGTACGCGGATGATCTCTTGATAACATATAAAGCAACTCCAGAAGGCACCAACCACCTCAAACTGCTGCTACAGGCTTATGGCACCTCGGCGGGTCAACACATTGATAGGATCCGGAGATGCCTGTATATAATAAACCGCAATCGCACGGTGTCAAACTAGTAGACAGAGGCAAGTACGGGTCGAACCCACAGGGAGCGGTGGAAATACTGTAATCAATATCTCCAAATAAAATAACCAGGAAATATTTTTGTATTTTTAGAATTGAAAAACGAAATAAGAAAAGTAAACTAATAATGAATTCAATAGAAGAATCGGTAACCATGGTTTTATTGGTATCCACCACTATTTCCTTGCAAATACTGAAATGAAACATAATTATGAATATGTGTTTATTGTTCTTTCTATTGACATCACCTATTATATGTATTAGCGTCACAAATATCACTGGTATACCCTAAGCATGGCACATCAAAAGACTAAATCCAAGCATGAACCATCAAATTGCATCAGCGAGAAAGTTATACGAAACTAAATATAGGTTCACAAATTCTACATGGCTTTTCTAAGCATAATGTAAAACTAATTCATTAAGCTCATAGGTTTTTAAAACCGGTGAATCAACAACTAATTTTGATCAATCAATAAACAATATTCAAGAATTATTTAATCCAAATCATAATGATCTTATGCTATATAATCAATTGAAATTAGCCTAATACCCAAAGTGGCTTCAACCATAAACCCTAGTCATGAAAATCTCTAGCAAGACATGATTATGGATTTCTTAAAACCCATGTAAATAATAATCAAGAGAAAAATTTTAAACCAATGGCGTCGTCTTCTTCCCTATCTATGCTTCAACGACCTCAGGATATCCTCCAACTGAACTTCCGCCGCCTCCCAACTCCAGACAGAACCTCCAAACCAGAACTCCCAGAATGGCCTCCACTTCTTTTTCAGTCTCTGTAGGTTTATATGGAACGTGCTGCGACAAGTCCAATCTGGACCTAGCAAGCAGTTGCCAAGGCCCGGCCCAAATTATAACACCGAATGCCAATGGCCAGTTCGACCACCATACCAACCTGGTTCTCTGATCTCGGCCATCTCATCTTCTCAACGTTCACTTCACTCGAGTGCGAATTCGTGCACACTCTTTAGCGAGTGTATATTTCACATTTCAATCTCTGCCCTTGATTTAATTTAGGAAGTTATGTAATGAGGGTTGTGATTCTAAACATGGAGGATAATGGGATCATCAGTTAAATAATCAACCAATCAGAAGAATATGTGAAATATACACTCGTTAGAGGAGTGTGAACAGATTTGGACTCACTTCACTCATGTTTTCACGATTTAAAGCGCCCCCAACTCACCAGCATATCCTACTCACTTCGGTGAACCTAATCTCGACTTCGACATCGATTTCAAAATCCAAGCTCTTTCCAAACTCCAACTGCAGCCACCTACTTCCCATTCAGCCTTCTGAATCTCGTCACCTGCTTGATTTATCGAGCCAAATTCTCCCCATTCAAATTCAGCAAGCACGAGACTTTGTCTGCTGCCAATTCTTTCATCGTCTAGTACCTGCCCATCTTCTTAACTGCGATCAAGTCCCATAAGCTCCAATAAGTCTGCACACCCGTTAACCTGTTAACGAGTCTCGACCATCAGCAATCACCCATTTCATTCGAACACAGTCCCACAGTATTAGTGAACTCGTTGCTGCAATTAGGCAAAACCCATTCAGCTAACCACCGAACATCTCCGACCAGTTAACCATTATCCTCCTTGCACACGATCAACTTTGGCAGCAGCACTCAACTTCAGTTCCGTAATCTGTATCTTCAAGGCAACTGCAGCTGCAGCGCCATTAATTAACCCAAAACCGATTTCAGATCACAGCCAAAATCCTTCAGGTTTGAATATAATTCTTCATTTCCTTCTTGAGCTTCTAAATCGACAAATACGTCGACAAACCCTGACAACAACCACTCGTCTTTCGACTGCAGATCAACTCATTCATTTCTCGTCCCCCATCTACAGATGTGAAAGAGAACTAAACAGCAGCTGCTTCAAACCATTACTCGGATTCACTTTCTTTGATAAGAAATAAACACCACAGACTGTGGTTGTAGAAGTTGACACGTCCCATTACTTCACTTAGTGGATTTTTCACGTGCTAGAAGCTAGCTTGCACAAAGACAATTCTTTGATATTCTTGTAACATTCTTTGACCTGGCACATGGGTGATAAAACAAAGACAGCTTGGTGGTGCTGACAACATAATAGGTTCACATCTGACGAATTTATGAACTGAGCCTGCCCTTTATGTATGAGTAACTTTTGTGATTTTCATCCCACCGCCATTTAAGCTCCTCAATCAGACAGTTATCTTCGGAAGACCGAATTCACCGGTACTTTCTACAAAAACACTAAAATAATATTATTAGTTAAAATATCGAGTCCTAACTAATATAAATATGGATATAAAACGTAGCACTTACGTGCTTATCACACATCAACGACCCGAAATCCACACTAATACATCACCCGAAGCTAGAGCAGCTCCAGCTAGAAGAGTTAACCCAAGCTTTCAACATGCCAACAACTTCAAACCCCTACCTATTTAGGAGTACAATTTAAACAAGGTAGATCCTCTAGCCACATATTTGCTCCTCTACTTCAACTACCACACGCAAAGCAAAAGGATGGATGACCAAATGCCTAAACCAAGCAGGAAGATTCGCACTCATAAAATCGTCCCTAACCCCTACTGCCAACCATCTCATGCAAACCTAAATCCTTCCTTCTCATGTCCACCAGAAAATGGATCGTATCACGACAAACTTTTTCTGGGGCCAAGATTCTTCCATCAAGAAACTCCACCCATTAGGAAAAGACAAGCTACACAAACCCAAATCACAGGGCGGGCTCGGTATCCGAAGTAGCAAGGAACACAACAAGGCACTACTCATGAAACGAGTTTGGAACATTCACCAAAACCCTACCTCTGTCTTAGCCAAATTGTATAACGCAAAATACCTTGGCTAGACCCCCATTTTCGAAAGCATCCCTCCTCTCCCGTCTTCCTCTAGCCCACAATGGAGACAGATGGCCTCGCTCATACCATTTTTCAAACAACATCTCTTTCACCAAATAGGAGATGGTTTACACACCCCCATACAAGCAAACTGGATCTCACAATTTGAAAATAACATTAACCCAACTTCTTGTTGTCCAATACAATCAGTTGTCGACATCATCGACTCATCAACCAGGAATTGGGATCTTGAAAGGTTGAGCCTACTACCCCACCCCCATAATTCAACGAATAATTAACATCCACATACCACAAAATAACCAACCAGATAGGATCATATGGCCTTTTACCAAAAGTAGGCAATATACAACTGCCTCATTAGCGCTTCAGCACAAACTCAACAAAACCCCCTTCACTAGTGGAAAAAAGGCTATCTGAGACATTATGAAACGACACATAAAAAATATCTTAATACAAAAAAATGAAACTATATATGGAGTGTGTTGCTGACCAAAGTCAAGTTGTGGTTGTGTCGAGACTTTAGTTGACTTATCCAACGACATATGAGTAGTATAGTTTCTGTGGTCCCCACTATTTGAGAAAACTTTCGCTTGCCTATCTACACAAAAGCCGAGAGAGAGAGAAACATATTTCTTTCTTTTTTTCGTTATCCTCCCCTCTCTCTGTCTCTCTGACGCAGCTCTCTTCTTATCTTCTGCAAAGTTCTTTCTGAGATGAAAAACTCTTGACCTTGCAACTTCATCTCTTCTCTTCTCTTACCTACTTCTCTTCTCTTCTCTTACCCTGAAACTTCATCTCTAAAGAATTAACTAAATTCATGAACTTTCACTAGTGGAAAATGGGTGTTTACCGACCCACATCAGAGACCCCCAGTAATGGTAGTTGGGCCGCTGACCCGTAAAAGCAGTCTCTGATATAATAAAAAACCGAAAAAATTCTGAGAGGAGAATTAGCCGTCTCTGAATTGGAAAATTTATTTACCATTTTGCCATCATAAAACTACTGATTCAACGACCCCCAACCTTCGATGCAGATCTGATAATCGATTATGGGCCCCACACTTTATATGGTCACGATTTGCTTAGTAAAAAGAACTACCGGATGATAGCCCTCTTTGTTTTTATCGATGTACTCATCTTTATCTTTTATCTTCCGATTCTGATATCTTTATTTTCTCTTACCTCTTCGCTCACATCGAACTCATCTCCATATCCATCTTTCTCTTATTTTGTTTTTTTTCTCTGTAAGTTTAAAAACATTTGCTCTCCATCGACCTCCATTACCTTCTTCTTCTTCTTCAAAGAATCGATTTCTTCTTCAAAGAATCAATTTCTTCTTCTCTATCCAGATCCAGAAGGTGAAACAAAAGTCAATACCCTCAAGCTAATAACCGATTTCATCGGTAGTCTGGGTTGTCAATGATGAAATACTTCTCGCGATTCATTGGGGTAATTATCTATGACTCAATCTTCTTCATCATCTTCAATTTCAGAAATTTAATTTTTAATATTAGGGTTAGGGTGAATTTTCAAGCTCTTGATTTTCCTGGTAATAGTTTCGATTGAAGTGTTATTTTGCTGAATAGGGTTGTGGTTTACTTTAACTGGTTCTTATAATGATTCCTAATGATGATGGTATGGTGGTGGTGATGAAGAAGAAGTTGGTCGCACTGCTTATCAGTTCTGTTTTTTTTTTTTTTACTTCGAGTTGGTGTTCGTTGATTTGATGGAATTGTAATGAGAACTGTCTTTGATATCAAGAGACTTAAAAATACTTAGATTTAGATTAGATTTAGATTTTTTGTGTAATTGGTAGTGGAGATTTTTCTGGGTTTGTGATTTATGAGTGATTTTGGTTTTGTGTAGGTTTGATGATAAAGAGGTACATAGAGATATGAAACTCTTACCATACAAGATTGTCAACAAGGAAGGAAAGCCATATGTTGAGGTTAAACTTAAGGATGGGGAGACTAAGGTTTTCAGTCATGAGGAAATTAGTGCTATGATTCTGACCAAAATGAAGGAAACAGCTGAAACATTCTTAGGATGCTGTCATTACTGCTCCTGGCAAGATTGATAACCAAATCAAATTAATTCATGTTTGATTCCACAATTTATTATGTGGATTTGGAAGAATTTGCAATTTGTTATGTAGATTTTTTAAATGTGGCTGATTCGTTGTTGTGTTCTGTGTTCTACAGCATACTTCAATGATGTTCACTACCAAGGATGCTTTGTGTGATTCTGTGGATTAAATGTAGCAAGAATCATCAACGAGCCAACCGCAGCAGCTATCGCTTATGGTTTGGACAAAAAGACCGGAGAAAAGAACATCCTTGTTTTTTATCTTGGTGGTGGTACATTCGATGTCAGTATCTTGACTATTGAAAATGGAGTTTTTGAGGTATAATTCTCACATAGTTTTCAATATTTGTTTTTGTTCTTTGGTTTATTGTATAATTCTGCTTAGAGGTCAAACTATGCTATTAATTCTATGCTATTAATTCATTAGTTGATTTAGCATAATTGCTCTAATTACGTGCAACTTGATAGGAATTTGTTTCCATTTTTAGGATTATGCTATCAATTACTGTTAACGTTGTATGATAAAAAATATGGTAGAAAAATTAATATTTAAGAAAATAACTTGATGGATATAAATGTGATTGATTTTTATTTCCTAATTTAACTTTCAATGAGATTTATTACTAATGTGAATCACAGACATAAAAAGTGATTCATATTAGCGTGATTGATTTTTATTTCCTAATATTCGTCAGTAATTGGTTTTATTACTTTTATAGATTTTATTTCCTAAGATTCGTCAGTAATTGGTTTTATTACTTTTATAGAAAATTTTGATTATATTATGTCCTTGTTGTCCTAATCTATCTCTTGTTTACCAACAACTCCTTGTCTTAGATGTGGAGGAATAAATGATTCTGGTTTTGGAGAAGTGATGATGATGAAAATGGAGGAACAAATGGTTCTGGTTTTTGAGAAGTGATGATGATGAAAATGAAGGTGGTCACCACGACGATGATAATAATGATTCGTTCTCTTTGTTCTGTGATACTAATATTATAGGTTGGGATAACGTAGTTGATGTAGAACCAGGGAGAAGAGAGTTTGAATCTTTTCCTTTAAGTTTTAGTAATTCAGTAATGATAATAATGATTCTTTGTTTTTGTCCAGTACATCGCATAATGACTTAGTATACATGAAAGTAATGAAAAAGGATATTTACTTTGGATTTTTGTTTATGTTCGCCTAGAGCGCCTAAGTCGCGCCTAGGTGACAAGGCGTGAGGTGCTTGGCTTGGCGCCTCGCCTAGCGCCTCATACAACATAGATCTGATATACACGTACTTTTTTTAATGCTGTAGCTAGAGGCGCAATACTTCCATGATCATGCAATCGTCACACCAGCTGTTGGCTTTGAACCAAAGAAGCGAGCAAATGAATGCTCCTGATCCAATTGTGAGTTCGGTTTTCCTTGAAAAAATGTTCTAAATGAGTTGATGTTTTACCAATCAGGATCGCAAATCCATTGTTTGTTGAGTACACTATAATTACCTGACATTGGTTATATTTACAAAATATCGCAGATCAACACTTGTAGTGACTTTTACAAATTCTGGCAGGAAACCCATGATTTGCATGAGGCCATAAATCTCTCGTTATGCAACATTGATAGCAACTGGTCCTAAGGAAGATAAGCTTGGTGATAACTTAGAGGTAACATAACTTAGATGCTCATTGTGCATCACTGATGAAGTTTCTGTGCTTAGGTCCTGTTATGATGTACTGAGACACGCCATAGAAAGTGGTTCCAAGGGTTGCAAGGTTGTTTCCTTAACTCCGTGCTTCACTGAGTGTAAGTTATTCATCATTGCAGCTTCTATTATTCATATGTGCTTCACTGAGAGTAAGTGGTGCCAAGGGTTGCAAGGTTGTTTCCTTCCTTGTGTATTCATATATATTTATATCTGATGCTTATTTGGATTTTGGTTTTAATGGAAGATTTTTATCTTCGTAGGCTCCAAAACCATCATCTGGTCCATACAAATCTAGGTTTAGTTTTGATATTTAGATGGAGTAACATGTTATTAGGTTTAGTTTTGTGGATTCCAATTTATGTAAAATGATTTTTGATTTGGGCTGCTTGTAAAGGAGGTGGAGTTGTTGAAGGTGCGAAGGCGGTTAAACAAGGAGGTAATACTATTGTCTTAACATCTCGAACTTGTCCTTACTCTGCAACCATTTTTCCATTCCCAGTTCACCATAGAGATAAGTTTCATCTCAAATCTTGCAGATAAGTCCTGCTGGAATCCTCTGTTGTGCTCAAGGATGTGTTGTGCTTGACAGAGAGACGGGTTTGCGGCAAAGGTAGGAAAGTTTTTAACTCCTTCGATTTTTTGTTCTTGAGATGTTAATTACTCCTTATTGCACTATGTTTAAGACTTTCTACTTCATAGTATTTGTGCCTTGTAAAATACTTTACTAGTGTATTCATGTCTAGCAAACAACTTGAGTGGGTATGTCTGTAACTATTTGTCATTTGTGCATGAAGACCATTAGCCTTTACTTGGGGTTGATTTGAAACTTGATAGGGATTTATTGCATCAAATGTCTTGTGGTTAGGTGTGTTAAATGCTTACGAAGGTTAGGTATTTGGTCCAATTTAATTTAATTTGTTTTTTTATTTCCTGTATGATGTGCGAGTCTTAAACCTTGATAACTCCTTGTGATGCAGAAAAGCTACACATTTATTGCATTTTATTCTCGAACGTAAAGAAGTGACTGAAGATATTTAGAAGGTTATTGCTGCCTATGACTGAAAAATTATTGAAGGTGTGCTCAGACATCAGCTCAAGCAGTTTGTGGTAGATGGGAACAAGGTTGTACTCATTGTTCCAGTTCCTGATACCAGATTCAATGATGCTGAATTTCAAGAAATGTATGACTTTCTTACTGCTAGATCATACTCATCCTATCTGATTTATTTGGCTATGTAAATATTTATATCCCTTTCTTTCTTCTATTTGATGTTTTCTGAATCATAACTTATTTTGCTACAGATACCACCATGAAGTATGGGCTAAGTTCACCGTCGGGGTAGAGTTTGTCGTTTTGCTATTTAATCAATTGTCTATTAGTGTATCATTTTGTTGTTTAATCTTAGAACTCACTAGCTAGCTAGGACTTGTATATTTTCTGAACTCAGGATTTCAATACTATTTTGTGTAATTTTAAACCTGGTGGATACATACAATGAATGAATGTTGAATTTTCAGTTTGAGTTTGAATTTGAGTTTAAGTTTTGGTTTCATCTGAATTTCAATTTGAATTTAATTTGAGTTTCATTTGATGTTCAGTCAGATTATTTTCTCAGATTTGATTTAGCCATTAAGGCATTTCAGCAAATCTGAATCTATATTTTTTTATATTATTATTTAAATATGAGACCCACGGCTAAGGGTCTGTATCTCGTTACCCTTAAAATCAGTTGTTATTTTGAGACCCACGGTTAAGGGTCGTCCAAAACAGCTACGCTTTATCAGAGACCCCAACAGAGACGGTTAGAAATAGTCGTATAACTCGTATATATGACTTGTCCTGACGGTCGCGGAACTTCTGTTTTCCACTAGTGTTTAACCTTAATTCTTCATATTTAAACCAGATCTGTATTTATTTATTTTTTGATTTTAGGGCTTTTTGGTTGCTGGATAAAATTGTTGAGGTTTTTCTCCATCTGTACAACAAAAATGGTTAAACTCTTTCTCCATCTCTACATCAAAATGGGTAAAACTTTTTTACTCAATCTCTTCTCTATTTTTCTTAAATCATCCTTTGATTCAACTGCATGTTTAGGGGTTTTTTATGTTAGAGGGTTTTAATTTTAGGGATTTTTCTCAGTGTTTGTTTTACCGTTAGTGGAAGAGTTTTTTTTATAAGATTCTGATTCAGCGGTATGATGGTTGGGTTTTTTATGAAGCTAATGGTTTCCTTTATTTTTTCCTAATCTTTCAGTTTTCATAGAATCAATTTTGGGTTTAATTGAAGAATCACGAAAAATAATCAACATAGTTTTGGGTTTAATTGAAGAATCGATTGATTTAGTTCTTTCATAGAATCAAATTTGGGGTTTTCATCAAAATGAAACCCTGGATTTTTATAATTGATAAAAAAAAAAATTGTTTAAATCCGTTTGCTTACCAGTTTACTGATATCTCTGGGGACGGATTTTTGTTTAAATCTGTTCTGAGGTTTTTAATTTTCTCATCTTAGTTACTGAAAATGTTATTAAGGTTCTTGAATCAAGCCCAATGGATTTTGGGTTTAACTTAGATTTGTTTATAATCTGCTGAAACTACTCTTTTTTAGATTGTGGTTTCCTCTTATCCAAACATTTTGGTTTTTCAGGATTAATGATTTTGTTGGGTTTGATAGGTGCTTACAAGTACGTTCTGAGTTATGGAGGAAGAAACAATCCGATGCGATGAGGTTTTTGCTGAGGGTGAGGTGTTGCTAGTATCGCCAACATCCTTCGATTTGCCGTGTTATCCGTCCTGATAAGGCTAGACGTTTGGGTTACAAGGCCATGAAGGTAATCGAAAGTCTTAAATCTTAGCTTTATTTTGTTGTTTTTAGTGCATTTGATATGTTAAAACTCTTGAATCCTGATTTTCATCTTGGTTTCATGTTAAATTTCGATTTACTTTGGAATCGGTATATTCGTTGGATGCATTGTTCGGATTTTATGATTTTCGTGAAGTCTTAAATGGATAAATTTCCCCATGCTCGGTTTTTATGATTGTCTACAATGTTTGAATGGTGTTAGGTATCTGTTTTTACAATGATGGTCGTAGACTTGAAAAATGTCAACTAATGAGTTATTACTTATTAGTTATATATCAAACTAAGGTGCCTAGACAAGTTTGGGTGAGAGTTGCGTCGCAAGTTTGTGTGGCTTACTTTGCGCAATAAATGGAAGTCTTACGTACTATTTTTTCTGACTAATTATAATTAGGGTCTTCTTAACTTATATACCTGTATAGAGGTTAAGTGACATTTAATGATACACTTTTTATCTTGAAATTTGATGATTTTTGTTGGAGTTATAATTATCTTGGGATAAGATCCACATGTATTTTACAAAACCGTAATCCCATTTCTATCCTTGATATCTCATGAATAAATTATTTTTACTATCCTGTCGTGTTAACACGACATATATACATGTGGCCCACCATTTGTTCGGGTGTTAATTAACTTAATTTATCTTGGTCCACCCGCTTAACTTGGTCAAGTTAAGATAATTATCGACTTACAACCATGCACAAGTAAGACATGTGGGGAGATACGTGGATGTAGGAGCAGAATATCGCGACATCAATACTTCACAAAATTAATAAACGACTATATTGCGAAGGCGAGGAAAGAAATATAAATGACGCAATAGATGACGAAAGCCAGAACGTGAGAAAAATGTGAAGACTTGGCGAGATTTAGGAGTGTCGCAAGATAAAATGTTTATAACACTCGCGACACTTCGCGAGTTATTCCCGAAAATAAAGGACAGCTTAGCTGTCATCCACTGTGTATTACCCTATATAAAGGGTTGAATTAGTCTGTTGAAGAGAGAGTTCTTTTAGGATTGCTAAGCAAGTCATTAGGAGAGAGAAAATTTAGAGTGATTGTAATTTCTTTAGCTCTGTTCTATCTATCCTTGTAAACATTTCAAGAAGATTATCAATAAAAATATATAATTACTCATCTTCAAATGGATTAGTAAAGTAAATTCTTGTGAGGGGTGTATTGTGGGATTTCCTGCAATTACATATGAGCTGTCATCCACTGTGTATTACCCTATATAAAGGGTTGAATTAGTCTGTTGAAGAGAGAGTTCTTTTAGGATTGCTAAGCAAGTCATTAGGAGAGAGAAAATTTAGAGTGATTGTAATTTCTTTAGCTCTGTTCTATCTATCCTTGTAAACATTTCAAGAAGATTATCAATAAAAATATATAATTACTCATCTTCAAATGGATTAGTAAAGTAAATTCTTGTGAGGGGTGTATTGTGGGATTTCCTGCAATTACATATGCGCTAGAAACAGGGACGATTCTAAAAGATTGTAGCCAAAATTATCCGAATCAAGAAAATGAGAGAGAAAGATGTTAAATCAGATGAGATAGAGGAGTTAAGAAACAAGGAATATGATGAAGATATGGAGTACAGTTTAATTAATGAATTTCACGAAAATATCAGAGGAAGAATACATAAACGAGATTTTGAAGGAAAGAAGATTATAGATGAGGAGAAGATATCGTCTTTGAAAGAGTGGGAAAAGCAGAAAATAACATTTACAGCAGCTGAGGTACCTAAAGAAGGATTGAATCATACATCCCCATTAGTGATCACAATAAATGTTTGCAAAAATGAAGAAGAATCGGCGAAAGCAGCGGAAAATAGGATTTTGGTAGACACAGGTAGTTTGGTGAGCATCATGTTTTACCATACTTACAAAAAATTAGGATATAAAGATGAAGAAATGATTTCCCCAGCGTATTGTATCCACGGTTTTGGAAAATCTATAACAAGACCTAAAGGAGAAGTAAAGTTACGAATTCTGCTTGGAGAAATTGAAACGCAAGTGACAGTGAGTGTAGTGGATATGGAATCGCCATACAACATGTTATTAGGGAGGCCATGGGTACATGCAATCAAGGCTGTGGCGTCAACACTTCATCAGTGTATCAAATTTCCCATGCCAACTGGAATTGGTGAAATCAGAGGAGATATTGATAAAGGGAGAATATATCATCAAGACGAAGTAAAGCATTATGAAGAACGAGTGAAGAAGCGAAGAGATCGCAAGAAAATGGTAAAAGCAATAGAAAAGAAGAAGAATTTAAAATTTACATGATAAGGGCAAAAGAAGGAAAAGGAATACCTAGCGAAATCTCGCAGAGTAAAGAAATGAAAGGACCAACCCCTATGGGAGAACCGAAAGCTAGCTACATCGCAGCAGAACAAACAAAAGAGGTGAATGTTGGAACTGAAGAAGAACCCAAGGTGTTAAAAATTGGGACTAAAATGGAAGAAGATGAAGAAAGAAGAACTATTGATTACTGCGAGACTATAAAGATATTTTCGCATGGGATATGGATGAAATGCCTGGTATAGACCCATCTCGTAGCTTGTCATAAATTGGAAATTGACAAAAATATAAGGTCATTCAAACAAAGAATTAGGAAGATCGCAACACATATCACCCTCAAATAGAAGAAGAGTTGCGAGAAAATGCTAGATGCGGGAATCATTAGACAAGCAAAATATCCCGAATGGATAGCAAATATGGTTATAGTCCCAAAGAAGAAGAAATGGATAAGAATTTGTATAGATTTTACCGATCTAAACAAAGCTTGTCCCAAAGATAGCTTTCCGTTACCAGATATCCCGCAATTGGTTGAAGCAGCGGCAGGAAACGAAAGGATATCATCTCTCGATGGATATAAAGGGTACAATCAAATTCCTCTCGCTGAAGAAGATCAAGAACATACTGCTTTCTTCGCTCCAAGAGGATTATACTGTTATACAAAAATGCCGTTTGGTTTGCGAAATGCTGGAGCAACATATCAAAGAATGGTAGAAAAGGTGTTCGCGAGATGGATACACAAAACGCTAGAGGTGTATGTAGATGATATGTTAATCAAAAGTAAGAAAGCAAAAGACCACATACAGGATCTGAAAGAAATTTTTGAACAAATGAGACATTTCAACATCAAAGTAAATCCAGAAAAATGCACCTTTGGAGTTGCATCGGGAAAATTTTTAGGTTACATCGTATCAAAAGAGGGAATCCAAATCGACCCGGAGAAAGTAAAAGCAGATTCGCGATATGCCAACGCCTGCGACAGGAAAAAAGATGTTCGTGAAGTTAAATGGGTTACTAGCTTCGCTAGGGAGGTTTATCTCGCGATCATCTGATAAATGTAAACACTTTTTCAACATTCTCAAAAAGGGATCAAAGTTTAGATGGACAGATGAGTGTGAGAAAGCCTTCCAAGGAATAAAGGAACATTTAATGGATATATCAATTTTACAAAAAGCAGAACCAGGAGAAGAATTATTAATCTATCTTGCGACGACTTCGCATGCATTAAGTGCAGTATTGCTGCGAGTGGACGCAGGGGTAGAAAAACCTATCTACTACATCAGCAAAACTTTCAACGCCGCAGAAAGGAATTATTCAAAAATTGAAAAACTAATCTTGGCATTGGTTTACGCAACATTTAAACTTCGCATATACTTTCAAGCGCACATTGTTAAGGTAGTAACGAAAGTACCAATCGAATCAGTAATGAAAAATTCAAAAAGATCGGGGAGAGTTGAGAGATGGAATGCCCAAATAAGTCATTGCAAACTCAAATACAAAATATTGTCTTCACCAAAGTCACAAGTGGTCGCGGATTTTCTAGCAGAATTTCCTTTGGAAGAGGATGAACCAGTAGAAGAAACAATGGACGTAGATGAAGAACATGGAGATCCAAAAGATTTGTTAACTGAGCCAAATAGATGGGAAATATTAGTAGATGGGTCATCTAATGGAGAAGGTAACGGGATTGGAATTGTTGTGATATCGCCAGAAGGTAACAAAATGGCTTTTTCCTTCAGATTAGAATTTGCGTCAACCAATAATGAAACAGAATATGAAGCTATAATACATGCTTTGCGATTCGCAATAGAGATGAAATTGGAAAATGTGAGGATTACCAGTGATTCACAATTGGCTATTCGCCAAATAAAAGAAGAATATACTATAAATGAACCATCTTTGCAAAAGTACAAGAAACTTGTTGATGAACTGTCGGTGCAGATACCGAAGATAAAATGGAGACATATATCAAGGAGAAATAATAGACTCGCAGATGCTTTTGCCTTTATATCAAGTATGATGACAGATCCGACTGCGAGAAATATAAAGATACAAACACTTTTAGCACCGTCAATTAATAAAGAAGAAGAACAGGAAACAGACGTAATGTTAATAGAAGACGGAATACAAACGCTTTGCGAAGAGGATTGGAGAGCAGAACTTCATGCATACTTGACAAAAGGGGAAACACCAAGAAATAGATTAGAAGCACACAAATTAAAAAGCCGGGCAACAAATTATGAATTAAGAGATGGAGTACTATACCGACGATCTTTTAATGGACCTTCATTCGAGATGTGTAACAAGGAAGGAAGGAGAAACCATATTGAAGATGTTGCATAGCGGGGACGCTGGTAATCATAGTGGTGGAAGATCTTTAGCATATAAAGCAAAAATGCAGGGCTATTACTGGCCATATATGCATGAGGACGCGAAACAAATATCAAGGCGTTGCGAAGATTGCCAAAGACATGGGAAGAAGATACATGCACCGGGAGCGCCATTAAATTCTTCAACAAGTGTGTGGCCTTTTGGAAAATGGGGCTTAGATATTGTGGGACCATTTCTACCAGGAACAGGACAGAGAAGATATCTAATTGTCGCCACTGATTATTTCACAAAATGGGCAGAGGTGAAAGCGGTACAACACATTCGCGACAAGGATGTTTTTACTTTCATATTTGAGAACATTATATGCAGATTTGGGATTCCAGCACAGTTGGTATCTGACAACGGGAAGCAGTTTGAAGGACAAAATATAGAATTGCTGCTTAATGCATTTCAGATACGATGTGGAAAATCAACTCCTCTATACCCGCGGGCTAATGGCCAGGCAGAGGCGACAAATAAAACAATCGCAGACATATTGAAGAAGAAGTTAGAAGGATACAATAAAGGATGGTGCGAACAAGTACCCAATGCAGTATGGGCTTATAATACAACTAGAAGAGAAGCTACAGGCATGTCACCTTTTTGTTTGACATATGGGGTTGAAGCTGTGCTCCCGACAGAAGTTATGATTCCAACAACAAAGAAAGAAGCTTGGGAGAAAAATCTTAGTGCGGGTAATATTTTGATCAAATTAGATGAATTAGAAGAAAAAAGAGAAAGAGCACTACAACATATGGAGAATTATCAGCGAAGATTAGCCAGAGAATATAATAAACGTGTCAAGATACGTGAATTTCAACCAGGAGATCTTGTGCTGCGAGAGACACCAATATATCAGCGTGAAAGTGGTGGTAAATTGGCAAGAAAATGGGATGGACCTTATATCATTAAGGAAATAGTTGGCACAGGGGCATATAGATTAATGGATCCTGAAGGGAGAGATGTAGGACAAAGATTGGATAGACCATGGAATAGGTTGTATCTCAAGAAGTATTATCCATAACAGATGGATGAAATGATATGAATTTGGATGAAATGTTTTTGCGACAGAATGATGGCGAGATTAAATAAAACAAAGAAAGATTATGCGAATATCTCGCAAGCAATACATTGCAGAAAATGAATGATTGAATGAATTAACAAAAATGAATGAGTGAGTGAATGGGACGAACCTTTATGGCGTACACCTTAGTTCGCGAATGATATTTCGCAAGAGGCAAATGTAAGACCTAAAGTGCGTCATATAAGGGGGTATCTCTTGACATGGCTCAGGGGAAAGGTTACACCGCTCCCGAACCCGAGTCATGGAGATTTGGGGCCCATGAAAGCCTATCCGGGGGAGATACCTTGGATTTCCAACTATATATATAAGGTTATACCCTGGTTGGACGCCCGAGGGTCTCTTCCAAGGAGTCGATGTATGCTCAAGGCGCTGGGGTACACGGTTGAGCCAAGAGTGCCTGGGGCATTTGAAGTGTCTCGGCCATTCTTGGCAAGTCTTGGTATATGCTGCACTCGGCCCGAAGAAAACTCCACTTAGGGTGCAGTCTCGTAACCATAAACCATATAGGTATAAGGGATAAGAGGCTGCGAAAACAACTGGTTGTTGTTAAGACCGGATGGGAGGAGCTAGTCTTGTATGGCCGATGTACGCCTCCTTGAAGGGGCAACCAGGGAGAAGATAAGGGCGGCACCCTCCATTAGGGAGCTGATAAGTGTCAAAAGACGCAAATGTCATGAGGCTTTATTTTCGCAAGAGAATTTAAGCTTGTCATATTTGTGCGATGATCCTGAAGAGGCACTAATACTAACGCGAGGATAAGGCGAGATCAATGGGTTTTTGCATGAAAAGGTAAAGACGTCCTGCGATTTCGTCGCAAAAGACGGTAATGTCATGGGATTTTACACTCGCAAGAGTATTTAAACCCATCATATTGTCGCAGACAAAATATCCTGCAGAGGCAAAAATACTTAACAAATGATAAGACAAGGTCAATGGGTCATTACATGAAAATGTAAAGACGTCATGCGATTTTGTCGCAACGAGGGGTGGCGAAATAAGACCTTTAATTAGGAAGGCAAAATAAGACCACACAATCAATGATAAGACAAGATCAATAGATTTCTTCATTTGTGAGGATATCCTGCGATCTTGTCGCAACAATGAAATTCAATATAAGTAAAAGTAAGCGAATAGGCTTGCGAAATTAAAATTGCAAATCTAAAATGAGATAGAAAGAGAAGATAAGAGATTATTCATCAAGGGATGTAGTCTTTCCAATCAAAAAGAGTACTTCAACAGAAATTGAAAAGCATCTCATACAAAAAGTTATGCAGAAAAAGAGACTGAAAGATATAAAATTATAGGAGTAGTTTAATTTTCTACATCGACATTCTCGACAACAGGAGTTGATAAATGCCCTTCAACAATTTTTTCAGCATCACCTTCATTAGTGGGTGGATTTCCATCAGAAGTTTTTTCATTGGGATTCTCAGCTTCATAAAGATCCTTTTCGACAAGTTCGTTGTTTGCAATATCTTCACAGCTTTCATAATCATAATCACTATCAGGAGAATTAGGAACTTCATCATCTTCAATTTCCAAAGGTGCAACAAAGACAGGTTCAAGGGATTTAGAGAGTAAGATCTCATTCACAAAAACTTCAGCTTTGGGATGAAATTGACGAAGAAGTGCCTTCTGTTGATTCCTACTTTGGATATCTTTAAGATGACTAAGATAATTAAGTCTCCTCGCGGCACGATCACGAGAATGGGCAAGAGTAGCAACAAGAATCGTATTTTCCTTGCGAATCTTGGCATGGGAGGATTCCAAAGTAGACAGAGAAGCGCGAAGATCTTTTTCAGATTCTGCGAAAATATATAAGAACAGCAAGGTTAAGATTAAAAAAAAAAAATAATGAAAGAAATTAGAAAGGAAAAACGGTGGTTGAGGCAGTCAAATTTTATGACTACCTTCCTTTTGCGAGATAAGATGTTGGGTCATGGCCAAGCAACTATTCTCCAAATGATCCATGGCAGTATCAAAATCATCACCGACAAGACCTTTTAATCGGGAACGCAAGCTTTTTTCATTAGAAACTAGTAAATTATTCTCCTTCGCAAGGGATGAATGAGATTCTTTTAACTTGGTATATTCATCCTTGAGCTGTTTTGTTTTCACACTTAGGGTTATTCTACCCTGAATAAGCTTATCTCTTTCGGTAGTGGTTTCTTTGAGTTTATTTTTCAAAGAACAGATAGATTGTTCTTGCTCATTCAATGCTTTTCGACAAACACCAAGCTGCTGCGAGGATATAGCCACTTTATCCAACAAAGCTCGTTTCTCTTGGGACAAAGTTCCATTTTCATCTGATAAGGTTTCCAATTCCAAATTAGATTTAGTCAAATAATATGACAGATGCGACAATTCGCTACTTAACAATTCTTGTTTCTGGACTAAGTAGGCGTTTTCTTGGGTAAGATTATTTATCTCGGTCAATGAGAATATGTATGGAGGTTATCTAATCGGTTATATTGCTCCATCCAAGCATCTCTTTCAGTTCGAGTTTCTTCCACGATAGATTCCACTTGATATATCTCCATTTTACGTTTCTGATTCAAAACTTTAAAGGCGAACAAAGTCTTCAAAAAAAAAAAAAAAAAAAAAATCAACCACGAAGATTGTCGCGAAGGAAATGGTACCTTTTAGTTCTTCATTTTTCCTGCGAAGATTGTCGTGATCCAGAGAAGCATTATGAAGGCTATTCTTTAAGATCTTAATTTCTTGTTCCAAGGATGCTCGCGATATTGTATCAGAACCAAAATACTTACTCAAAGATTCATAAACACTAGACCTGATAGGATCAGAGGAGATTTTCTTAACATCATTCATGGTAGCTGATAAAACTTTAAAAGCTATATCCATCCCTTTTAAGTTTTCTTTAGTAAGAGAGATAGATTCAGAGGAAGAAGAAACGATGGAAGAAGAGGCAAAAGCTGAGTCATCCTTAGTCATAAGAACGCCAGTCGGGGGAGCTTGATCAACAAGGGAAGATGGGATAGAGGTATTAAGAGTAAAAGTGGAGAAGGGAACATTCTGAAGAATCTCATTAACGGAAAATTCAGGGACTAATTTATCAGGCGAGGTCATCGCAGGAGAAGGTGATTTGTCATGAGAAGAGGGAATTGGGTTATCTTGCGAAGATGCCACAGGAGAAGTAATAGGTTTAAACCCAGGAAAAGTAATGGAAGGTGCGACATGTTTAAAATGGCGAGGTTTCTTGGGAGATAAATTAATATCTTTGTCATCCTGCGAATAACAAGTTAAATAAGAAACAGAGGCAACAATATTGTTATTAAAAGGGTAAATGTTTCTTAAATACCTTGTCATTCGCAGTCTTTCTCTTGGAAGCAAAGGATTTCGGCTGCGAACTCTTGGGAATATTAGGGTTTGCAACGGTGAATTTGATGCTAGACTTGTCCTTGCTAAAACAAAAATGGCAGGAAAGTCATTAAAAAAAGGGGAAGTAACAGAACAAAACTATTTCATTAGGAAAGATCAATCATGAAATGATTAAATTCAGCGACGTCGCAAACCTTGATGCCATGGAAACAGTAGCAGAAGAATTACAGCAGAAAGATGATGAAGAAGACGATGAAGGAAAACAGAAGAGAAAAATTGCAGACAGTAAAGAAGATGAAATAAAAGAAAAGAAGAATTTTCATGGGAAATTCTCCCTTAAATAGACAGAAAAAAGGTAACCGGATAGCATTAAAAACTTTCGGTAAAAAGGGGAATTTTAGACACGTGTAAGCGGTCATTCCTAAATACACGGAACCTTGCTGACAAAAAAAAATTTTGGGTGAAAAATGAACGATCGCGATATTTCAAAATATTAATTCTCATGACATAATTATGACTAACAAGACTTCGCGGAGCACTAAAAGAATGACGTAGCAGATGATATCAGCATAATTCATAAGGAAAGTATGAGCAACTTGCGAAATTATAGAGTGAACCTGCGAGAGTAAGAGCTCATAGCATGAGGCAAAGAACATGGAACGAAGGTTTCGCATGATGGATTTGCAATACTTCTTATATTTGGAGGACTAAATGTTTCTTATATTTCTTCAAGAATACTTCATATTTTGTATACTTCGGGATGATACCTTTAAAATCACTTTTCAAAGCTTCGGAATCTCGCAAAAGAATAGAGGCAAGTACGTACTTTTCAAGTCCAATATTCTTTCGCTCGTCCCTTCATCAACAAAAATCAGAGACTACTACAACAACGGATTTTTTCTTAAAGATCGCTCTTTAAGCAATATTCAAGAAAAAAGAGGCAAGATGTAGGAGCAGAATATCGCGACATCAATACTTCACAAAATTAATAAACGACTATATTGCGAAGGCGTCGCAGGAAAGAAATATAAATGACGCAATAGATGACGAAAGCCAGAACGTGAGAAAAATGTGAAGACTTGGCGAGATTTAGGAGTGTCGCAAGATAAAATGTTTATAACACTCGCGACACTTCGCGAGTTATTCCCGAAAATAAAGGACAGCTTAGCTGTCATCCATTGTGTATTACCCTATATAAAGGGTTGAATTAGTCTGTTGAAGAGAGAGTTCTTTTAGGATTGCTAAGCAAGTCATTAGGAGAGAGAAAATTTAGAGTGATTGTAATTTCTTTAGCTCTGTTCTATCTATCCTTGTAAACATTTCAAGAAGATTATCAATAAAAATATATAATTACTCATCTTCAAATGGATTAGTAAAGTAAATTCTTGTGAGGGGTGTATTGTGGGATTTCCTGCAATTACAGTGGACATTAATTGTCTACTATGTAACTTGGGCTATAAAGAGCCCTTCCTTCTTTTCTACTTACTTTGCCTACACTGCAACTACTTGTATGTCTATTTTATTTCTTCTTACATACCGTGTGTGTTATTTGGTGTGCTACGATTAGATGTCGTGTATTTATGATATCGAATTGATACGAATATAAAATTTACAAAAAAAAAAAAAAAATTCTTTAATTTCTAAGTATGATACTGTTTAAGAAAATCTAACATTCCTTTTTTTTCCCGTTGATTTTTCCCAACTCCATTGATTTGGAATTATCTCTAATAAATTAAGGTAGCTAATTTTTCTATTCAAGCAATAGGTCAAAGGGGAGAAGAAGAATTCAAAACGACCGTCTTTAAGAAGAATTCAAAACGACCGTCTTTAAGAGGACACATAATAACAGTTACAAGATTAAATGCAAATTGCAGTGGATGAATTTGCTAGGGAACCTACCTGATAGTGGAACCCAAGTTTTTAAATTTAGTTAATAAACTTCAAGGACAATTATGTAAATTGATCATTATTTAATATAACAGATTTATTATTAATGATTATCTCGTTTTTAGGATAAAAAAGTGGGAAAAACAAGATAAAAGTGTATCATTAAATGCTCCTTAACCTCTATACGGGTATATAGGTTAAGAGGACCCTTATAATTATAATGTTTTAATTATCTGATTTATGTAACCATATATAGGTTCTAGATGATGCCTTCTTTAAATATGAGAGCAAGCCTAAGATTCTTTCATGCCTAGCTTCTTTTGTTGCAATCTTATTGTAAAATTTGCACTGTCCTGCATCATGATTTAACTTATGTTGTAAGGATTAAGGAATGTAGTGATTGTACATATTGGTGTTCTTTTTAACTTTCATTGGGATTTGAAGATGTTGGAGAACTTGGAGATTTAGTTTCAATTTATAGTTCAGTATTTTTTGTAGTTACTTGAGGCCAGATTAGTTAGGCAGGCATCCCTTGTCTATGTATGATATGGTTGGAAACAGGTTCCCGTATTTTATGGTTGATACGTAACAATTTAAGATATGTTTAAGCTTAAAGGGGTAAGGGAGGATTTTTATCTCATGTTGTATTTTATAAGGTTTGATTAAGGGAGAATTTTGATCTAGTTTTGTGTATTGCAGGTTCTTGTTGTGTGCCTATCCTTCGTTGTTCATGGAGGGGTAAGTCATGGATGATGCAATTGTTAGATGTGAGTTTGAACTTTCAACGCTTAATGAAATTTAACCTTGCTTAAATTGGAAAAAAGATAATTTATAGACTGATCATGTTTGTTCTTCCTTTCTTGGTAATACTTCAATGCAAGAAAGCAAATGCCCCCCTAGTCAGGACTAGTTGGAAGGTAAGTTTCATATCATTGTCTACTTTAACTATTTGTTGCCTTATAAGTGATATCGAATTCAATCAACCTCTAACTGCTCATTGTGTTTTTTACTTGGATGGATGGTATCGATGAATCTGCACTAGATTGTCTCTTCCTGGTATACTACCAATTAAGCAAGATAGATCACACCAGAGTCGAGATCCTGTTTAGTATCTATGTACTACCTTGTACTAATATCCGTGGTAAGTTCAAAAGAAAGTTAAGCATGGGGCATTCCGTTATTAAGGTTTTATTTACTGATACGTGTTATTTTATTTGGTGGTGATGGTGTTAATGGGAAACCATTCACACCAGTAGTTGGTGAACAATCATTAGTAATGGTGTTAGTGGGAAACCATTCGCACCAGTAGTGATAGTGCTGTCCATGTTAAATCTTGTGTGTATATCTTGCAATTGGTGTTCCATTCTTGCAACCTCAGTGTCATGATGTAATTAGGTTCCTCTTGGAGTTTCCGGTATGCTTATAAGAGATTGCCTAATCTCTGTAATATGTGTAATGAGATTGAACAAGTGGATAGTTATTTTCCATGGCTATCTTTCATTTCATTTATTTGTTCTTACCTCCACTTGTATGAGTATTGCATCTAGATGATGTAACTAATCTTGTGATCTTAAGGATTATCTATGAGTATTGCAGCTTGATAATGTTACTGGTCATTTGATCCTAAGGGTTATCTATGAACTTGTTACTCAAATTAGACAAAGATTCCAATTCTTGTCCATGCTAGTAAGTTGTTTATCTTTTTATAGAATCTCTTAGTTTTCTGCTATAGGAAGTTTGAACTTGCAAGATGCGAAGTTTTCTTATAGAAACTGATTGATTGTGTTTTCCTCTTGTAGTGTTCGTTTTGATTCTGTTTACTGTCTTTTAGGGAACATGAATGGTCTTCTAGTGCCCACACAACTGACCAAGGTAATTTGAATACCTAAGTCCTTTATTTAGCTGGGAATCTTTGAAAAAATTGATATCGATATTAAAGACTACATTGAATTCAGCTAGTGGTGTCTTAGTTTTTTTTAAGAACCTCTTTGCAGTTAAACTTCTAATGCCCAAACTTTTCTTTTCTACAGGTACTTGTAAGTTCTCAATTGGGCAGATCATTTCATCATTTTGCTGGTTTTTGCTGCAGTTTGTGTTTATTAGGTTGCTCTACACTTATTGTAAGAAAGAATTATTTTAGAACTAATGTTGTGAACTCTAGATTATTTTTTTGGTATTTTTGAGCATAAACTGGATTCAAATGTGTATTGAACTTGTAGATTGTTTTTGTACATTGAATTTGAAAGTTTGGTTGAATGGTGAAATATGTCATCTAAGTGTATGAAATTGTAAATTGATTGTGTAGTTTGAGTTTCAATTTAGGGTAATTCGAGGTGAATCACAATTGTTTCAGCCCAGTCAGAATGGTTGCAATCAGTCACTGATATACGCATTTATGTGTCTAATTTGTCCTCAATGTTTCGTATTGTTAGTACTCGTTTTTGTGCTTATTATGGTGTTTTGTGTGTTTGTAGGCATTTTTTGGAAATAAAGATTGTTGGAAAATTCGGCTCGAAAAGTTGCTCGGAACACCTTCGGAGGACATTTGATATTCGGACTCCCACTTTGGATAAGGGGTAACCCAATTACTAAGGGGCACCCCAGGACACCCCTGCTATTCGCACCCCCATCGCTGTTAGGGGGAGGTCATCTTCACCATTTCAAATTGGTGGTTTTGGCGGGAAAAAATGTATTCTCGCCTGGCAGATTTAGGTTGACAATTTAAGCTTGTTTCGGTGAGACTAAAGGGCTGGAATTCATTGGGTAGCTACATTTGGGCTAGACAGGGATGGTATATGTGTTCTTTTCGATCCAATTTGGCTGAATAGTCGATTGGAAGTAAAACAGGGCAGCACGGTTACGGGAGAGAAATACACGGGATTACAGCGTGGTTAAACGTGTGCTGATCGTGTTTGGATTGAGTTGGGTCTCTGCAGAAGCGTGTAGGAGTTGAATAAGGAAGATTCAGTAGCTGTATACGCGTGGAAGAGCTAAAAGTGGAAGAAAATATTCGCGAGAAGATATTATTCACTGTCGAGCAATGGCAGAATTTTGAGGAGTTATTGTCGTGATTTCTTGCCCCTGTCGAGTATAAAAGAAGCTATTGGAGATCAGAGAAGGTTTACGGAGAGTTTGGGATAAGTTTAGAGCATCACAGAGGCGCAAATCGACAAACAGGAAAAATTGTTTCTGCTGGTGTAGTGAAGAACACGAAGAACATTCAACGCACATAGAACCGTCGTTTTCGCTACAGTGACAACGACTCACATACGTGGGTCGTAATACGGAGGCATACTTAAAAGCAACAGTAACAGTTTTTAACCTTCTTTGTAACAGTGTTTTCAACTCTTATAATCGTTGCAAACACCCGATTTTCATCATATTCTCCATTTCATCTTTGTAAACACCCTTTGAGCAATAATAATGATTTTTGAGCGTGTTTCCAACATGATGAGAGGCTAATTCTCCCACAACCAAGGCAATGAGGAAGCTATTTACGCATGAATAATTGGTAACTATTTTATTTTCTCTAATTTATAATTTATAATTCACTCAATCACTGCTTTTGCAGAGTTTTAAATTGTTTGCATAATTTTCGTCATTAGTTGTGATTCAATTAGATAGGAGTTTGTTGCTTTGTCCAGAAGGTTAGAAGCTTTGGAAATGGGTCAGTCTAAAAATAGGTCCCTTGGTGAACCTAATATAACCTCTCAAGTATCTAGTTGTGGAATAGAGCCCGATAACTCATTTTGGGAAGGTCAGGTTAGTGAAGAGCAAGCTCATGCTGTCTATAACAATGCTAGGTTTTAGAACCGTCAGAAGTATGACCCATACTCAGAGACCTACAACCCTGGTTGGAGAAACCATCCTACTTTCTCTTGGTATAAGGGCCAGAATCAAGGTCAGTCTAGTAATTCTCAGCCTCCCCCAGGTTTTGGTTATAATAAGAATTCTTCAGGTCAAACCCAGTTCCAGAACCCTTCTGAGAATAGAATGACTAGCTTAGAGGAATCTCTTAGTATACTAAAAAAGAGCCAGGATAGGTTAACACAGAGCCAGGAAATGTTAGTAAAGAGCCATGGTAATTTTCAAGAGGAAACCAAGCAGAATTTTAAGAATAATTCCCAGTCTCTTGCTAAATTAGAACTTCAAGTCGGACAAATAGCTAAGTTCCTTAGTGAGAGAGAAGATGGAAGGTTCCCTAGTCATACTGATCCTAACCCTAAAAGGAGAGAAATCGTACAATCATGTGAATTCTATTACAACCCTTAGGAGTGGAAAGAAAGTTGACAATAAGGTCGCCATGCCTGAAAGTGAACATGTTGTAGTTCACCCTTCTGAGCCAGAAAATGAGGAGACGGACAGAGTCTCTAATGAGACCAATGAGGGTCATATTGAACCAGGCTTTGTTCCCCGAGCCTCGTTCCCCCATTGCTAGTTCCAACTAGGAGGGAGTCCAACTTTAATGATATATTGGAGGTTTTTAAGCGAGGTTACTATCAACCTCCCATTGTTGGATGCGATTAAGCAGATTCCCGCTTATGCCAAGTTTCTTAAGGACTAGTGTACACGAAAGCGTAAGCTTAGTGTTCAAAAGAAAGCCTTCCTAGCTAGTCACGTGAGTTCTATTATTCAGAATACCACTACTCCTAAGTATAAAGACCCAGGGTCCCCTACTATTTCTTGCACAATAGGTAAATACCGTGTTGAGAAAGCTTTGCTTGACTTAGGAGCCAGTGTGAACTTACTCCCATACCATGTGTACCTTAAGCTAGGACTTGGTGAGATGAAACCTACCCAGATGACCCTTCAGTTAGTTGATAGGTCCGTTAAAATTCCTCGGGGTGTGATCGAGGATGTTCTCATAGAGGTCGACAAGTTTATTTATCCGGTGGATTTTGTTATCCTAGATACCCAACCTATCCCTGACCTAGAGAACCGGATACCGGTAATTTTAGGTCGCCCGTTTTTAGCTACATCCAATGCGATCATTAACTGTCGAACTGGTATTATGAATTTGTCTTTTGGTAATATGACTATTGAGCTGAACGTCTTTCATATTAGTAAGCTACCCTCTGAACTAGATGACTCGAGCATAGAAGAGGTGAACATGATAGGAACATTAGTCGAGGAGTCATTACCAAACACTTTGTTAGAAGATCCATTAGAGAAATGCTTAGCTCACTTTGGGATTGATTTTGATGATGATGATGTGATTAATGAGGTGAATGCCTTGTTAGATTCAACCCCTTTGTTAGACACTAGTAATGGCTGGAAACCCAAGTTCGAACCTCTACCCGTTTCTAAGTCTACCCTAGTTCCTTCGTTAGAAGAGCCTCCTAAGTCGGACCTAAAACCATTACCAGATACCCTAAAGTATGTGTTTTTAGGCCCTTCTGAGACTTTACCTGTGATTATTGCTTCCGACTTGGATAGTGATCAGGAAAGTAGGCTAGTAACCATCCTTCAAAACAACAAGGAAGCTTTAAGGTGGACCATAGCAGACATTAAGGGTATAAGTCCTACTGTTTGTATGCATCAGATTTATTTAGAGGAAGATACCAAACCCTCAAGGGAGATGCAACGAAGACTAAACCCTAATATGAAAGAAGTAGTTCGAACCGAGATCCTTAAGCTGTTAGATGCAGGCATTATCTACCCCATTTCAGACAGTAAGTGGGTCAGCCCCGTTCAGGTTGTTCCCAAGAAATCCTAGTATTACTCGTAGTCCGAATGATAACAATGAGTTAATCCCTACCCGAGTGACCACGGGTTGGCGTGTTTGTATTGACTATAGGAAATTGAACAAGGTCACTAGGAAGGACCACTTTCCCCTTCCCTTCATCGACCAGATGCTAGAGAGATTAGCTGGACATAGTCATTACTACTTTTTAGATGGCTACTCTGGCTATAATCAGATCGTCATTGCCCCAGAAGACCAGGAGAAAACCACTTTTACCTGTCCCTTTGGTACCTTTGCGTATAGACACATGCCTTTCGGGCTATGTAACGCCCCTGCAACTTTTCAGCGTTGCATGATGAGCATATTTTCAGATATGGTAGAGCGATTCTTGGAGGTCTTTATGGATAATTTTTCAGTGTTTGGTTCGTCTTTCGATTAGTGCTTGCATCATTTGTCATTAGTGTTGACTAGATGTAAGGAAAAGAATCTAATGCTTAATTGGGAGAAATGTCATTTCATGGTTCAATCAGGAATTGTTTTAGGGCATATCGTATCTTCTAAGGGTATAGAGGTAGATAAAGCCAAAGTTGACCTTATTAAGACTTTACAGGTCCCAAAAACCGTAAAAGATATTAGGTCATTCTTAGGGCATGCAGGTTTTTATCGTCGATTTATTAAGGATTTTAGCTTGATTTCTAGACCTCTTTGCAATTTGCTTGCAAAAGGTGTTAAGTTTGTCTTTGATGATGCTTGTTTAGAGGCTTTTGAGAAGCTTAAGACTTTACTCACTACCGCCCCCGTAGTCCAGGCACCTAACTGGAACCTACCCTTTGAGATCATGTGCGATGCTTCAGATTATGCTATTGGTGTTGTGCTAGGTCAGCGAGAAAACAAATTACTTCATGTGATTTACTATGCTAGCAAAACTCGAATGATGCCCATTGAACTATACTACTACGAGAGAAAGGAACTGTTGGCCATTGTGTTTGCCTTAGACAAGTTTAGACCCTATCTCTTAGGTTCTAAGATCGTAATCTATACTAATCATGCTGCTTTGAAATACCTTTTGTCTAAGAAGGATACCAAACCTAGATTGATTAGATGGATCCTTTTATTACAAGAATTTTGTCCAGGACATTAGAGACAAAAAGGGTGCGAGAAAATGTTGTAGCGAGACCACTTGTCTAGACCGGTTTGTTAGTTCCCCTAATGATTCCCTTCATATAAGGGATAGCTTTCCCGATGAACAAGCTGTTCTCTGTTTCCCAATCACCTAGGTATGCAAATATAGTGAATTATCTTGTTACTGGTCGAATGCCCCAACATTGGGGTAAACAAGATCGTTCTAGGTTTTTAGCCGAGGTTAAGCACTTCTTTTGGGATGATCCTTATTTATTTAAGTATTGTCCAGACTAGATTATTAGGAGATGTATACCTGAGAGTGACCAGTCCAAAGATTATTTCCTTTTGTCATGATCATGCTTGTGGGGGTCACTTTAGTGCTAAGAAGACTGCTGCTAAGATATTGCAGTGTGGATTCTACTGGCCTTCGTTGTTTAAAGACTCACACAGTTACTGTGTTACTTGTGAACGTTGCCAGAAATTATGAACCATTTCCCGTAGGAACATGATGCCCTTGAACCCTATTTTAATCGTTGAGGTCTTTGATGTGTGGGGTATTGACTTTATGGGTCCGTTTCCTAATTCTTTTGGTAACTTATACATCCTTGTCGCCGTAGACTATGTCTCTAAGTGGATTGAGGCGGTTTCGTGTAAAACCAATGACCATAGGGTTGTGATTGAGTTCTTGAAAAATAATATACTTACACGTTTTGGTACACCGCGAGCTATAATTAATGATGGAGGGTCGCACTTTTGTAATGGACCTTTTAGGCTTCCGATGAAGAAATATGGTATTATACATAAGGTAGCTACCCCATATCATCCGCAAACTAGTGGTCAGGTAGAGGTTTCTAATAGGGAGATAAAACGTATATTAGAGAAAACAGTTAATCCTAATCGGAAGGACTGGTCGTCTAGGCTTACTGATGTCGTATGGTCTTACCGTACTGCGTTTAAAACCCCTATTGGAATGTCGCCTTATCGGCTTGTTTATGGCAAGGCATGTCATTTACCTGTTGAGTTAGAACATAGAGCTTATTGGGCTGTTAAGCAGCTAAATTTTTCACTTGACAAGGCAGGAGCCCATAGGAAACTCCAGCTCAATGAGTTGGACGAGATTCGTATAGATGCTTACGATAGTGCGAAGGAGTATAAGAACAAAATGAAACTTGTGCATGATAGAAAAATTTTACGGAAGTCATTTTCTCCAGGTCAAAAAGTTCTTCTGTATGATACCCACTTGCATCTTTTCCCTGGGAAGTTACGTTCTCGGTGGACGGGTCCTTTTATTGTTCGCACTGTCTTTCCTCATGGAGCTGTTGAGATCGAAACACCGGACGGTAGTAGTTCTTCGAAGGTTAACGGTCAGAGATTGAAACCCTTTTTAGAGCCCTTCCCTACAGGTGATGTTGAGGAGGTCCCTCTCGGAGGACCCCATGTTTACCCTTGATTGACCATCGAGGCGATTGTATGTTGTATATTAGTTTTTGATTTCTCTCTTCACCAGGTACTATCTTTCCGACTTCTCTCTTTATTGATTCCTCATGTTACTTTACTTTTTGGTATTGCTCTTTCATTAGAAACATTGAGGACAATGTTAGATTTAAGTTTGGGGGTGGGGAAGAAACTTCTTGTTAGTTTTTAGTTGCAATAAATAAACTCCAGAGCCTAGAAATTTATGTTTATTAAGGATGGCACTAACCAATCTAAGTGGATGGAAGCATTTTGGTTGTAGGAGTTGAGGAACCAATCTGATTAGATGGAAACATCTAAAGAGTCTATTCATAAAAGCACGAGCTCGGGTGTTAGAAAAAGAAAACATGGTAGTTTCGCCATATCCTCGTGATGGAAACATCGAAAGAATCCTGATCACTTCTTTTATTTTTCTCTTTACCATTGCTAGGGTGAAATAGAGTCACTGAGATACCAAAAAAAAAAAAAAAAAAAAATGAGACCAGACCACTAGACCAACCGGAATAAATACAATAAAGTCGATCACCTGGTACCCTTGTATATGCCAAATTGAGTTGACCTAGAGTTAGGATTATCGATCACTTGTCCCCTTGTATATGCCAATGTGTTGATATTAGTCCAGACCAGTATCTCAGTCCATTAGGATAGGTTCACCTTAGTCAACATCATCCACATTTTTCTCTACATCCATCTTCTTAATCTTTCCATGTGATTGGTTGACTCTGGTTTATGATGTCCAGAAACTATCTGAGTAGAGCTCTGTCACTTTATATGAATTTTAGTATGCTTGAGTGCAAACTCGTGTACAACAATTGGAATTTCGCATCGGGGTACTTCCTCCGTAGTCAATAAGTATGCCAACCAAGGAGATTCTTTAGTGCCTTCCAAGGTTCTGCGTAGATAGCTAGGGTCTGGAGTAAAGGTTTTGTGGGTACACCTCTGGTAAACCCTCCGGAGACAACACTACGCCACTATGGCCACCTAGGGGTTCAAATGATTTTTATTTTCTAGAATAAATTTGCTCGAGGACTAGCAAATAATAAGTTTTGGGGTATTTGATAGACGCATTTATGTGTCTAATTTGTCCTCAATGTTTCGTATTGTTAGTACTCGTTTTTGTGCTTATTATGGTGTTTTGTGTGTTTGCAGGCATTTTTTGGAAATAAAGATTGTTGGAAAATTCGGCTCGAAAAGTTGCTCGGAACACCTCCGGAGGACATTTGATATTCGGACTCCCACTTTGGATAAGGGGTAACCCAATTACTAAGGGGCACCCCAGGACACCCCTGCTATTCGCACCCCCATCGCTGTTAGGGGGAGGTCATCTTCACCATTTCAAATTGGTGGTTTTGGCAGGAAAAAATGTATTCTCGCCTGGCAGATTTAGGTTGACAATTTAAGCTTGTTTCGGTGAGACTAAAGGGCTGGAATTCATTGGGTAGCTACATTTGGGCTAGACAGGGATGGTATAGGTGTTCTTTTCGATCCAATTTGGCTGAATAGTCGATTGGAAGTAAAACAGGGCAGCACGGTTACGGGAGAGAAATACACGGGATTACAGCGTGGTTAAACGTGTGCTGATCGTGTTTGGATTGAGCTGGGTCTCTGCAGAAGCGTGTAGGAGTTGAATAAGGAAGATTCAGTAGCTGTATACGCGTGGAAGAGCTAAAAGTGGAAGAAAATATTCGCGAGAAGATATTATTCACTGTCGAGCAATGGCAGAATTTTGAGGAGTTATTGTCGTGATTTCTTGCCCCTGTCGAGTATAAAAGAAGCTATTGGAGATCAGAGAAGGTTTACGGAGAGTTTGGGATAAGTTTAGAGCATCACAGAGGCGCAAATCGACAACCAGGAAAAATTGTTTCTACTGGGTGTAGTGAAGAACACGAAGAACATTCAACGCACATAGAACCGTCGTTTTCATAAAGGTGACAACGACTCACATACGTGGGTCGTAATACGGAGGCGAGACTTAAAAGCAACGATGAATGATTTTTAACCTTCTTTGTAACAGTGTTTGCAACACTTATAATCGTTGCAAACACTCGATTTTCATCATATTCTCCATTTCATCTTTGTAAACACCCTTTGAGCAATAATAATGATTTTTGAGCGTGTTTCCAACATGATGAGAGGCTAATTCTCCCACAACCAAGGCAATGAGGAAGCTATTTACGCATGAATAATTGGTAACTATTTTATTTTCTCTAATTTATAATTTATAATTCACTCAATCACTTCTTTTGCAGAGTTTTAAATTGTTTGCATAATTTTCGTCATTAGTTGTGATTCAATTAGATAGGTTATGCTTTGTTTAGATAATCTATGCTTACGGGATACAATTAATTTTTGGGAATTTGCCTGATTATTTGTGGATTAAGAAATAAGGTCTTAAAAAAAAAAAGATAATTAGAGTTTTGTGTTATTTACCGTTATTCATTCATGTGTAATAGTGGAATCAGTGTCTTGGTTATTTTCTCATATCTTGAATCAATTTTGTGTTAAGTTTTCCTTATTTTTAAGTTTTATAAGTCTAAAATCTTTTGCTTTCACAAGTCTCAACGAACCTTTTTACTACAACAACATTATTGATTCAGATCATCAGCCAAAACTGACTGGTATTTTTTTATATTAATATAATCAAATCTACGACGCAACCCAAGTGTCGTACCTTGCAACAACCAGAAAGTATCGTAAATCTGAGTTAACTTGAAAGTGTCGTTCCAAAAAAAGACTGAATCTACGGCACTTTCAGAGGCATTTCGAAAGTGTTGTATAAATCGTTAATACGACACTTTCCAACTATCTTAAAACGCCTTTTTTTTCACTAGTGCTTCCACCATCCAATTCCTTTGGACACTACCATGTCCCCCAAAAGTACAACTTTTCTATTGGAAAGCAATTAATGAGGGTTTACCAACCCTCAACATCCTTCACCGCATCCAACTCACCAATTCCAACCTATGCCCTCAAAGCAGTTCTAATCCTGAAACATCCAGTCACATTCTGCTACACTGTCAAACAACTATAGATTCTTGGAACCTCTTACTACACCACCTCAGAAACCATCAAGTCACCACTCAAGGAATACACAACTCACCACCTCACCAAACAACCATATCACAACTCCTTCAAACAAAAGTGCTTGCACCGATCACAACGACCTTCTGCTTCCTTTTTTGGTCCTTATGGTTAACCAGATACGACGTGATGTATCGCCAACAGCAACAAAACCCAACAAGTGTAATGCAAATGGCCATCAAGCTCCAGCAAGAATATTCATGGGCCCAGAATCACCTCCCACTAGTGCTCCCTGGGATGCTTCCATTTGCAAACCCTTCACAAAGAACAGTAACAACTTCAACCATCTTTGTGGGATGGCTCAAGCCTCAATCAGATTGGATCAATATCAACACGGATGGGGCAGCAAGGGGAAGCCCCGGGATAGCGGGAGCTGGTATTATATGTCGAAATGAGGAAACCAACACAATCCTAGCAATTACACAACAGTTAGGCATCACCACAGCGCTTGCAGCAGAGACTTGGGCCATGCACATAGCCTCTAAAACGGCTATAATTGCAGGAAATCCTACAATACACACCTCACAAGAATCCGTAATATTCAACACATCTTTAAGATCAACAATCAATCTCTTTATTAATTGAGTTAGAAATTTTTCAAGAAGGAAATGAAATCAAGAATATAATTGCTACTCTAGACTTTCTCTCTCCTCTAAACTTTCTCTCTCGTCTAAAAAGATCCCCCCTTCTTTTTTAAGCCTGTCCGGCTCTTTATATATGACATTACATAGTGGATGACAGCTAAGCTGTCCTTTATTTTCGGATCAGACTTGCGACACGCTCGCAAGTATTCAAATGTTAAATCTCGCAACACTCCTAAATCTCGCTAGGTTTTCATATCTTTCTCGTGTTCAGGCTATCGTCATCTGTTGCATCATTTATATTACCCATCTGAGATATCTTCGCAATGTGTCTTTTATGGATTTCGCAAGGGTCTTGGTGTTGCGATATTCTGATCCTACATCTTGCCTCTTCTCATGTCTTCTCTGCGAAGGAGAGAATGTCATGAGAATTAGTACTTTTAAAATGCCGCAGCTGTTCATTTTTTCATATTTTTCTGTATTGACATGATTCTGTACTTTTATGCAGAATTTATTACACGTATCTCTTCCTCCATCCATTTCTTGACACGTCTTTTTCAATTGTTATTTCTCAACCGTTCACGTCTACTCTACGCATTAAATGTGTTTATCTTTTCGAGAATTCTTCTCTATATATACTTTTCTTATTCTTTTCTTCTTTTTTTTTTACTTTCTTTCTTATTTTCTCTGCAACTTTTCTTTAATCTCTCTCCGTAACTTCCACTTCTGCTGCTGTAAATCTTCTTCTTTTTACTTCTTTTGATCTTCGATTTTATCTTCATTCCCATACTCTGAAAATGCCTCCAGTTGGTCGTAAATATGAAACTTCTCTGGACAAAGTGCAGAAATATTTCGAAGATAAAGGTTTCATGTTAACCACCATTCCCAATCAAGAATCTAAATCCATTCTTTACGCTAAATCGCTTTTTACGATCATCGTTGTGATGATCAGAAAATCATAATTTTGCTAGGTCAGATTATCGCTGGTCTTCCCATTCCTTTCTATGACCCTGATCTTCCCTTATTTTATGAAATTCTTGCTCATGCGAAATTCTCGCGAGCCATCTACCAATTGAGTGGGGATTGTATCCGCTTAATGCTTGAGTTCGCCAACCGTGGTGTTAGTAAGGGATCTCTTTATCCCAAAGAAGTCAGGAATCCTAAATTTGAGGACTTAGAGATATTCGCTGAAAAGTATACAGTAGAGAGCTTCTTCGAAAACTATGAAGTAATAAACATGAAGAATGATAGAACTCGCTGGGGTGCTCGCTTGAAGAGAATAGAAAATGTTGCCAGCGATAAAATACTTATGCAGGATATCGACTGGCATTCTGGCAAGAACAATGTTCCTCGTCATTCCAAATACGACAGATGGTGCGTCTTTCCGCTAGTTTTGAAAGGACATTATATTTTAGGTTCAAATGTGCTCCCTGCGAATCTCGCCAATTATCAGCCTTGGGTTTTTAACTGGCCTGAGAAATCAAAAGAGGTATACTTCCTAAATTTCGCTCAGTTTATAATCTTCACTCCTTTTTATACCTATTAATCTTGCGAAACTTTCAGATTATCAAGTTGAGAAAGAGCTACAAAAGAAATGCTAAGGCAAGTACCCTACCAGCACTCCGTTCGATCACGGATGAAGTAAGAAATACTTTTCTTTATTATTTTTAACAATATTGTTGCCTCTGTTTTTTATCTTCATTCGTGTGCGAAGGTTGGTGTTGAAGTTGCTGAAGAAGAAGAAAGTTCTAAGGTTGCGAAGACCAAAGGAAAGGGTAAAGGTTCTCTTCGCAGGGAGAAGTCTACTGCCCCACCTTCAAAGAAACAAAAGATTCAGTCCAGCGAAAGCTCTGATGATGAAGATAATGATGATGTTGATACTTCTCTCGCAAAGGAGGATTTTCCAACTAAATCTTCTATGGCACAACAGTCCAGCATCTTCTCTGACTCCATGCAAGGGATTGGAGATGATCGTTTCTCTAGTACGTGCAAAGCTCTCGCGAGTATCTGCGATGCTCCTTTACTAGAGGGTGATGATTCTCTTCATGGGGTTTCCAGATCAGTGACTCCTAGCTTTCTAAATTCGCTTGGTGTCTTGGTATGTCTTTGTTCCCTTATTTCTTCATAATTTTGATTTTAAGTTATATCTTGATAATTTCTTTACTTTCCTTTATATTCCGGGAGAGCTTCCTTCGCTGTTGCCTCAGATCTTGAGAAAAGGCGCAGTATTCTCGAAAAGAAGAATCTTCAACTTCGCAAGAAAAATGAAGAATTGGAAACTGAAGCTGCTGCTGCTGCTCTTCGCAAGAGAAATGAAGAATTTGAAACTGAAGCTGCTACTCTTCGCGAGAAAACTAAGCAATTAGAAGTTGATTCTTCCACTCAGAAGAATAATATTTCTAGTCTTCAAAGTGCCAACCAACAACTTTATGGTATGAGACTTTTCTTTTTTCTTTTGGTTTATTCTCTCATTATCTTCCCTCATCTGATTTACCATTTTCGCAGACGTTTATAATCTTTCTGATGAAGCCATTCTTCTTCACTCGTTCCCTGACCCTATGGATAACAATGCCCTTCTTGATCACCTCAACAATTCTTTGAATAGTTTCTCAAATGACAAGATTAAATCTCTTCCTCTAAATGAACTTTAATCCAAATTTCGCCTCTTAGAAATTGATCATAGATCTAGCTTAGGCTTAGCCAACCAATTTAAGCGTCTCTATCTTAATTCTAAAGAGAAAATTAATACTTTAAGAACCAAAATCAGTGATCTCATAGATGATAAAGATCGCATCGCTAGTCAAGGTGCTCAAGCATTAGAGAAATTCCAAAAGACTCTTCTTGAGGTTCAAATCGAACGAGATGAATCTACCTGCAAAAATGCTGTACTTAGCGAAAGAGAGAATAAAATTCGCTCCCTTATTCTCATAAATAATGACGATGAATTCGCTTGGGCTGTGAAAGTTCTAGATGATGCCAGAAATAATTTAGGTGTTAACGTTAGTCTTCAAGCTGAGCATACGGCTTTGGTTAGGGATATGATTTCTGACAGAGAAGGTTGTTAATTGTTCTTCTCTATTTAACTATTTGTCTTTCATAAAATTGTTGTTAAATTGCTGATTCATTGTCACATATTCGCAGGAGCTGAGGAGAGATTTCGTAAAAGAATTGAAGAACTTGAGTCTGAGAAGGAGCAACTCGCAAAGAACCTTTCTTCCCGAGATGATAAATATTCTAGGTTGAAGAAGCAACTACAGATTACTGTTGCGAATTTTAAGAATGATGCTACTCTTTTTCGCAATCAGACTATTAAAATGGTCTGCGACGACAATAGTATCCCTCATTCTGCATATCCTTGCCTTCTTGAAGAAATCCCCAAGAATGTGTCTTCTCTGGACATCTCTGACAGCGATGCTAGTGAAGAAGAGGAATCTGATGGAGATGAAGAAGTAGAAGGATCTGATGATGATGATGAAGAAGAGGAATCAAACGAGAAATAGTTCTATTTTCTTCCTTCTCTTTTTGTAATATTTGTACATTCATTCTTTTAATCTTTTATTTTTGTAATCTTTTGCTGCGAATTTCTTGGATCTTCAAATACAAATTCTAACTTTGTTGTTCCTTTCTGCACATGTTAAAAGAGCAATTCTTTTTTGCAATATAATTAATCAATATATTATTAACCTTTCATTTTATGAGCGCGTAAATCTATCATATGAAGACAAATAACATGTTTTTTATTCTATACATTCCCATACTTGCCTCTGTTATTTGCATTCAAATGAGAGATTAAGCAAGTTACTTTCGAATAGTGATATGTATTCATGCCTCAATCTCGCAGCTGTTGCTGCTAAATTTTCGCAAGTAAGGAAATCTTGGTTTCTTCCAAGATTTCCTTCTTTCTTTTTCTCTTATGTGGTCTTATTTTGCCTTCCTAATTAAAGGTCTTATTGCGCCACCTCTTGTCATTGCGACCAAATCGCAGGACGTCTTTGCATTTGCATGCAAAAAACCATTGATCTTGCCTTAACTTTTTCTTTGAAATTTTTGTTGCGACAATATGACAGGCCTAAAAATTCTTGCGAAAAATAAAGCCCCATGACATTGCCGTCTTGCGACGAAATCGCAGGACGTCCTTACACTTTCATGTACTGACCCATTGATCTCGTCTTATCTTTGTCTTTTGTATTATTGCCTCTTCAGGATTGTCGCACAAATATGACAAGCCTAAATTTCCTTGCGAAAATAAAGCCTCATGACATTTGCATCTTAAGACACTTATCAGCTCCCTAATGGAGGGTGCCGCCCTTATCTTCCCCCTGGTTGCCCCTTCAAGGAGGCGTACTTCTGCCATACAAGGCTAGATCCTCCCATCCGGTCTTAACAACAACCAGTTATTTTCGTAGCCTCTTATCCCTTTTGCCTATAGGGATTATGGTTACGAGACTGCACCCTAAGTGGAGTTTTCTTCGGGCCGAGTGCAGCATAAGCCAAGACTTGCCAAGAATGGTCGAGACACTTCAAATGCCCCAGGCACTCTTGGCTCAACCGTGTACCTCGGCGCCTTGGTCAAATGCTGACTCCTTAGAAGAGACCCTCGGTCGTCCAATCTAAGTCATAAGCTTAGATTGAAAATCCAAGGTACCTCTCCTGGATGGGCTTTATTGACCCCAATTCTCCATGACTCGGGTTCCAGGGGCGGTGTAACCTTTTCCCTGATCCATGCAATAGGTACCCCTTCTATGACGCACTTTAGGTCTTACATTTGCCTCTTGCGAAATTTTGATTTCCGAACTATGGTGTACGTCATAGTTGGTTCGCCTCTGTCGATTATTTTGTTGATTCTTACGCATATAAGTTCTTTTGTAATTTCGCAATCTCATCTTTATCATTCATAAAATATATTTTCTTCTTCGCATATCATTTCTCTTTCGCAATCTCATCTCTCATTATTCATAAGAAAAATTTTCATAATCAATTTTTTTTTTAAGATCAAACCAATCATACATTTTTCTTTCACCTCCCAATTTCTACTTGGCGGTCAACAAGTACATTCATTCTTTAAGTCTCTTACTTCGCTACTTTACGCCTCTGCATTTTTGAATTTTTCTTTCATTTTATTGTGCATTGCGAAGCCTTCGCCACTTCTTATCTTCATCATATATTGGTTTCATGATTTCTTCATCTCTCTGTTCTATTACATCTACCATCAATCTTTCACCTTTTTGTTTTTCTTTGATGTTGTGTTTCCAATTCTTCTTCTTCGCACCTCTTTCTTCGCAAGATTCTATATCAATTTCATAACACTTCTTTCCTTCAACCCAATCTCCTTTTATGATGCAAATACCAGTAGGATGAGGGAACTTGATACATTGATGGAAAGTCGATGCCACACCTAAAATCTCATGTAACCAAGGTCGTCCAATCAATGCGTTGTATGGTGATTCCACATCAACTACACAGAATAAAATTTCAGAGGATAATCCTTTCAAAGGAATTCGCATATGAGCTTCTCCTTTAGGCTTATTTGTAGTACCGTTAAAACCATAGATTTTGTAAGTTGAAGGTATTAGATCTTCATCTTTCCCTCCCATAGTTTTATAAGTGTGATGAAAAAGGATATTCACAGAACTTCCAGTATCGATCAAAATTTTGTTGATTGCCCATGAATTCTCAGCGTCATCATCTTCATCCTTGCTAGGTTTTGGGTTAATCTCCAATCTTACCACTAATGGGGTGCATTTCTCCACCCTCAGGTACTTCTTCTGCGGTAAAAAAGATATTCTGCTTTTGCCATTCTTCCAGTGGCGATGTCTTCGCAATGTTCATTATTTCTCTATCATCGGCATCTCTTGCAAAAACCCTGCTGAGAGTGTTATTGTGAAAATCTTCAATCGTCTTGTATGAGTGTACGATAGAGTTACAAAACAGATTCTTTGCCTTTGCGCCAACTTCAATCACAAATGTTTCTCTTTCTTTTGCTATGTTTTCTTTGCGAATATCTGGAGGAGGTGGTAATGCTTGAGTTTGCGTTTGTCCTACTAGAAAGTGATTTAATTTTCCCTGATCTATCATCCTGAGAATGATTCTCTTTATATTTCTGCGGTCATTTGTTGTATGTCCATGGAAATGATGATAAGAGCAAAATTCATTACTTTTGTAGCTTGGAGGTGGTTCACTCCCCATGTTCCATGGTGCGGGTATTTTTCCATTAGGATTATAGCTTCCCATATCTTCTCCACACTAGCATTCAAAGGTGGCATTTTGATTTCTTCCCATATTATCTTGTGACTTCGCTGTCCTCTGTGATAGTTTTGTCTCTGACCTCCATAAGTTTCTTGCGGCTGATCAAGTCTTTGGATTTTGTTATTTCCACCACGGCTATAGAAGTTTCTCTCTCTCTCGAATTCTTCTTGATCACGACTCCCCATAGCTACTAGCTTTTGCTGATTATCATCCATTATCCTCTCTTGTTGCCCTTGCGAGGTGCTCGCCACTGTATTTATCAACTTGGGTAACAAGCTTGCATTCGCTGCTCTTGAACTTGTGTTCTCAATGGGGTATGATTCCATCTCATTTGCTTTTCCTCAAGAGCAATATAATCCTCTTTAAGTTCTCGCAACTCAGTCATTGTGATCGTATTCTTGATTCTGAAAATTTGAATGTATAACAGATTGGTTGCGAACATAGCGTTGATGAATGACAGAATGAGATATCTTTCGTCCACACGACCAGCCATATCACTACACATTGTCTTCCACCTCACAGTTAGATACTTCAAGCTTTCGCCAACCCTTTGCTTCAACCCAAATACATCTTCAATGCCAGGTCGCGAGGAATTGTTACTTATATAAATATAGCTTGTAAATGGTTGAAAGATGTTATAGTATTCTTTGGCAAACCTTCAAACCATTTTAAGGCCTCTCCTGTTAAACTTGATGCAAAATATTTGCACAATATTGCATCATGATTCTCCCATTGTAACATACATCTCACATAAGCTTTGATGTGTTGTACTGCACAAGTTGTTCCATCGAAAATGCTGGTTAATGCAGGTAAATTGCACTTTGGGGGCATTCCTCCTAATTGTACTTCTTGTGTGAATGGAGTTTTCGCAGCTTCCTCTATGGCTTTATCCAGTTGTCTTTTACCTCCTTCTCGTTTATTATTTATCATTCCTCTCATTTCCGCTAACTCTCTCAAAATTTATTCATTTATACCAGAATTTGGATCCATTGGTCTTTTTAACTCCGCCTCTCTTCTTATGCGTTCATCTCTGTTTTGACTTTCTTGTTCATCGTTTTCTTCTCGTCTTTCTCTGCGATCTTCTCTTTCACTTCTTTCCTGAATTCGCACACCTTTATATCTCTCATTTTCTCCTCTTTGCCGCCTTTCAGTTCTCCTTTGTACTCTATCATATTCTTCATTGATATTAACATTATTGCGATTTCGCTCACGCCTCCTTTCTCGATTATCATGATTATTCTGTCAAATTGCCTCTTGTAGTTCTTGTTCTTCCACTTCTGCTCTTAGTCTTTCCCTCTCGCGAGCAAGATGTACTTGTTCAGTATAATATCTTTCAATTTCATCTTCAATTACTCGTTCATTTCTTTGTATTTCTCTCCCATGTAATATTCTCCTTCCTTCTTCCTGATTTTCTTCGCCATCTTGATTATTTCGCCCCTGACGGTGTCTATTTCCCTGATTTCTATCATTTTGCCCGTTTTGAAGAGTTTCAGCAAGTTGGATATAACAATCTTCCATTATTTCTCTTCCTTCGCGACGTTCTTCGCCTGGATTTTGTATTCCCTCTCGAGTTTCTTCATTAGCATTTTCTATAAGCAAATTTTGTCTTATTTCTTCTCTAACTGATCTTGAACTTGATCTTGTAGTGCTTCTTGACCTCCTATTTTGTAATCTCATGTTTTCCATTCTCAATTCATGATTTTGCCTTGTCAAATTCGCACGTTCTTCTGCTTCTAATCGCCTTTCTTCATGTATTGTTTGCCTCAATGCCTCTAATGCTGCAATCTCTTCATTTCCATGAATTATTCCTCCAATTACTTCTTGGTCTCTCTCCTCTTGTCCATTGCCTCCTAATTGTTGCTCTTCTCCCATTTCATCTACAGAATCTGACCTCCAAGTATGTACACTCACTCTGTCATAATCCACAGTTCTATTTTGTATTGGTGTACGTTGAATTGGCGGTTGAACTCGATTTTCTCCATTGTTCCTTGTATTCATTCTTGAAGATTCCCCCATCTCATCTCTCCCTTCTCCAGCAAGTCTCCTACTCCTTCTAACAGTTGTTGGTTGTTTTGATGCATGTCTTCTTCTGGCCATTTTTCAATCTTAGTGAATTGTTGAAAATTATATGAAATTCCTTCCCTATTACTCCAAATTCTTTCAAATCACAATATCAATCTTCAATCAGTCCCTGTTTCTAGCGCCATATGTAATTGCAGGAAATCCTACAATACACACCTCACAAGAATCCGTAATATTCAACACATCTTTAAGATCAATAATCAATCTCTTTATTAATTGAGTTAGAAAGTTTACAAGAAGGAAATGAAATCAAGAATATAATTGCTACTCTAGACTTTCTCTCTCCTCTAAACTTTCTCTCTCGTCTAAAAAGATCCCCCCTTCTTTCTTAAGCCTGTTCGGCTCTTTATATAGGACATTACATAGTGGATGACAGCTAAGCTGTCCTTTATTTTCGGATCTGACTTGCGACACGCTCGCAAGTATTCAAATGTTAAATCTCGCAACACTCCTAAATATCGCTAGGTCTTCATATCTTTCTCGTGTTCAGGCTGTCGTCATCCGTTGCGTCATTTATATTACCCATCCGCGATATCTTTGCAATGTGTCGTTTATGGATTTCGCAAGGGTCTTGGTGTTGCGATATTCTGATCCTACAACGGCGACGGAACGAGGATGGCCAAAAGTCCAATTTAAAACAGATTCAGAAAATTTAATGAGATTTCTAACTTCGAGATCTGAGACGCCCCATGGTATATGTCTGATCTGATTGCAGAGATCAAACAAAGGTTCACCCAAATCCAGCAATATACCGTAACACACATCTACATAGAAGCAAATCAAGCGGCAGACGGTTTAGCAAATCGAGCAGCGGGTGATTGCTCCTTAGGGAGACTTTTTTTTTTTTTTTTTTTGATGGAAAAGGTCATATATTAAAGCTAGCAAATGTAGTACAAAATATTTACAAGATCATTTTTATCAAAGGTATTAGAATCAATGCTAGATTTTTGAACTCTTTGAAATAGGTTTTCGAACATGTGCTGTAATCTTTTAATCCTTGCCTCCTTAGCGATGTAATCCGCTGCCTTGTTGTTTTTTCTCTTTATATACTTCACTTTAGCTTGAGGTAGGTCGCCCAATATTATCCTTATTTCCTGCAAGGTATTTTCTGCCGACCACGAAATTCTTCCTCAGGGAGACTCACAACAACAATTTGGGAACATACAATTCCGCAGTCTATCAGTTCTATTGTAATAGCAAACTCTATGGGTATTACATACCCGTGTAATTCCAGTCTAATCTAATAAATTTCATGCTTAAAAAAAAAGGTTTGTTATAATTGCAACTTCACCCAAAATATACACCGTTAGATTGGCTACATCCAACGGTTCAAGATTTTTGTCAGAAATGTTTGTCAGATCCTTCGACTTTTTTTTAAAGGATCCAAAAATAAAATGTACAAGGGACCTAACAGTAGTCTCGACTCTCGCGTTCAACCTTCAAAGATTCGGCAGCTAGGTTTTTTGGAGAAACATGGGAGGAGGTGGAGTCATGAGAACAGCAGCAGCAAAGATTGCGAGTTTCAGTTTTCGCGGAACTCCTTCATTAGTACCTGCTGAGAATCAAGAAAGCAAAATCAAATCTTTATCTTCGATTACTAGAAGGCCGTCGTGGGAAATCGATGATTGGGATTTCGCTGATCAGGAAGAAGAACCGGAGGTTTTGTTATCGGATTCCATTCAAAATATGCCTAGTAGGGTTATATTTGGAGGCGTTCCGAGTCTAGAGGAAGCTGAAGAAGCAACTTCAGAGCTTAAAGTTGCTCTTGATGATATGTAAGGATCCCTCTTATTACCTCTTGATTTGAATTCATAGTTTGCAGCTCTTTTTGTCTTTGATTTCCCCTAATGCTGCTATAACATAGAAAAAGTCTTCCAAACATGAAAATTGACCAGTTAAACGACTAAAACTCCAGTGTTTATGGCAGAACATAGATAATTCTATGTCTAATACAATTTCAATTAATTAGAATTTGATTACTTGGTTTCTTATTTTGATAATCGTGATAATAATATTAGACTAGCTATGCTGTATTGTTGAGAAAGTTAGGTTCTTTCTTTTGGAGCATATGTTCCTTTACGCATACGAACTAATGCTATGATAATAGTATTAATGGTTGCAGGACATCTTCCTTAGATTATGAGTATGAGTATGAGTCAGAAACTTCAGAAACTAAAGCATGTGTTACTACCACCAGTGAGGACCCGATTACTATCCCTTCCGAGTCGGGACCTATTTTGCAGGCGTTCTCATTGCTTAAAGAAAGCCCTGCAGCTCAGGTTTTAACTTGAACTTGACTTTCCTTTATTGCAATTGATTTCTTTAGACTTTCCTTTTTGTATTAAACTTGAGACCATGACATAGTTATGGTGAATAGATGTCTGTACATCAGAATTGAGTTTACCTGTTCAAAGATTGCTAGATTATAACGTGTTGAGTTTATTCCGATTAAACAGTATCTGATCATTTTGCTGCTTTTGGCTGAAACTCTTTTGTGCTCACACATGGGCACATATCTATCTGTTGTTCCATGGAAACCTAGGAACCTCTAATGGTTGTCCTTGAGAGGAAATTTACATGTAGGCCCTTGAACAAGTTTATCTTACATCAGAGAAACTTCATGATAGCAGCTTACATTTACATATCCCAGTGAGCACCTGTGGCTTGTTTTAATGTCCCTTAGGTGGCTTAGTTCGCTGCTAGTGAATGTGTGATTTCAGATAATGGTTTTGTATGCAGAGTGTTGTTTCTTCACTTGCCTGTGACGAAAACGTCTGGGATGCTGTGATGGGAAATGAAAAGGTTATGGAGTTCCTGAAATTACATCAGACTGGTAAGTGCAACTCTTTTACTTTGAACCTTTCGTTAACAATTTGGCAAAGTAAAGATAAAATGTGGGCCCAAGAATATTTTTACCTTTTCTTCTGTTCCTCGTACAAAAGGTTTTCATTTACTGTTTTTGCTGTACTCTAAAACCCTTTGCAGATAACGAATACCATGAGCATAAAAAACTCTCGATGTGCTTTGAAGACATTAAACAGACTGAAGGTTTAGGAAATATGTTTTCAAAAACATTGGATAATTTCAAGCTTAAAGTATTGGAGATGATGACCAGTCTATCTACATTATTTCAAGATCTGTTTGGAGGTCAAGCATCAGGAAGCAACATTCACTTAGATGCCAATGGGAATGCAAGGGCAACCATTGTAGACAGAATCAAAGGATCTTCGTTCATGGCACTGGCAATTATGGTGATTATGGTAGTTATCCTAAAGCGTAGATAAATATTCTGACATACAATACAAATCATTCACTGTTCAAAGATAATAGTTCACGAAGATGTTGCAAGTTATATATACAAATCTATCTTTTGTGTCTGTAATTATTATTCGTCCCTTTGAAACCTCAATTTAGACGTTTTATAACTTTTGCTTTGCAACACTTGAGATTTAGCTGGTGCAATATATATTAGTTCGTTTGCAACGGTTTCCTATATTTTTTTGTGGTAAGCTATTAGACGCAACAACAACAAATGTGTGGTGGCAATCGCAGATAAAGCTACCTCCAGTGTTACCAGAATATAGGATGCTTGGTAGTTGATGCAGGCAAAGACCATATTAGTTACCAGTCACCACAAGTCTCAAGATAAACTGTGGCACCTACAATGTGGCACCTAGTGGCCTACTGGCCTAACCTTTATCAGTTTATCCGCCTCAGATTTTCTCTTGTGACAAGTTGTACAATTGTAGTCTTCTAGTTGTAGACCACGCATGTACCAGTACCAGGCCCAATAAATTGGTCAATTTAGCAGTGGTTCGTAGGCCGGTTCCTATGCACGATGGCTGGGTTTTCCATTCGTTATGTCAGTTGGCCTGGAAAACCATCCTCACTATGATGAGATACTAGAAACTAAAACAGTAAACAGAGATATGCAAGCAATGATAAACTAAAGAACACAAGAATTGAAGTGGATAATTAGTTTAGGTTAAAACCTAACTCTCTCTATAATCAATAGAGTATAATTCATAGGGAAAATAATAATGAAGTCTGCCTTCTAAGAAATGGCTAGAGACCTATTAATTCTAGCAAAAGAAACCCTAAAGAGAGAAACCCTAGACTAAGGACAGAAACACCCCTACATAGTATATGCTAGCAGTTTTATTCCTAAAATAAAGTACTCTAAATAAAAATATGATATGCTCCTGCATCAACCACCCCAAGTTGAAATTAAGGTCATCTCTGACGAGAAAGCTACTGCAGCTTCAGCATAAGTTTCAAGGACAATATGCTTCAGTTCTTCTTCCGTTATCCATGTGCTACCCTTAGATGACTTCCCAAGCCACTTAACAAGGAATTTCTGATACGGGTCACCACGTCGAGACTTAGTCTCCTTCACATCAAGTACTTCTTGGATGACTTTAGCCGGTTCGGTACCCAATTCCCCTTGCGCGGATTGCTGGTTGCTAGATGTATCCGCAACATCATCTTCATCGACACCATATAAATCATACAAATCAGAAACACTGAAAATGCGGCTTATTTGTTAATCTTCAGCTAGCTCAAGAACATAAGCATTCGAATTGATTTTCTTGACTATCTTATATGGACCCATCTTCCTTGACGCCAACTTGTAGTATTTACCCGTGGGAATTTCTCCTTCCGCATGAATACCAAAACCATATCGCCTGAAATTCCTTAAGTCTGCGACTAGCATTGACAACATTCATATATCCCTCATTGCTCTTGGTGATGGCTTCCCTCACTGCTTGATTATACTCTTAATGTGATCAGCAAAAACCTCACCTTCATTGCTGACTTGTGTATCCAAAGGAAGCGGAACAAGGTAGACAAACATGCTTTGGATGGTAACCATATGCAACCTCAAAAGGTGTTCGTTTAGTCGTACGACTAACTGAATTGTTGTACGAAAACTCAGCTTGAGGTAAAATCTGATCCCAACTCTTAATATGATCCCCTACCAGACATCTCAATAGATTACCCAAACTCCGGTTTACCACTTATGTCTGGCCATCGGTTTGAGGATGGGAAATCATATAATAACGTAAATCGGTACCAAACTTCTTCCATAATGTCCTCCAGAAATGCCCAAGAAACTTGATATCTCGATCAGATACAATAGATGAAGGGAATCGATGTAGGCGCACCACCTTATTGAACAAGAGCGAAGCAATATTGGATGCATTAACAGTCTTTGAACAAGGAATAAAGTGAGCCATTTTAGAGAACCTATCCACCACGACGAAGACAGAGTCATGTTGCCTAGCTGTTTCTGGCAATCCTAGCACAAAATCCATACTAAGATGTACCCAAGGAAAGTGTGGAACTGGCAGCGGAGTATACAAACCAGTATTTAGTGACTGCCCTTTAGAAAACTGGTGCACTCGATACCTTTTAACTAACCTGTCAACATATTGTTCATAGAAAACCAATAATATCGACTCTTGACAGCCGTTAAAGTCTTGTCTTGACCCCAATTCCCTGCTAACCCTATACCATGAAGTTCTGGGATAAAATTTTCCCTTAAGGAGCCAATGGGAATGCATAATCAGTTACCACGGAAGATATAACCATCATAAAAAACAAATGGCATACCTGGAACAGTTGACAAGGCACCCAACTGTTGCACCACTGGACCAAAGTACAGATCAACGGCATATTGTTCCTTAATCAACTCAAAACCGACCACATGATCTTGCATTGATGTTACCAGCACATGTCGACGACTAAGAGCATCAACCACCTTATTCGTTGCACCGGATTTATGCTTTAAAAAAAAGGTAAAATCTTGAAGATAGTCAACCCACTTTGCATGTCGAGGTTTTCGTTTCTTTTGAAATTGTACGTAACGCAAAGCTTCATGATCAGAGTAAACAACAAAATCTTTGTAGACTAGATAATGTCTCCAATTTTGCAAAGCACGAACTAAGGCATAAAACTCCAGATCATAAGCGGAATACTTTCACTTAGCCTCTGTTAACTTCTCACTAAAGAACACCACAGGCCTGCCTTCTTGTCTTAAGACATCCCCAATTTCCACATTGGATGCATCACATTCCACCACTAAAAGTTTCTCAAAGTCGGGCAGGACTAAGACCATGGCTTCAGTCATTAACTTCTTAATCTTCTCAAATGCAAGAGATGCATTCTTTGTCTACTGAAAATTGGTTCCTTTCTGACACTCAGTTATAGGGCCCATAATAGTAGTAAACCCCTTTATGAATATGCGATAAAAGGTAGCCAGCCCATGAAAACTGCGGACCTCAGTGATGGACCGTGGAATTGGCTAATCTACAATCAATTTCAAAGGATCTGCCTTCAAGCCACTAGCTGAAACAATATATCCCAAAAACTCTACTTTTTCGTTTAGAAGTGCGCACTTCTTAAGATTAAGGTATGGTTTTTCATTCATAAGCACTTCTATCGACTGCCTTAGGCGAGTTAAATGTTCCTCCTTGGTACGGCTATACACCAAGATATCATCAAAATATACAACAATAAAAGTACCGATGAAAGGACGTAATACCTCGGTCATCATGCGCATGGAAGTACTTGGAGCATTGGAAAGGCCGAAAGGCATTACAAGCCATTCATAAAGGCCATCCAGTGTCTTGAACGTTGTTTTCCATTCATCCCCATCACGAATACGTATATGATGGTATCCATTTTGCAAGTCTATCTTCGAGAAAACCACAGCACCAGCCAACATGTCCAACATATCCTCCAATCTAGGAATGGGGAATCTGTATTCGATAGTTATCTTGTTGATTGCACGTCTACCGATGCACATTCGCCAAGAACCATCTTTCTTCGGTGTTAATAAAGCTGGTATAACACATGGGCTCTTGCTTTCCGTGACCAAACCTTTTTGCAGCAGTTCTTCTACTTGTCTTCGCATCTCCAACCGATGTGTTGGAGGCATTCTGTAGGCTGCCAAGTTGGGTAATGCAGACCCTGGCACCAAATCGTCAGGTTCAATCTCCCTCATATGTGTCATCACATTGGAAAGTTCCGCAGGCACAAGCTCCTTGAAACTTTATAAAAGTTCAGCAACTTCCGGTGGTTGGTCACTGCTATCCAGTTTCTCATTGGTTGTTGGCTTACACATTAACGCATAAACCACACATGAAGCCTTGCATTCATGGTGAAATTGTCTACAAGTTAATACACTTGTCGACTGCTCCTTTTCTTCTTTTCCTCCTTGTGCTTCTTCTTTCTTCATAGGGTGCAGTGTCATCTTCTTGTCGTTACACGTAAAGGTGTATGTATTGGCTTCAGTCAAGTGAGTCATCTTTTTATCAAATAACCAAGGTATTCCCAATAGTATATAACAAGCATCCATAGGCGCAACATTACACCACACTTCATCTTCAAAATTTCCAATAGAAAATTTTACTAAACACTTTTTTGTGATTGGTACTTGTTTTGGGGTAAAAACTGATTCTGCTGTTTTTGGTAAATTTGGGTGTGTTGATGAGAAACGAATTCAAACCCTAAACAATTGCACTGCACGGGAGTACTTTTAGATTCGAGAGATCAATCTGTAAGACTCTGGCCTAAACCAAGAAATGGTCGTTCCAGATTCAATCCGGTCACAAGGTGAAGGAGAAGGGTTGATCTTAGGGAGGGAAGCGAAGAAGGTGTTTGAGATCAGAATGTTGAATTATGAAGGTGTGGCTGTTTTATAAATTGTATCAGAAAATATTTTCTGGCTACTGGTGTTGATAACACTTGTCTTCTTTTGAAATAAGTTGAAAACCTATTTATATAAGTCATTGAGCGCACCATGATCTCATAGGAAGTAGAGGAAGTTAATTAGTGGAGAAGTGGAATCGTGCAGAAGGTGGTGATCATCGTGTTTCCGTTATAAGGGAAGACCAGTCACACCTTCACCCACTACTCTCATTACCGTTAACCGTCCGTCATTCCTGACACTTTCTCGTAATGGGCGCGTTGCACGCCGCACGCTGTAAACCGCCAGACCAATACCCCAGTGAGTATCCCTCAGTTTGTGACATGTTTGATGTCTCGAGTGAATGGGTCAAGTCATGAGACTTACCGCTAAAATCAGCACAGAGTGCTTTTAGGTTAAATAATAAGTTATTTATGAAATCAATATTTGCATAACATCGCTTTCAAACAAGCAGCTGGAAAATAATCGATGTGCTAGATGCATCGTAGTTTTAGAGCTCGATTGAATCAGTCACGAATTGAGCATCTTAAAAGGAGCGTGACCATCCTCTTTCAGGGAGTTGGTAGACGCACGCATCCCAGGGAGTGGCCGGTCAGGCCCTATAGGAGTGTGGCGACTGGTAGCCATTCTAAAATCCTATCGGTCGATCCAATTTAGATCTGGACCGCTTAAATCGGCTAGCCAAGTTGAGTGGCTGAGATGATTTGCGGAAGTGAATGACTGTTGTTGAAGTAACACGAATGGCCACTTTTGGGTGATCGCTCGAAGGTTACATGAGCAAGCTGTGGCTTGGCCGATTGCTCCTCACGGAAGAGGGGTGGCCGGTGATCACATCGTCACCCTGTTGGCCATCTAGAATCCGATCTAAGTCGTTCGACTAAGCTGGCAAAGATGGACGAACGCGATTGATTTGCGGCAGTTGCATAACGCCGTTTGTTCGATTTAGGGTTTAGAAGCCGTGCGGCCAACCCTCTTTTGGCTAATCAAATCAAAGCGCTGGGCGCTGATTTGAACAGGCCATTCGGCCATGTGCAAAGACAGGCCACTCGTGAGCACGCTGACATCTCCTGGGCCATCTAAAATTAGATCTAAGCCACTCGATTCGGCTGGAGAAGATGGGTGGTCATGATCAATTTGCGACAGTAGTGTGTTGACACAAAGCATTTTTAGGGTTTTTAAACAGCGCGTTCAACCTACTTTGGGCCGGAGATTTGATGCGCTCTGGTCTTGCTATGAGCAAGTAGATCGACCAAGTGTGGAGTTGGGTCGACGGTGAACACGTTAGCACTTCTTTAATCATTCGAAGGAAGATCTAATTCGTCCAACTAGGCTAGCTAAGTTGGACGGTCGTGATGTTTCTGAGACCGTTTTGGCCGGTCTTAGCTCGTTTGAGCTCTTTTCTTCAACAACGCGATCACCCATGTTTGGGGTTAGCGTTCGATGACGTTAGAGTGTGCTAGGTGGAGTCCGACCAGTTGGGGTATTAGTGGACCCGCCGGTGGTCATCCTGGTGATTGCCTAGTTCCGCTAGGAGTAGCCTAGGCCTATTGAATTGTGTGGATAAATCGTGCGGCCTTGATCATTTTTTAAAACTGATATGGACATTCTAGATTTTCCTTAAGGAATTTAAACGCATTCGATCGCGCTAACTTTCAATTAAAAGGTATGTGAACACGTTGATCTCTTTGTCAGAGGGTGGTGTAGCCTATGTGATTGTTTTCACACAGGTCTCAATATTGACACTTCGGGAGATTTATGCTACTCCGTTGCGAGTGAACATTAATCGCCATGTCATGTCAATATTGAGAGTTCAGCTGAGAACATAGCATAGGAAAACACTTGGCATGCTCCGACATTAGTGAGTAATGCAACTAGGAGCTTAAATACTCATTAGGCTCTATACTAGTGAACAATTCATCTAGGAGCTTGAGTTTAAATATAATGTGAAGAGATACATAGGCACTCATCAGGATATATTCTCCAAATTCCTTGCGAAATATAGATATATCAAGATCTACTACTTCTGATGCCGGGTCAGGTAGACAGACTTTTACAGTTTTCTCCCTAAGCTAAAAACCACCATCAACATTAAGTCCCCTGCTTAGCACGTAACAGTGACATTATTGCGGGGTATGCACTATATAGTGACAGACGAAAAATAAAATTTAAAAGACGAAGCAGGTAGATATTACCAGGGAAATCCAAATCGACCTTCAGCAACGGGATAATGCGGCCAGTGGCTTTCGTAGTAGCGTGTTGCTTGCTCATCCATGGGGTATGGGTACGGTGCGCTCAGTCATCCATTCCCGTTCATGGAGCAAGAAGGAATCCTCCGTCTGTTCAAACTCTAGAAACTCCGTTCGTATGAAAAGGGGTATCGACCCTCTTCTGTCTTTGTTGCTCGTTTGGATCCGTTCTTTCGTCTGCAGCGGCCGGATCCTCTTCATCACTGTCATCAGCTCGATCATAAGCGTGCCAATCGTCAGCGGCAAGGTAAGTTCATCTTGTCTTCGTATCTTAGCTGTGAATGTAATATCCATGGGTGGTTGATCAAACTTGAATATTTAACTCGGTGTGAATGATTTTCTTTGTTAACGGCGGTAGAGCGAGTGTCAACGGCAATAAATAAATCTCCAATAGTTATAATCAGCAGCAAGGCGATCCAGGAGAACTCATGGTAGGTTCTCTTTTCTATTTTGCGCATGTAGCCATCAAACAGTACCACCGATCTTCTCCAGAATGTGTAATAAGGTTCTGACTCCTGAAGAATGAGTATCTAACTTCTCCAGTGGGTTTCGAAATTTACCAAACTCCATTGCGCTCAATTGCAAGAGGCCTTGACTTTAAGTTGCTTAGTGTTTGGACTGATGAGTTGCAATTGAAATGTTCTTTAAACTCTTGAGCATCGATTGGCACGAAATTGTGTTTATTCCGACTCTTTAACTCAAAGAACTATTATTTCCTTTCTGATTGCGATGATGAGATGCTTGGAAAGCTTGTATGGGAAAGATCTTCTGGAGCCGTTGAGTGAAGTATATGAGCTGCTATCAATTCTTCAAGGAATTCGTTCCAAGCAACATCCTTTGAATCATCTTCTGAATCTTGGATTGTTGTATGGAATGGGATGCGATGAGCAGTCCCCAGTTACACTTCTGTCTGGTCACTAGAGCTATATTTTTGAGTCGGCTTGGGAATACAATGCGGTCTTGTAAGGAGGTGTAGATGTGTACTAGATCCGATGGCGTGGATGGATACATGAAAATATCTCTGCGGCGTACTTTGGAGTCTTTGATGCGGTGTACGGCTTCATGTTGAGAACTTTCTGCGGCTCGTAAAGCTTTGACAGTGATGATGCTATATCGGAAATAACCTGGTTGAGGGACGTGAGGGCATCCCGTGCTGGCAGTCCCAGGTGTAATTATCTTGAGCCTATTTTCTCTTGAAAGACGTACTTCCATTGCATTTGCTGGTAAGGTGGTTAACGAATTGATGGAGGCGGCAATCTTTTGGATTCGTCACTTGTTGATCAAAGTCGTGTTTGATAGATCTGTATTGTATCCAAACTTTTGGCAGCTCATGCACCCCTTCCATAGGAAATTGGAAATCTAGAAACACCGATTCTAATTTTGTCGGCGATGTGGCAAACATGATGCAGTTGGTATGTATGGCATGCTGAGGTGTTGAAGCGGCTTCGGCCTCTGAAGAGAGCGCGCGTTGAAGCGGCTTCTGGAGAGAGCGTTGAAGCGGCTTCTTCTGGAGAGAGTGTTGAAGCGGCTTCAGGAGAGAGCGTGCGTTGAAGCGGCTTCTGGAGAGAGCGCTGAATCGGCTTCGGGAGAGAGAGCGTTGAAGCGACTTCTTATGGAGAGAGCGTTGAAGCGGCTTCAGGAGAGAGAGCGTTGAAGCGGCTTCAAGAGAGAGAGAGCATTAAATCGGCTTCTTCTGGAGAGAGCGTTGAAGCGTCTTCAGGAGAGAACTCCAGTGAGGGCGCCCTTATCCCTTGATTTCGAAAAATGAGTTCTTCCAATTCTTCTGAGGCGATAAAATATGGCAGATGGGAAGACGACACACAAATAGTGCTGGCCGGCAAGTCGTGTTTTCTCCTCATGGGAAAAAATAATGTTTCTATTGTAACATCTCAACGCATGCAACGATCTCTTCGGAGATTCGAAATAGGGGAGATAACAATAATGGTTAAGGATTCGACCAACCTTCAGTTCGATTTTCCCTTGCAAATCACATGCTTCTTGATTGATCGTCTCTCTTGTGTTGAAGAAGTACTTGACTGACGGCGAAGGAATTTCATGCTGAGCCTCAGTCCCCAGTTTACGTGGTTCTATCCTGTATGGTCGATGGGTTGACCATGATGAGGGTATCACCCTCTTGCATCCATTTTGATGACTATGTACAAAACAAGTTGGATGGATCTTGGATGGCCACGATCAAGATCCTTGACATGGACGAGTTATGACTACAGGCACAAACCTTGGCAGTGACGAGTGGTGGTTACGGCCATGGATCTTGAATGGAAAGAGCGGAAGCTACGAGCACGAACCTTGGTCGGCCACGACCATGAACATGGACGGGCTTTGATAAATCATGTATGTGAGTTTATTCTTCCTTCTTTATTTTTGGTGAAGCAGCTCCTCCCTGATTCCCTGCGTGCGGAAACTCGCCTATTGTTGCTTGCATGAATGCTCCATCATGGTCTGTACGGTTTCATGGACGGAGTCCCCAGAAACTATGCAACTCCTGACCGGAAGAGGATCTCCGTGCACTCCTTCAGCGCTTAGTTGAAGTTCTCCTGCATCCACCTTCTCTTTCAAAATGCGCTTCAATTTGTTGCAATCGTTGGTGGGGTGATGGACGAACCTATGGTAACGACAATATTTTGGATTTGCCATTTCTTCTTCGGTTAGAGGATGTCTGGTATGAGGTAGTTTGATGACGCCATCTTGAATCCACGCTTATAGGATTTCGATTACCTCTTCAATTGTACACGGGAAAATTGGAGCAGCCTCTCCAGTTTCTTGTTGTTGTGCAGGCGTCTTAGTCGCAGCTTTCGGGGTTTGAGTTGTATGCTGCGCTAGTGCCGCACATTTGGGTTATTGATAGCCGTTCCCCAGATGCATTCTGTTTCCACCCTCACTAGCGATTGTCTGGAGGTTGGATCTTTTATTGGAAGGACGCTTGCTTTCCTGAACATCTTTATGAGTTTCTTCATTCTGGGACGGTTCGGATCGACTGAGTAAAGCAGCAGCGGATCTGTTAGCAGCTTCTGATGCAATATGGGAATTGATATTTTCTAGGAAGGACGCACATAATAAAATCACCTTTTCATTGCGAGGACTCTGATGAGAACGTGATAAATCCCACGAGTATTCTTTCTGAGTTTGAGGAAACATCTCTCGATCTTCATGAGCAGACACGTTAGGTTGGTGGCTGCCTTTCCATTCGACATGATCATAGGCTTCATCTTCCTCACCAGGAATAGGAATATGAATCTTGGAAGAATGACTACTACCATCAGTATTGATCCAAAATGAATTGTTGGTGGCGTTTACTTCAGAATCAATGCATATTGGTTCCTTTGATAGTTGATCCGTGAGGACTTTCAAAAGCGCAAATACTCCGTCCTGCGTCTTGACAATAGTAGCTTGATTCCTGACAATATCATTCAGGATTTTCATCAAATCATGAATAGTTGTTAAATATTGAGACTCCATAGCCTTGACGAGGGTTTTGAATGAAAGAACGGATTCAGGAATAACATGTGAAGTATTGTCAGTGCTGGGAGAAGTAAAATTGGGATTGAGGGTTTCTGAATCATTCCTAAGATCAACCATATTGAGAAATTTAGGAAATTGAAAACGGGATAGGGGAAATGATTTATTTTTTTTGCAACCAAGAGATCAATCTCCCACTGTGGTCGCCAGTTATTTTGGGGTAAAAACTAATTCTGCTGTTTTTGGTAAATTTGGGTGTGTTGATGAGAAATGAATTCAAACCCTAAACAAATGCACTGCACGGGAGTACTTTTAGATTCGAGAGATCAATCTGTAAGACTCTGGCCTAAACCAAGAAATGGCCGTTCCAGATTCAATTCGGTCACAAGGTGAAGGAGAAGGGTTGATCTTAGGGAGGAAAGCGAAGAAGGTGTTTGAGATCAGAATGTTGAATTATGAAGGTGTGGCTGTTTTATGACTTGTATCATAAAATGATTCCTGGCTACTGATGTTGATAACACTTTTCTTCTTTTGAAATAGGTTGAAAACCTATTTATATAACTCATTGAGCGCACCCTGATCTCATAAGAAGTGGAGGAAGTTAAGTAGTGGAGAAGTGGAATCGTGCGGAAGGTGGTGATCATCGTGTTTCCGTTATAAGGGAAGACCAGTCACACCTTCACCCACTACTCTCATTACTGTTAACCGTCTGTCCTTCCTGACACTCTTGTAATGGGCGCGTTGCACGCCGCACGCTGTAAACCGCCAGACCAATACCCCAGTGAGTATCCCCGCCAGTGACATGTTTGATGTCTCGAGTGAATGGGTCAAGTCATGAGACTTGCTGCTAAAATCAACACATAGTGCTTTTAGGTTAAATAATAAGTTATTTATGAAATCAATATTTGCATAGCATCGCTTTCAAACAAGCAGCTGAAAAATAATCGATGTGCTAGATGCATCGTAGTTTTAGAGCTCGATTGAATCGGTCACGAATTGAGCGTCTTAAAAGGAGCATGACCATCCTCTTTCAAGGAGTTCGTAGGAGCTACGCACGCATCCCAGGGAGTGGCCGGTCAGGCCCTATAGGAGAGTGGCGACTGGTAGCCATTCTAAAATCCTATCGGTCGATCCAGTTTAGATCTGGACCGCTTAAATCGTCTAGCCAAGTTGAGTGGCTGAGATGATTTGCGGCAGTTAATGACTGTTGTTGAAGTAGCGCGAATGGCCACTTTTGGGTGATCGCTTGGAGGTCACATGAGCAAGCTGTGTCTTGGCCGATCGCTCCTCACGGAAGAGGGGTGGCCGGTGATCACAACGTCACCCTCTTGGCCATCTAGAACCGATCTAATTCGTTCGACTAAGCTGGCAAAGATGGAGTAACGTGATTGATTTGCGGCAGTTGCATAACGGCGTTTGTTCGATTTAGGGTTTAAAAGCCGTGCGGCCAACCCTCTTTTGTCTAATCAAATCAAAGCGCTGGGTGTTGATTTGAACAGGTCGTTCGGCCATGTGCAAAGACCGGCCACTCGTGAGCACGCTGACATCTCCTGGGCCATCTAAAATTAGATCTAAGCCACTCGATTCGGCTAGTGAAGATGGGTGGTCATGATCGATTTGCGACAGTAGTGTGTTGCCGCAAAGCATTTTTAGGGTTTTCAAACAGCGCATTCAACCTACTTTGGGCTAGCCATTTGATGCGCTCTGGTATTGCTATGAGCAAGTCAATCGACCAAGTGTGGAGTTGGGTCGACGGTGAACACGTTAGCACTTATTTAATCATTCGAAGGAAGATCTAAGCCGTCCAACTAGGCTAGCTAAGTTGGACGGTCGTGATGTTTCTGAGACCATTTTGGCCGGTCTTAGCTCGTTTGAGCTGTTTCTTCAACAGCGCGATCACCCATGTTTGGTAGCGTTCGATGACGTTAGAGTGTGTTAGGTGGAGTTCGACCAGTTGGGGTATTAGTGGGCCCGCCGGTGGTCATCCTGGTGATCGCCTAGTTCCGCTAGGAGTAGCCTAGGCCTATTAAATTGTGTGGCCAAATCGTGCGGCCTTGATCGTTTTTTAAGACTGATATGGACAGTATAGATTTCCCTTAAGGAATTTAAACGCGTTCGATCGCGCTAACTTTCAATTAAAAGGTGTGTGAACACGATGATCTCTTTGTCAGAGGGTGATGTAGCCTATGTGAGTGTTTTCATGCAGGTCTCAATATTGACACTTCGGGAGATTTATGCTACTCCGTTGCGAGTGAACATTAATCGTCATGTCATGCCAATATTGAGAGTTCAGCTGAGAACATAGCTTAGGAAAACACTAGGCAGGCTCCGACATTAGTGACTAATGCAACTAGGAGCTTAAATACTCATTAGGCTCTATACTAGTGAACAATTCATCTAGGAGCTTGAGTTTCAATATAATGTGAAGAGAGACATAGGCACTCATCAGATTCTGATATATTCTCTAAATTCCTTGCGAAATATAGATATATCAAGGTCTACTACTTCTGATGCCGGGTCAGGTAGACAAACTTTTACAGTTTCGCCCTAAGCTAAAAACCACCATCAACAGTACTGCATTTCCCTTTTTAATCCAAGCAATCTTATATGGTTGAGGGTGCTTCTTAGTTGACAAACTTAACTTGTCTACAACTTTTTGAAACATTATATTCCCACGACTCCCACCATCCAAAATTAGTTTGCAAACCTTACCTCCACAGAAAAATCGTGTGTGAAAAATATTTCTCCGTTGCCAGTCTTCTTCCTCGCCATCGACCTTAGGACACGTAAGAATTATGTGCACAACTAGACTATCACCTATTACGGGTAGTAAGTCTTCTCCTTCATTATCAGAGTCATCATATTTTGTTTCTCGAGATAGGTCTTTGAAAAAGCGGGGATCTAACAACCACACCCAATATTTCGCTTAGCAATCTGTATGGACAAACTCCAATATACTTTTAAGAGAATCAACTAGACAGTCAGACTCAATCTTAATAAAAAGTATATCAAAGAGTTATATCTCAATTTGTCGATTTAATACTTACTCAAGCAAATAGAAATCTGCGAGTCTAATTGAATACAAGAGAAATCACTTGAACGGTACCAAAGACCATTGTTCAAGGATCAATCAATTTCAATCAACAACCAAAGGTTGGATTTCCCAATTGATCGATTCAACGCACAACCTGTGATATTTCAATTATATAACAAAATATAATGCGGAAAAGAAATAACACGCACACCGAAGTTTTGTTAACGAGGAAACCGCAAATGCAGAAAAACCCCGGGACCTAGTCCAGATTGAACACACACTGTATTAAGCCGCTACTGACACTAACCTGCTACAAACTAACTTCGATCTGGACTGTAGCTGAACCCCAATCAATCTCACACTGATCCAAGGTACAACTGCGCTCCCTCCGTCTCTGATCCCAATAGGATACTACACACTTGATTCCCTTAGCTGATATCACCCACAACTAAGAGTTGCTACGACCCAAAGTCAAAGACTTTAATAAATAAATCTGTATCACACAGAAAAGTCTACAGGAATAGATAAATCTGTCTCCCACAGAAATACCTACGAGTTTTGTTCCGTCTTTTGATAAATCAAGGTGAACAGGAATCAATTGATATACCGGACTTATATTCCCGAAGAACAACCTAGAAATATCAATCACCTCACAATAATCTTAATCGACTAGCGAAACAAGATATTGTGGAATCACAAACGATGAGACGAAGATGTTTGTGACTACTTTTCTATCTTGCCTATCGGAGAAATTAATCTCAAGCCAATCCTTACGATTGTACTCAAATACGATATAAACAGCAAGATCATATCACACAACTATATAGAAGATAGTCGGATCTGGCTTCACAATCCCAATGAAGTCTTTAAGTCGTTAACCTACAGGGTCTCGATAGAAACCTAAGGTTAAAGGAGAATCAACTCTAGCTTACAACTAGTATCACACGGGAGGTGTGGGGATTAGGTTTCCCAGTTGTTAGAGTTCTCCTTTATATAGTCTTCAAATCAGGGTTTGCAATCTAAGTTACCTTGGTAACAAAGCATTCAATATTCACCGTTAGATGAAAACCTGATTAGATTCAAGCTAATATCTTTCAACCGTTAGATCGAACATAGCTTGTTATACACACATGAAATGTAACATTTAGGTTTGAGTAACTGTACCTAAACGTGTACAAGTCATTGGTTCAACGGTAGTTAACCATAGGTTAGCCATATGAGCACTTTCATATCAACCTTATTCTTCTTTACCACAACTAGTTCAAATGACTCAAATGAACTAGTTAGAGAGTTGTTCAATTGGTTAGATCTCATAGAAGTATACAAGACACAATCGAAATAAAAACAATTTTGATTTACTCGAATCGACTCATGAACATTATATCCACGGTTTGCAAAGATTGCATTCCTTAATATATAAATGTCTTAGTTCACGAATTAAACTGTTTTTAGAAAATAACCTACTTAAGTACGCATACTGGTACACGGACTTAAGTACCCGGATTAAGTTTGTTTTTAGTTCACAAACTCCAGCAGAAATTCACGGGATGTGAACTTCCGGCAGTGCGCGTACTTGGTACGCGGACTTTGGTTCCGGTTATCCTGAGCAGCAAAGTACGCATACTTTGGTTCAAGGATATTGGACTTACACAAGTATGAGTTGCCTCACACTATTTATATCCAACCAAGGTTATATATTCTAAACTCTCATTTCAATCATTGAAACATTCTTAGAGGACGTTATATAGTTGTTGTTCACAAACTATTTTTCGTCAAAGCGATTTTCAAGTAATTGAAACTAATATGACTTTCGTCACTAGTAAAGATGAACTTGGCCAAAGCGAAAGCTTACCAACACATATTTCGAGAAGTAGATAAGCGAGATAAACTCAGCTCGAAATAGTACATGTGTATAATCATAGTCTATATGGCAATACGACTTTTGTCTCAAGATAGGAGATAAAGTAGACTTTTGAGTGATAGATAAGTTCAAGTCTCCACATACCTTTTTGTCGATGAAGTTCCACCAGTTCCTTGAGTAGTTCTTCGTCTTTGCATGATGAACACCGTGGAGTTTAGATCTCAACTACACTTTCTATCCTAGTCCGAGACTTAGCTATTAGTAGACTAGAAATCAAGACTTATAGTTTTGGCAACTAAACTTGACAAACAAGCTTGAGATAGCAACACTTGCGAGTTCGACTGAGCAGTGCTCTAACAGTCTTCATCACTATCACCTTCCACGAAGTTAAATCATTTATGTGGGCAATTGTATGACATATGACCATTTTCTCCACAAGTATAACACTTCATATCGGCGCGGTTACTGGTCTTGCGAGTGCCGCTTGCAGCTTGAGTAGTTGTTGATGATGTATTTGCTGCTTCTATGACTTTACCACTCCAAGAAGGTGACTTCAGCGTAGCTTTATTCCAACTGGAGCCCGTTCGACCAAAACTACGACTCTTCAAATGATGATTCACCCTCTCTTCCTCTTTCAATGGACATTGATAAGCGTCTTCTAAGTTGGTAATTCTTAGCAAACCAAACTCTTCTCAAATGGTTATGTTCAAACCCATAATATACCTTGTTGTTACTTGCTCCGGTGTTTCAGTAAAACCAACTCTTAATGACAAGTTATAAAACTCAGTTGTGTACTCTTCAACACTGAGATCACGCTGACGAAAGTTATGAAAATTTTCGTATAACGTCACCAAATAATCAGGTGGAAGAAATTATTTCCGCAACTTATGTTTCATGTGATCCCATGTCTTGATCTTCTCCTTTCCTTGCCTTGCATGATGTTCCTCCACCTTTTCTCACCACTGTAAAGCCATTCCCTTCAATTTCAATTTCACGAACAGCACCTTACGAGCTTCCGTCGTAGGCTTCCACTCAAAATAATTCTCGATGCTAGCCTCCAAATCCAGAAAATCATCGGCATGCGTCCTCATAGTCATATCACTCACTTCGACCTTCACCCCTCCGGAGTTGAAGTCAAGAGATTTAATCAACCTATCTTCCAATCTGCCAGGTTGTGGACCATGAACAGCGCGATCATGAAAAGGATTTTCATCTTCTTTGCGTTCATCATCTTCAGATAAACCTTCCGGTGAATCCAAAGGGTTGCGTCGGCCCTCCGGTCTCTCCATACGGGCTTCAGCACGTTCTTACTGCTCTAGGGTTTGCAACCGCAGCGACATGCCTTCAATCAGGATTCTTAACTCAGTAAAATCATTGTTTACACCTCCACCTCTTCCTCTACCTCTAACTCTTCCTGCCATAGTAGTTAGCTAGGGTTTGTAGGTGTTTTGGTTTCTAGCGCCAATTGATGAGGTACTAGAAACTAAAACAGTAAACAGAGATAGGCAAGCAATGATAAACTAAAGAACATAAGAATTAAAGCGGATAATTGAGGTTTAAATTAAAACCTAACTCTCTCTATAATCAATAGATCATAAGTCATAGGGAAAATAATAATGAAGTCTGCCTTCTAAGAAATGAATAGAGGCATATTTATTCTAGCAAAAAAAACCCTAAAGAGAAAGACCCTAGACTAAGGACAGAAACACCCCTACAGATTATATGCTAGCAGTTTTATTCCTAAAAGAAATCACTCTAAATAAAAATATGATATGCTCATCCATCACGTTATTATGGGAAAACGGTTAAGCGATGGAGATGCTATGAAGCAACCTTGACTATAGCGCCGGTGATAGTGTCTTTATCGTTGTCGACTTTGTCTATATCGCCCAATATAATGAATATCGCCAATGGTATACTCTATCCCGCCTATGAATATCCACACCAACCACCATTCCTCCCCACACCTTCTCTACTTTTTCTTTTTTCTCCAACTTTTTCTACACATAAATTTTTCATCCCTTGTTATCTATCTCCAAATATGACTTTGAAACCAAAATAAAAAAGAAATACAAAAGTCAAAGGATCAACCAGTACCCCGATGACTGGATTGAATTATGAGCAGAATAAAAAATATGAGTTTGTAAACGTTAGACAACTAGCTTATAATGGTATATTCTTTGTGCACATATCTATCCTTCCAGCACGAGTTAATTTAGTCGCTCTAAGAGGTGGGCGGTCTGAGTTCAATACGGTGTTCAAGTACCTTCCCCCCTGTTATTCAATAAAGAGTCTGAAGATATCCTTGGTGGCGTTTATATTTATACAACCTAGAAACTATAAGACTCAAATTGTTCAAGTTATATTTAAACGACAGTGGAAGACTACAAATACATTCTTTTTCAAAGATTTTGAACGTGGTAAGTTTGTTTATTCTTGTAATTCAATTTTTAAATTTAGTTTTCAGTTTTACGAACATTCAACCAACTTTAATTATGAATATGTTGTTTAATTTGAGTTACATGTTGATGAGTTTTACATGTGTGGGAAATGTACTTCCATTTGACAAATTAAAGTGGAAGTTGAAAGGAAGATGGAGAGGCCGACTTCAATTATACTCAAATGAGAACGAAATCTAAATCATAGAAGACCAAAAACTCATGGATTAAAGGTTTATGGGTTGAAAAGTTTTTACAACGTTATGCAATGAAAATGAATGAAAAAAGGATAACAAAAAAACTATTTATTCTTTGAACATATGAGGAGATCGAACATGTGTTTGTGTTGTAGACAATAGGACAATGTCTATTTTTGAATGCTAGATCAGTTATATTACTTAGTTTTATCGAATTGTTAGAAGATTTTGAGCGAACACCAACACATGACTGGTAGGGGTGCATAAAACCGAACCAGAACCATGAACCGAACTGAAACCGTTACATTTTTAACCGAACCGAACATAAACCGAAGCCTAATGGTGTATGTCTGGTTATCAGTTTTAGATAACCGACGCGCTCGGTTTCAGTTATGGTTCTACTCCAAAACCGAACCGAAAAATGATGGTTAAACCGATTACTACCGACCCTTAGATATTTTTAATCCTGTCCATTGAATCACAAGTTATATATATAAATTCACAGAACCCTAAAATTATTTACCTTCTCTTCTCTACCGCATCTTCTCTGCGTACACCAACTTCTTATTCTCGAGATTCAATTTGGATTGATTCAAGAGGTTCACCTAAAACTAAAACCCATTTAAGAGAAACTTTTGTTATTTCATGATCTTGTTTAGCAAAAGCTTCAAAAATTACAACTTCTGATCTTGTTAATAACGATGCTAAGAGTTCTTCTTCTTCTGCTAGGGCTTCTAATTCAACATTTAGTTTAGCAGATAGGCTACGCTTAGGTAGCCTTCCTTATAAAGAGAGTAGAGAATTTTATTATTAGAAGTTATGAACTTGGGATAATAAAAAGTCTACTGTTGAATCCATGGGTAATCTTTTACTAGTAATGTTATCTTATTTTGAAGCTTTGATCTTTAATGCTTAATTTTGAAATATATGTCTTAATTGATTCTGGACCACTCTCGTGCCAAAGGTGCTGATGGGTTCTTTGTAAAAAAGGAAAAAATTATTTTGGTAAATTGAGTTTTTGATTTTTTTTTTTTTTTTTTTTTTTTTTTTGTTAGATTGATCTACAATTATAATGTTGAGTTGTGGATTGTTTTTAGATTTTTCAATTGAAGCCATATACAAGTGTATGAATGATGCTGTGTTTCTTCTTTTTATTTGTAATTCATGAATGATAAGAAATTAGTCTGTCACTTATTCTATTGCAACTATGTTATGTGTCACTGTGTTTAGATTTGTAAGTTGTAATTTAGCTCTGGTTTCACTTAAAATGGTGAATATAACCAAAGATTCAGATGTAAATGTAGTCTTCCATTTGAATACTAATAGTTAAAACAAATTAGTTGTACTAGAATCGGTTAACCATAACCGTTCGGTAATTAGCCTAACTGACCTGCTCGGTTGTAAGCCGAATCGATTGTACAAATGGTTTCCACCGATTATGAGATTTGGAAAAACGAGTACTTTGGTTTCGGTTTTTATTTTGTGGATAACCATACCGAACCATGTGCAGCCCTAAATTGACTGGGGGTCTGCAATTTTATCAAAACTTTACATGACCCTCGGTCAATGCTGGTTGCGTTTCTAACAAATTTTGAGTGGTTTTTGGGGAGTGTTGGAGGTAAGAACGCTTTTTTCTCCCCATCATGTATTTATTATCATTACAAATTTTGAAATGGTAAATGTACTAACCCAACAATGTTATATTTTCAGTATTGGTGGTATATTGACTTCCGTATTTGTGAACCTTATCTGCACAATAGCATCGTTGTTTTCCAGTCATGCAGAAGCACAATGCCAATAATTGGACAAACGATCAGACTGTCGTTGTTCATAGGATTCAACAATTCCGTAGAACAAATAATAACATTGTTACCATGTTGTCTCAATCGTCCCTGAGTTCGAAGATGTGGAAGCCCAAAGTATGTTATATCTAAGCCTTAAATGGATTGTGTTATACAGTCCTATTTCTGAAGAAAAAAAAAAAGTTCTTTGGTATTATGGTGAAAGACACATTTTTCAGTTGCTAAGAAGAAATGTGAAAGCCATCAACCTTTATCCAAGTAGAGAGATTTCTCACGATGATTAGGAAAAATTGATAAGTAATGGTTCACATTGGAAACAAGCTGAAGATTTAGTCCATGAAGCTTGTTTTAGAGCACTACTCGGTCGAACTCGCATGCGTTGCTATCTCAAGCATGTTTGTCAATATTAGTGATCAAAACTATAAGTTTTGATTTCTAGTCTACTATTAGCTAAGTCTTGGACTAGGATAGAAAGTGTAGTTGTGCTCAAGACTCCATGGCGATCATCATACAAAGACGAAGAACTACTCAAGGAACTTGTGGAACTTCATCGAATAAAAGGTATGTGGAGACTTGAACTTATCTATCACTCAAAAGTCTATCTACTCTATCTCCTATCTTGAGACAAAAGTCGTTTTTCTATATAGACTATGATTATACACATTTGCTATTTCGAGCCGAGTTTATCTCGCTTATCTATTTCTCGAAATATGTGTTGGTAAGCTTTCGCTTTGGCCAAGTTCATCTTTACTAGTGACGAAAGTCATATTAAGTTTCAATCACTTGAAAATGGATTTGACGAAAAATGGTTTGTGAATAACAACTATATAACGTCCTCTAAGAATGTTTCAATTATTGAAATGAGAGTTTAGATTATATAACCATGGAAGGATATAAACATTGTGTGGTAACACATATGTGTGTAAGTCCTTATTCCTTGAACCAAAGTATGCGTACTTTGCTGCTCAGGAAAACCGGAACTAGAGTTCGCGTACCAAGTCCGCGTACTGTCGGAAGTTCTCATCCCGAGAAATTCTGCTGGAGTTTGTAAACTAAAAACAAACTTATTCCGGGTACTTAAGTCCGCATACTAGTTCGCGTACTTAAGTTGGTTATTTTCTAAAAACCATTATTTGTGAACTTAAACTTATATAAACTAAGTAATGCATAATTGCAAACCGTGGCTATAAAGTTCATGAATTGATTCGAGTGAATCAAATCGTTTTTGTTTCAATTGTGTCTATTATAAAGATCTAAGCAATTGAACAACTCTCTAACTAGTTCATTTGAGTCATTTGAACTAGTTATGGTAAAGAAGAATATGGTTGATATGAAAGTGCTCATATGGCTAACCATTTGGTTAACTACTGTTGAACCAACTAAATGTACATGTTTGGGTACGGTTACAAAAACCTAAAAACGTGCATTTCATTTGTGTGTAACAACCTAAGTTTCGATCTAACGGTTGAAAGATATTAGCTTGAATCTAATTAGGTTTTCATCTAACGGTGAATATTGAATGCTTTGTTACTAAGCTACATTGATTGCAAACCCTGATTTGAAAGACTATATAAGGGAGAACTCTAGCAACTGGGAAACCTAATCCCCACATCTCCTGTGTGATACTAGTTGTATAAGCTAGAGTCGATTCTCCTTTAACCTTTGGTTTATATTGAGACCCTGTAGGTTAACGACTTGAAGACTTCATTGGGATTGTGAAGCCAGACCGATACCACTTTCTCGTAGTTATATGATCTGATCTTGTTGTTTCTATCGTACTAATTACAATCGTAAAGATTGGCTTGAGATTGATTTCTCCGATAGGCAAGATATAAAAGAAGTCACAAACATCTTCGTCTCATCGTTTGTGATTCCGCAATATCTTCTTTCGCTAGTCGATTAAGATTATTGTGAGGTGATTGATAATACTAGGTTGTTCTTCGGGAATATAAGTCCGGGTTATCAATTGGTTCCTGTTCACCTTGATTTATCAAAAGACGGAACAAAACTCGTAAGTATTTCTGTGGGATACAGATTTATCTATTACCGTAGACTTTTCTGTGTGATACAGATTTATTTATTAAAGTCTTCGTATTTGGGTCGTAGCAACTCTTAGTTGTGGGTGAGATTAGCTAAGGGAATTAAGTGCGTAGTATCCTGCTGGGATCAGAGACGTAAGGAGCGTAACTGTACCTTGGATAAGTGTGAGATTGATTGGGGTTCAACTACAGTCCAGGCCGAAGTTAGTTTGTAGTAGGCTAGTGTCTGTAGTGGCTTAATACAGTGTGTGTTCAATCTGGACTAGGTCCAGGGGTTTTTCTGTATTTGCGGTTTCCTCGTTAACAAAACTTCTGGTGTCTGTGTTATTTCTTTTCCGCATTATATTTTGTTATATAATTGAAATATCACAGGTTGTGCGTTGAATCGATCAATTGGGAAATCCAACCTTTGGTTGTTGATTAAAATTGATTGATCCTTGAATATTGGTCTTTGGTACCGTTCAAGTGTTTTCTCTTGTATTCAATTAGACTCGCAGATTTCTATTTGCTTGAGTAAGTATTGAATCGAGAAAGTGAGATATAACTCTTTGATATACTTTTATTAAGATTGAGTCTGACTGTCCAGTTGATTCTCTTAAAAGTATATTGGGTGTGGTTTTTGTGTCCCCGCTTTATCAATTGGTATCAGAGCAGGCAAACATGTTAAAGACCTCATAAGTCTATGTTTGTAGCGATCTGATTATGGACGAGTCTATCTCTAATAACGTACCAGTTCATAAATTACCAGATGTTTTTCAAAGCTTGGATTCACCTGAGAAAACTATCACATCTAGGTCGATATCTAAACATTCTCTTAATATAGAACTGTTGAAGTCTTGCTTTATTTTGGGAAACACGCCTCTAGAAGAATGGTTAGATGAACTTTCCGATGAAAGTGATTCAACTCGATTTTGATAGAGATGTTGATGAGGAAGTCTCGCAGCACCACAAGTCTCCTCGTGGGTTCGAGTATGTTAAGCTTTTGAATTCGTTGGAAAATAAAAAGATGACAACTTCTCATGACCTCATAAGTCTATGTTTGTAGCGATCTGATTATGGACGAGTCTATCTCTAATAACGTACCAGTTCATAAATTACCAGATGTTTTTCAAAGCTTGGATTCACCTGAGAAAACTATCACATCTAGGTCAGTATCTAAACATTCTCTTAATATAGAACCTGTTGAAGTCTGGGAAACACGCCTAGAAGAACAGTTAGATGAACTTTCTGATGAAAGTGATTCAGATTTTGATAGAGATGTTGATGAGGAAGTCTCAGAGTATGTTAAGCTTTTGAATTCGTTGGAAAATAAAAAGATGACAACTTCTCATGTCACACCTTTTCTGACTAATCTCTGTCGTATAAACAAGAAATTGATCGAGAAGATGTTACGTAGGTGTTTATGTTTCAAATCATTCTAACGAATCGATCCTCAAGTATTCTGAGGAAAACCTACGTATGAAGTCACTTGAATGTGATAATCTTTATCAAAAGTACTTTTTTTTGGAAGAGAAACTTGCAGAAACTGAAGCAAGGATTAACTCTCAGCAAGCAAGTTTTGATGACAGAGAAAGTGCTTATGTCACTCGAGAAAAACGCCTTGAGGTTGATTTAGCTGTTGCTCTTGATAAAATCAAGGTGTTGGAAGATGACTTGAAAAAGTTCAATACTAGTTCAAGCAAATTAACCACTATGCTAGGAGCAAGTAAAAATCATCGTGATACACGAGGATTGGGCTATAAGGGAATGGATGCTCCAAGTATTAGCAAAGAGGTAAAATTTGTCAAGGCTAGTGATTCTTCTCAATAAAAGGTTTCCACTGATGGCAAAAGTGAAATACCTTCACCGGCAGTTAAGGTTCAAAAGAGCAAAGTATATCAACCTCCAAAGTCAGCACACACGGATCGAGGTAAGAACATTCCTTATGTTTGCCACTATTGCGGAAATAAAGGTCACCTGGAAAGGAGATGTCGTTTCCGTATAAGGAATGAGAAACTTCATGATGTTCTTGTTTTGGCATCACAAGAAGTTGTGAAACCAAGATCATATGTTAAGACTAATCCCCTTAACGTTATAGGTTGTAACTGTCCAACCTTTAGGCAAAGGAATCAGTGCTGTGATAATCCTAGTTTTTCCTATAAACGTCATACGAATCCTTTTCACAATCGTAATGGTTATCAAAAGGATAACTTCGTAAAGACGAAGACAAGATCCGATGCTCCCAATTGGAGAAAGTCTAACTTGCAAAAGAATAGTCAATCCAATTCTCTTCCGAGAAGTCTAGAAGAGACTAATGGGAAGAAGGTTCCGGTTGTTCCTAAACGCACTCATAAGTGGCTACCAAAGAAAGCCAATGATGCTTTGAGTGTGAAAAGGAATGATCTTCCAGAAAATTCCATGACTATGGAGAAGGCAGTATCCATGATGTTGGAACTTAACAAGTTTTTTGGGAAAATGGAATTAGATGTGAAAGGTTCTAAAAGCGATCTCTTTCATGATAATACAAAGGTCACTTGTGGTGAGTAATACATTGTTCACCCCAACACAACTTGATTGTGTTGTAAGTTCATCCTCACCAAGGAATGCCATGTTATGTATACGGTGAGGGAAGCACGAGAATTGGGGCACACAAATTATGTTCGGTAAGGCTGTAGAATTCAACTGGATTCTTCTAAAAAGGTATGTCTATAAACCTGAGCAAGATTTGTGTTTTTATTTGCTTAGAGTACTTATAATGATCCATGTACCTTACTTATTGTTCATTTCTACCTAACTTGATCTGTGTTTAAGGTTCTTAAACGTTTAGGTTTGAAAATAGTAGTTCAGGATGTTTGGACTTCATGGTACACCTACCAGGTATGCATAACATCATTTAAAATCAAAATCCAGGGGTTTAAGTACGCATACCCATTTGCATACTCCCCCATGTCATGAAAATTCGTTTGCAAACCGGTATGCATACTTAACGTCGATATTCGGTAAACTTGTTTTGACCGTAACTTCTTCGTCCGAACTCGGAATGACCTCATTCTTTTTGCATTCTCTTCCTATTTGAATTCTATTCAAAATAGAGATGAGAATTCCTAAATTTGGATGAGTTAAGAATGTTCCTTGTCCTGTCTCTTGTTTTTGAGTGTTTTGCTCCGTTTCGTCGCACTTGTTCCATTTCTCTTGGACTTGGGCACTTGGATTCTTGGAGTACCTCTCTTATAAGTTATTTTGTAGCTTTACAAGAATGTTGTTGGTGAATCACAAAGAAGGAAGTTCAAAAATGGGCAGTAGCACGCATTGCTATGGGATTCTTGAATGTTCACAACCATCTTGTGAACTGTGGTGCATGGTCGTTAATGACTTTGTATGTTCTTCCTTGTTAACAAAATCTTTTTATACGCCTTTGGTAGCTATTCTTGGTGTAAATCCATGCGAAAACGATTGATTCTACCTTCTAAGGACAAAGGTTAATTTTTGCAGTATTAATCTTTATGATTTCATATATTGCAACTTGTTATGGGATATGTGTGTTTGCGTCCGTGAAATATGAGTGTCCCATACGTGGTCAAAAGTTATCTCTATTATGTCGCTATGAAAGTATTGATAAAAGATAGAATGAACTTTTGACATTACAAAAGTTTTTAAGCCTATTGTATGTCATTAAGCAAATATTGATGGAAGATAGGATGGACTTTTGTTTACGAGGATGTAAGGACCCTCAAGCTTGTCAACGCTATTAGACCAGTCAAGTGAAGATTTAGCCGCCAATGACTCGATCATTTTGAGACGAACGTTAATTAATAGAAACTAATTTAACAATAATTTAGATACGGAACTATTATCACTAGAATAGGTCTCGAAAAGTTATGCGAGATTAACTACGCGAACGTGTCATGCGGATGCCAGATGAAGAAGATATCATCAGATTAGTATGAAGGGAGAAATGGTAATTTTGCCTTAAACCGACTGGGGCTGCCCTTATCCATTTCTTGGGTGCCTTAGTAAATATCGTTTGCCTTATCTCCTACGCGTGTCGAAGAGAAACTTATTTCTCTTTTCTTCTTTCTCTTTCTTCTTCTTTCTTCTCTGTTCTTGTTCTTCATGTTCTTTCTCTTTCTCTTCTTTGTCGATCTCAATTCGAAGAATTGAGTTTGTTATCATTGGAGAATTCATAGAAACATGTTAGTAAGATGAATCCGAGGCGAAGATGTTGGTTCTGTGTTTGAATTATATCGGAGGAGAAGAATTAGTTGTTGCCGTAAATTTAAGCTAGAGTTTGTAGATTTGAAGACTTAAAAGATGAAGGAAAGAGCTACGGGTAGATGAAGAAACATGGGTTGAGGTTAAATTGAAGTTCTGAAACTGTTTTTGTGAAGAATCACGTAACCGCTTAATCTTTATTAACAACGATCGATTCAAAGGATGATCCAGTGGATTGAACATCTCGAGGTAGGCGAGGCTTGTCATCAAAAGAGGTGGGAATTGATAACGAACTCTCTTGTATTTATTATTGTTTTATAAATCTATTTATATTGCGAAAGGCATGCATATCTTTGCTAGTATATGATATGTGTATGCATGTATTATTTGTGTGTAATACAAACTAGTTTTCTTTTACATTTTGGGATGGGATTGGATCTTTAGAAACAACTAATATTTGTGTTTTGGGAGTATTTACTTATTTTCAAAAAGTGATTCTTTCCATTGACTGGAAAAGTGGTCACAATCTTTACTTATTGTTAGCATGAAAGGGAGAAGGTTTCCTTTTGATTGGTATGTGATGTGGTTGCCCAAAAGTTATATCTATATTTATGCGCTAAAGGAGTGAAAATTGCTGCCAACTAATAAACTATCTAGGTGTGTACTCGTGTCACTGAATATTATTTTCCCTATTTCTGTACGGGCAACGCATGTCTCATACATGGATGTTTACTGTTCTTTTAAATTACTTTCAAAAGTTATTATATTATTTTTTGGTGTTTATAGAGAATGATGTTGAGAATATTATATATGATTGTTGGATTTACACGTGGGCGGATTGTGGGCTCTCCACTGTGTAAGCACTTCGATCGGATATAATGTTGTTACCATTTGTTTTCTTTGAATACTTGCTATGTAGAGTGTGCGTAGAATAAGGTACTGGTAAGGTACATATTGTTTATGACTTGAGGACGGAAACCTCATGGGCGCTTTAATGATCATTGAAGATACCGCAACAGTCATGCCTTGCTACTCCGAAGGAAGACGTCGCTCAACCATTATTCATGTTGTGAATGTGTGCCGAATGATTGGTTGGTAGAACTTTATATTTCAGTACAATTATTATGTTATTTATGCTTTATCTGTTTTCCTGTTTTATCGGTTTTTCAGTAAAACCTGCATTGTCTTTAAATCATTCTAGTGATTACTTGAAAGTTAGTTGTTATTTCTACTGGGCACCCCTTCTAGGGATGATGTGCTCACCCATTCCCACTTTCATTTTCAGAGACAGATCAAGATGTGCACGTGGTGATGAAAGCTTTCGAGGAGTTGGTTAGCTTCCGCTATGTTTATTTGTGTTTATAATGTATTTGTAAACCAGTATCATATAAGAGGAGTTCTTGTATTTATTTCAGAGAGGGTATAGATTCGGGTTAATCTTTGTTTAGAACTTCTTTCTTATTGTTTAAATAGATCTTTTAGATCGTTAGTGCCTCATTTTATAGTTAATCTCTTGGATTAGTCAGCTGCTAGCTTAGGGGGCGCTACAATGTTAAAAGCTCAATGCCAAAGACTTTGCACAAGCGAGAACCATTGCTCAGGCCAAAGAACTCTAATGCACAAACAAGATGCAACACCTAACCTGCCAAGACTAAAATGATGCAACACATAGCAAGCCAAACACAAAAACAACTCCTACTCATTTAGCAATTCAGTTCACTAAACAACACCATTCTAATTCTAATTCCAATACACACTCTTATAGCTCGTAAACCATTACATTCATGTAGTTCTATCAAGTCTACACAATCCATTCACATATTATCACCCCTTTCGGTTCCCGCAGCTTCAATCACTTATTGCTTTAATTACACAGACCAACTATAATCTTTTTGACTCTTCCATTCATCACAACAACTCCCACAGTAGCAGCAATACCACCAGGCTCCATTTGAGAGTCTCAAACTTCAGTTAATTTTCAACATTACTCATATCAATACACCATTCTCAAATCAGTTCATGCCTGAATTCCTACATACCACAGTTTCAAGACAATATCTTCACCAATTTATATTTTAACCTAACATTCATCTAAAATGCATCCTCCTCCAACTGATTTACATCAACTCCCTTGCAGATCCACCATAACCAGTTAACACCCTTCAGCTCCTCTAACAACTTTTGTTGCTCACTTCATAAATTCAGCTACAACTCTAACAACATCATCATTAACAATACCACCGGCACCACCAATTATAATCATCTTCATTATTATCTGCTCATATTCAACTTCATCAACAACTAGACTTCATTCTTTTCGATTTGAAGCAAACCCATATATACTTAATCAAATCTCATCAATGACAGTCCCCTGGAATTACTTTGGTCATACCACAACTTCAAAATACTCTTCAAACTTTAATTCTATAACCTGAATTCAATCACTACCATCCAGTTCATCTTCTTTATCAGAACTTGCCAACTCAGGAACCATATTCTTCATCTTCAATTCAACTAATTCATCTAAACCTTAACCAATAACTCAATTTCCTAAAGAAACCAAATTAAACTCTAAATCTTAATCACTAAAAGCAATCAAGAACTAAAATAATTTTTGAAATGTTTGGCATGATTTGTCCAGTATGTTTATAGCTTGCTTCTTGTTTTGTGTGTATATATTTATGAAGTAAAAATTGTTGGCTGAAACCAATTCTGGTATAAGTTAGAAATTTCAAAAGATAACTAGAAATTAGTTAGTCTCAATTGAATGATATTTAACAATCTAGCACTGGAGAATAGTGAGGTTGGTAATTCAGATATGTTTGTGTCGTCTTTTGGCAGTAGGAAAGCATTGTCAGGTCTGATCAGCCTAGACAGGGTAACTACATGCATGGATTACCATTCGTAAAAGGAGAACTTGCTTCTATTAGTTAATCAATAGATCCCAAGTTTTACTTAGAAACTAATAGAGTGTCATCCCTAATAATTAGAACCTTTAATCTATCAAAGTAGAAATGAAGTTAAATTGTAAAAGTAATTAAGATAATAGTTCGACTATTAGTGTTAATAATAATAAATGATAATAAGATGACTAATAATCATAACGAAAGTAATATTAACACTTATCAAATAGTATTGTAGTGAACTTTATCTAATTAAAATCTCATTAGTAAATGTACAATGATAAAAGTAATAATTAGGATCAAGTAGCTACGCAAAATTCTTAGTAATTATGTACGGTCAGATTTTGTAATTTAAATAAAATTAGAAATACTTTCTTGTGCATTGAAACCAGATAGATAATATACGACTTATTATATTAGACTTAAGAACGTGCGACTATTTTGCATAAAATGAAAAGACTAAATTTCTTAGTAATCTTATATTTAAATTATCTTTAGTGCAATAACTGATTTAGTAGATCATTAAAAATTAAACAAATACACATGAAGTAGTCATAATAGTATTTGGATGTTTAGTACACAAATGGACTTGAAAGAAAATAAATTCGCATATTAATAGGATACTTTACTTTAAAACAGAAAATGTAAAGACTGTTAGGATACATTACAATTTTATACAGATTTAAATTGAAATAATATTAAGTTACCAATGCTAATATTGAATAAGATATATATAGTATACAGACTCGAGATGATTAGGTAAAATCAATTATAGTCATACTTAGAAAATTAAGACTTAGTGTACCAACGGGACTATAAACAAACTAATAACGATAATAATAAAAATATAGAAAATAGTAACACAGCTGATAATAGTATTTCAATAGTTTTGTTAATAGCAAATTTATAGTAGATAATAATATTTGGAAAATTTATATATAGTATAACAGTAAGTTAAAATATCAGGTATCAGAGATTTACGTGAAATCAAATTTAGAATTAATTATATGGATACATTACATCAAATTAATAAATTGTTAAATACTAGATTATAAATTTTAGCGCAGAGAACTTAGACATACTTATCTGTTAGAATCAAATTCACCATGGTGAGCTTAGAGACGATCATATTATGAAATAGAGATTAGTCTTTTGAACTTAGAGCTACAAATTATAGATTCTAGTTGTAGAAAACCACATAGGCTTGTGAGCCATTTCTTGTTGCTTTGAACTCGTTTAAAATGAGTTGTTTTCCTTTTCGCGTGTTTGTAAGTATGAGCAGTACTTACATTTAGTCGAGAGATAGTTTTTCTCTATAAGGTGGGGAGTTTGAAGATTAGAAGGACGATTTGATTTTCGAGAACGAAAATGAATAAGGTGGGGAGAATGTAACGACCCTTAAGCTCGTTAACGCGACTAGACCAGTCATGAGACGACTAAGCCGCTATTGACTCGATTAATTAGAGATGGACGTTAATTATTAGAAATTAATCTAACAACGATCTAGATACGTAACTAGTATCAGTAGATAGATCTAGAAAAGTTATGCGGAATAGACAACTCGAACGTGTCATTCAGACACCGGACGAAGAAGATTTCACTGGATTATTATGAAGCGCAAATAATCATTTTAAATCTAAACCGCCTGGCTACCCTTATCCATTTTTTGGGCACCTTAATAACTATTCTTGCCTTATCACCACCAAAACGTGTGGAGAGAAACTCATTTCTCTTTCACTTTCTCTTTCTTTCTTCTTTATTCTTCTTCTGTGGTTTTGTTCTTCTCTTCTCTATTGATTTCAATCTCAGAGATTTGAGATTCTTATGTTCGAGAAATTATCGTAGACCTAGTTAGATTAATGATATGAGGAAGGAGTTGATGTTACTAAAGTTGATTAAACTCGAGAGAAGAAGAGGATGATGTTGTATATGGAGGTTGAATTAAGAGTTCGATTTGGTGTCGTTTAAGATGAAATTAAGGATGGGTTTTAGGAACAAATCATGAAGAAGAGGTTGTTGTGTTAATTTGGGAGTTTGATTTGAGAAATTGAAGGGTTAGGGTTCATGTGTTCTTCTCCAAATTGAAATTAGGGTTTCAGTGGAATTGAAATGGGAAGTTAGCTATTCAGAGGATGCTGATTCTTGGGTAAGATTCTATTTTCGTTTAAGTTTAGTGTTTTAGTTTAATTGTTTAAATTATTGAATTTATGTGTTTGTTGGTGAATTGTTGAGTTGAGTTTAGATGAACCTGAGTCTAGGGTTATTAGTAATTATCATGGAGTTAGAGATGGTAATGAAACTGTAGTATGAGGTGAGAATGGAATGGAATGGCTTGCAGTTTTGAGGGTTGTGGTCTTGGCTTGAAGCTGTGGTGTTGTTATTGAATTGGCAGGAGACATGAAGAACTGATATTGAAAATGATTTGGAGTTTGAGCTTACTGTAATTGTTATGGGAAATATGTTTAGATGAGAATTAGATGAACGTTAGGTTAAGATGGAGATGGAGTTGTTATGATTAAAGTTGAAGTATTGGTGGTCTGATATTGAGAAGGATTGGAGTGAATTTGAGATGAACTAGGAATGAAGATTACAGATTGTAGTGGTGGTGCTGAAGTTAAGATAATGAATGTGGAAGTAATGTTGTAGATGATATAGTTTAGCTGAAACTCGATGCTGTTGGAGTTGTGATGATGTTGTGAGTTAGAGGCTGTTGAGTATTACAGATTTGTGATGAGTCGAAGTAGACCTTTGCTTAGCTGCAGTAGTGAGGATTTGGAGGTGCGGTGGACTTCAGAAAGAAGAATGGTTTTACAGTGGTATGGGGTTTAAACTAAAATGATATGGATGGTAAATAAAGTGTTGAAAGTTATGATTTTGCAGTGGAGAACAAAGCAGAATGAACTGGTGTTGTTGGTTGTTGAAGTGGTGGATTTCAATTGAGTTAGTTTAACAGAATAGGGGAATGCGATTGTACAGTTTGATATGAAGTTTTTGAAGTGTGGATGTATTGTTAATAATGTCTGTAGTTAGAATAAAATAGGAAATGAAGATGTATGAATCTGTTGAGAAGAAATGAAGCTAATGATGTTATTGTTGAAATCTTAGTTGAATTGAAGTTGGAAGTTAGAAGTAGCTTAAGAACTGTGTATAGTTAAAATATTATAGAGATTGTGTGTTTGTATCTTGTGCTTTGTTTGTGCAATAGAGTTCTTTGGCTTGAGCAATGGCTCTGGCCTGTTCAAGGCTTTGGCCTTGAGCTTTTCAGCTTAGTCAGAACCTGACTGACCTAGCTTACCCTGACTCAGATATCTAAATGAGTTGAATCGTTTTGACTCACCGAGTTCCCTATCTTGACCTGAGTTAACTCAGTTGACCGAGTTGGATTTGACCAATTGACTTTGACCATTTGACCTGGACTTGACCTTGACTAGACGTTGAATGTTAGTTGACCCTTTAACTGTTAGAGACCGTTAGTTGACCCGAGTGGAATGGGCCTTGTGTATTGGTCCGAGTTTAGTGGACTTGGGCTTAGTCCTAGGTTTCTTACTTTGATGAATTGGACCTCTTATGGTCCGAATTGACCTTTGGTTTCTTCTACAAAGTTGTAGATATTCATAAGACATAGCTAATGGACTGTAGAATCAATCTAATTGGATTAGTAAACTTTAGATATGCTAAAGATAGATAATAAAAATGTGTAGAACCATAAATGAACTTAGAACTATTAGATAGTTCACTTAACCTATAACTAGTGAATTGTATGAGATTATGTTATGAGCCTTGTGTGAGCCTTTTGGCTAATCATTAGAGTGCTTGTGTGATTAACAGTTAATCTTTATTAACAACGAACGATCTAAAGAATGAACTAGTGGATTATGGATCTCAAGGTATGCGAGGCTTGTCATCAAAAGAGGTGGGAATCGATAACGAACTCTCTTGTATTCATTATTGTTTATAAATCTATCTTTTGTGAAATCCATGCATATCTTTGTTACTATATGATAGTGTATGCATGTATTATATGCGTGTATTACAAATTAGTTTTCTTTTACATTTTGGGATGGGCTTGGATCTTTAGAAACAACTAATATATGTGTTTTGGGAGTATTTACTTATTTTCAAAAGTGATTCTTTCCATTGACTGGAAAGATGTTACAATCTTTATTTATTTTTAGCATGAAAGGGAGAAGGTTTCCTTTTGATTGGGGTGAGATGTGTGCCCCAAAAGTTATATATATTTTTATGCTGTATAGGAGTGAAAATTGCTACCACCAGTAAAATAATAGGCAGTCAAGTTGAATATTATTTTCCCTATTTCTGTATGGGCAACGCATGTGGCAACGCATGTCTCATACATGAATGTTTAGTATTCTTTTAAATTACTTTAAAAAGCTATTATATTATGTTTTGGTGTTTAAAGAGAATGATGTTGAGAATCTTATATAAGATTGTTGGATTTACGCGGGGATGGTTATGGGTTGTCTACTGTGTAAGCACTTTGGTCGGATATAATGTTGTTACCATTAGTTTCTTTGAATACTTTCTATGTAGAGTACGCGTAGAATAAGGTACTAGTAAGGTACTTATCGTTTATGACTTGAGGACGGAAACCTCATGGGCGCTTTAATGATCATTGAAGAATCCGCAACAGTCATGCCTTGCTACTCCGAAGGAAGACGTCGCTGAACTATTATTTAAGTTGTGAATGTGTGCCGGTTTAATGGTTGGTAGAACTTTATATTTCATTACAACTTATTATTTTAATATGTTTTATCTGTTTTTTCGCGTTTTATCGTTTTTAGCAAAACCCGCATTGTCTTTAAATCATTCTAGTGATTACTCGAAAGTTAGTTGTTATTTCTGCTGGGCACCCTTATAGGGATGATGTGCTCAACCATTCCCACTTTCAGTTTCAGAGACAGATCGAGATGTGCACGCGACGTTGAAAGCTTCGAGGAGTTGGTTTCGTTAGTTGGTTAGCTTCCGCTATGTTTATTTTGTGTTTATATTCTATTTGTAACCAACTCACTATAAAATATGTATCATTTGAGAGGAGTTCTTGTATTTATTTCAGAGAGGGTTTAGATTCGGGTTAATCTTTGTTAGATGAACACTAAAGGTCGAACTATTGTCTTAACTACTCTTACAACTTAACTTCATATCTACTTTAATTAGTAGATTACTGGTTCTAATTACGAGAAAAGATACTCTATTAGTTTCTAAGTAAAGTTTGGGATCTATTAGTTTACTAATAAAAGCGAGTCCTCCTAATATGAATAGTAATCCATGCTTGTAGTTGGCATGTCCAGGTTAGCAAGACCCGATGATGGTTTCCTACGAACAAAGACAACACAAACACACCAGAATTACAAACCTCCCTATTCTCCAATGCTAGATTATCTATGTGATAAATGATTGAGTCTAACTAATCTCTATTTCTTTATTGAAATTTCTAAACTATAATGTCATTGGTTTCATCCTACAATTTTTACATCATATACTTCAAACTAAGATACCTACACAAAACAAAGAACAAGCAATCAACATGTTTTACAATCAATCAAATCAATTCGATTCAAAAATCTTTTAGTTCTTGATTGTATTTAGTAGTTAAGATTTATCTCACAAACCCAACCCAGTTCTAAACTAATCTAGTTCATTATCTGTCACTGGCTAATCCTACTGTCGCCCATGTAAGATCTAATAGCGAGCTCTGATACCAACATTGTAGCGCCCCCTAAGCTAGCAGCTGACTAATCCAAGAGATTAACTATAAAATGAGGCACTAACGATCTAAAAGATCTATTTAAACAATAAGAAAGAAGTTTTAAACAAAGATTAACCCGAATTTATACCCTCTCTGAAATATATACAAGAACTCCTCTCATATGATACATATTCAGTAGTGAGTTGGTTTACAAATACATTATAAACACAAATAAACATAGCGGAAGCTAACCAACTAACGAAACCAACTCCTCGAAAGCTTTCATCACCACGTGCACATCTTGATCTGTATCTGAAAATGAAAGTGGGAATGGGTGAGCACATCATCCCTAGAAGGGGTACCCAGTAGAAATAACAACTAACTTTCAAGTAATCACTAGAATGATTTAAAGACAATGCAGGTTATACTGAAAAACCGATAAAACAGGAAAACAGATAAAGCATAAATAACATAATAATTGTACTGAAATATAAAGTTCTACCAACCAATCATTCGGCACACATTCACAACATGAATAATAGTTGAGCGACGTCTTCCTTCGGAGTAGCAAGGCATGAATGTTGCGGATTCTTCAATGATCATTAAAGTTCCCATGAGGTTTCCGTCCTCAAGTCATAAACGATATGTACCTTACCAGTACCTTATTCTACGCCCACTCTACATAGCAAGTATTCAAAGAAAACAAATGGTAACAACATTATATCCGATCGAAGTGCTTACACAGTGGAGAGCCCACACTCCGCCCACGTGTAAATCCAACAATCATATATAATATTCTCAACATCATTCTCTCTAAACACCAAAACATAATATAATAGCTTTTGAAAGTAATTTAAAAGAACCGTAAACATCCATGTATGAGACATGTGTTGCCCGTACAGAAATAGGGAAAATAATATTCAGTGACACGAGTACACACCTAGATAGTTTATTAGTTGGCAGCAATTTTCACTCCTTTAGCGCATAAATATAGATATAATTTTTGGGCAACCACATCACATACCAATCAAAAGGAAACCTTCTCCCTTTCATGCTAACAATAAGTAAAGATTGTAACCACTTTTCCATTCAATGGAAAGAATCACTTTTTGAAAATAAGTAAATACTCCCAAAACACAAATATTAGTTGTTTCTAAAGATCCAATCCCATCCCAAAATGTAAAAGAAAACTAGTTTGTATTACACGCAAATAATACATGCATACACATATCATATACTAGCAAAGATATGCATGCCTTTCGCAATATAAATAGATTTATAAAACAATAATAAATACAAGAGAGTTCGTTATCAATTCCCACCTCTTTTGATGACAAGCCTCGCCTACCTCGAGATGTTCAATCCACTGGATCATCCTTTGAATCGATCGTTGTTAATAAAGATTAACTGGTTCTGTGATTCTTCACAAAAACAGTTTCAGAACTTCAATTCAACCTCAACCCATGTTTCTTCATCTACCCGTAGCTCTTTCCTTCATCTTTTAAGTCTTCAAATCTACAAACCCTAGCTTCAATTTACGGCAACAACCAATTTTTCTCCTCCGATCTAATTCAAACACAGAACTAACATCTTCGCCTCAGATTCATCTTACTGACATGTTTCTATGAATTCTCCTATGATAACAAACTCAATTCTTCGAATTGAGATCGACAAAGAAGAGAAAGAGAAAGAACAGAAAGAACAAGAACATAGAAGAAAAAACAAGAAAGAGAAAGAAGAAAAGAGAAATAAGTTTCTCTCCGACACGCGTAGGAGATAAGGCAAACGATATTTACTAAGGCACCCAAGAAATGGATAAGGGCAGCCCCAGTCGGTTTAAGGCAAAATTACCATTTCGCCCTTCATGCTAATCTGATGATATCTTCTTCATCTGGCATCCGCATGACACGTTCGCGTAGTTCATCTCGCATAACTTTTCGAGACCTATTCTAGTGATAATAGTTACGTATCTGAATTGTTGTTAGATTAGTTTCTATTAATTAACGTTCGTCTCTAAATGATCGAGTCATTGGCGGCTAAATATTCACTTGACTGGTCTAATAGCATTGACGAGCTTGAGGGTCCTTACATAGGATTATGTCTATTATATGTCATTGTGCAAATAGTAATAGAATGAATCCTTGTTTATTACGCAGTATTGATCTTCCCTGATCAATATTTTTATGTATATACTGTGCGGCTCCGTAAGTTCTCTTATGTTGAGCATTTCCGATTAAATTAATCATGGGTTTTCTTGTGGTTAATTTGATTGAGTATTTTTGGATTCAAATTCATATTCGTATGTGATTTTTTATGTCCAAAGAAATCTTTTTTTTCTTGTGAAAGTAAGGTCGCTCTTGTTGTTCTTTCGGGAATGACATTTTATGGGGGAGAGTTCTTAATTGAACTTGTGCTTAATTGCCAAATCTTTGTGGGGAGTGCGGCTGTGGAATATTGTAGGAGTTATATTGTATCTTTATAAACTCCTTGATGAAAGCATTTAGCTTCGGCTATATGATTGCATCTAAAAAGTTGATATGTACTTGCTTTTGGTCATGAAATGTCTCTATGGAAATTTCATTAGGATCCCACTAGTTTTCGTACCTTTGCCAATTTTATTGACAAAAAGGGGGAGAATTAATGTGTAGTTCGCACTACAAATACATATGGGTTTCGGATCATTATGTAAGTGGGAGTGGTTTCCATGTGAGATGGAGTATTGACTAAGGGGGAGTGATACATATCACCATAATATTGTTGTCGAAGTTGTGATGCAATTGAACTTTGATGATGTGTAATAATACTATGACACTGTGTAAAAATGATTGAGAATTCTTGTTTTCTCATTGTTATGGCTACGGATTTTCAACAACGATGATGCTAAACTTACAACCTTTGGAATCATTGGAGTACTTGGAAGTGATGAAGATTTCGAGTAATGTTGAAGAACCAAGAAGATCAGGCATGTGGAAGAGAAGCTACAAAAGTTTATTTATCTATTTTTGTATTCCATATGTATTGATAGTTTAGTCACTAAAATTGACAAAGGGGGAGATTGTTAGAGCACTGCTCGGTCGAACTCGCATGCGTTGCTATCTCAAGCATGTTTGTCAATATTAGTGATCAAAACTATAAGTCTTGATTTCTAGTCTACTATTAGCTAAGTCTCGGACTAGGATAAAAAGTGTAGTTGTGCTCAAGACTCCATGGCGATCATCATATAAAGACGAAGAACTACTTAAGGAACTTGTGGAACTTCATCGACTAAAAGGTATGTGGAGACTTGAACTTATCTATCACTCAAAAGTCTATCTACTCTATCTCCTATCTTGAGACAAAAGTCATTTTGCTATATAGACTGTGATTATACACATTTGCTATTTCGAGCCGAGTTTATCTCGCTTATCTATTTCTCGAAATATATGTTGGTAAGCTTTCGCTTTGGACAAGTTCCTCTTTACTAGTGACGAAAGTCATATTAAGTTTCAATCACTTGAAAATGGCTTCGACGAAAAATGGTTTGTCAATAACAACTATATAACGTCCTCTAAGAATATTTCAATGATGGAAATGAGAGTTTAGATTATATAACCATGGAAGGATATAAACATTGTGTGGTAACACATATGTGTGTAAGTCCTTATTCCTTGAACCAAAGTATGCGTACTTTGCTGCTCAGGAAAACCGGAACTAGAGTCCGCGTACTGTCGGAAGTTCTCATCCCGAGAAATTCTGCTGGAGTTTGTAAACTAAAAACAAACTTATTCCGGGTACTTAAGTCTGCGTACCAGTTCGCGTACTTAAGTTGGTTATTTTCTAAAAACGATTATTTGTGAACTTAAACTTATATAAACTAAGGAATGCATAATTGCAAACCGTGGCTATAAAGTTCATGAATCGATTCGAGTGAATCAAATCTTTTTTGTTTCAATTGTGTTTATTATAAACATCTAAGCAATTGAACAACTCTCTAACTAGTTCATTTGAGTCAATTGAACTAGTTATGGTAAAGAAGAATATGGTTGATATGAAAGTGCTCATATGGCTAACCATTTGGTTAACTACTGTTTAACCAACTAAATGTACATGTTTGGGTACGGTTACACATACCTAAAAATGTGCATTTCATTTGTGTGTAACAAGCTAAGTTTCGATCTAACGGTTGAAATATATTAGCTTGAATCTAATCAGGTTTTCATCTAACGGTGAATATTGAATGCTTTGTTACTAAGCTAACATTGATTGCAAACCCTGATTTGAAAGACTATATAATGGAGAACTCTAGCAACTGGGAAACCTAATCCCCACACCTCCCGTGTGATACTAGTTGTATAAGCTAGAGTCGATTCTCCTTTAACCTTAGGTTTCTATCGAGACCCTGTAGGTTAACGACTTGAAGACTTCATTGGGATTGTGAAGCCAGACCGATACTACTTTCTCGTAGTTGTGTGATCTGATCTTGCTGTTTCTATCATACTAAGTACAATCGTAAAGATTGGCTTGAGATTGATTTCTCCGATAGGCAAGATATAAAAGAAGTCACAAATATCTTCGTCTCATCGTTTGTGATTCCGCAATATCTTCTTTCGCTAGTCGATTAAGATTATTGTGAGTTGATTGATAATACTAGGTTGTTCTTCGGGAATATAAGTACGGGTTATCAATTGGTTCTTGTTCACCTTGATTTATCAAAAGACGGATCAAAACTCGTAGGTATTTCTGTGGGAGACAGATTTATCTATTACAGTAGACTTTTCTGTGTGATACATATTTGTTTATTAAAGTCTTCGACTTTGGGTCGTAGCAACTCTTAGTTGTGGGTGAGATCAGCTAAGGGAATCAAGTGCGTAGTATCTTGCTAGGATCAGAGACGTAAGGAGCGCAACTGTACCTTGGATCAGTGTGAGATTGATTGGGGTTCAACTACAGTCCAGACCGAAGTTAGTTTGTAGTAGGCTAGTGTCTGTAGCGGCTTAATATAGTGTGTGTTCAATCTGGATTAAGTCCCGGGGTTTTTCTGCATTTGCGGTTTCCTCGTTAACAAAACTTCTGGTGTCTGTGTTATTTATTTTCCGCATTATATTTTGTTATATAATTGAAATATCACAGGTTGTGCGTTGAATCGATCAATTGGGAAATCCAACCTTTGGTTGTTGGTTGAAATTGATTGATCCTTGAACACTGGTCTTTGGTACCATTCAAGTGTTTTCTCTTGTATTCAATTAGACTTGCAGATTTCTATTTGCTTGAGTAAGTATTGAATCGATAAAGTGAGATATAACTCTTTGATATACTTTTATTAAGATTGAGTCTGACTGTCTAGTTGATTCTCTTAAAAGTATATTGGAGTTAGTCCATACATATTGCTAAGCGAAATATTGGGTGTGGTTGTTGTACCCCCGCTTTATCAGCTTGTGATAAGGTTAATTACCTTTCTTGTTTTAACATGATTTACAAGCCAAATATTATTATGCACCAGCGAAATTTGGGTCAAGTGGATTTCCCAGCTTTAGGTATGAGTCATCCTCCTTCACAACTCCATCACAGACGACTAACGCATTTTCGTATCCTAGTAGTCAATTGGTTTCATCGTAGGCTATGCCACCATTTTCTTGGGACTTATAGTTTATATCTTCGTATGAAGATATTGTTACTGTTCCAATTGTTCCTAGTGGTCTCGAACGAACTTATCCATGCTGGGGGGGTATAAGCTACACCCTAGCAGTATCAAAACCAGTTGAATGATTTTAAACGCTCTACTACATAGGTTTCAGAGATTCCACTTGAGTGAGATGCAAAGAGTTAAAGATATCTTGATATTTAACATCCATAATCCGGCATATTCCAGTCATGGAGGTGCATGTCCAAGTCTTGGTGGTGTATGTCTAAATCATAATGGTCTATGTTCAAGTCCTGGTGTTTGAAGTCAATGAAGTTTGAAAAGTCAAAGAAGTTTGAGAACTCATTCAACTGCAAATATAATGGTAGATAGTTCTACCCTTAACGTAGTGGTGGATACTCAAGTACTAGCAGGTGATGAAGTCATTAACATGGAAACAACTCTTGGATGTTTGTTTAACTGATTGCAACTGCCATTATGACTCCTAGTGGTGGCTTGAACATTGAAACAATTAGGAAATCTACTCTCTATACCCAATTGCCTCAGCCACATAAGCATTTCACCCATTTCAAGATTGTTATTGTGGTCCCCTCCGAATGATCCCTCTCAGGTTACTTTTCAAGGTGTTGACGGTTCTGATGAGATTCAACAACCAAGTGAGACTGAATCCGATGAGATCTTTGTTATTTTGAAACCACTCTTGATCCAGAAAACCTGATGGGATGGATCTTTAATGGTCTGGAAAATCGATAGTTATAAATGTAATTTAATTTCAATCATTCTAATGTAATTGTTTTGTTTTCATTAATGAAAATTATCTTCAAATTAATGTTCAAATCCAAACTGCTTTTACATTTCATTAAGTTTTAATTAGACCAATATTTAATTAATAGAACACAATCACGTTACATAACAATATTATTACACAACACTAAATCAAAATTAAATCCTTGCACATGAATCTTATAAAGTTTATAGCATTCATCATGCCTAAACCATCTTCTGTTCGCTTCGGAAAATTTGGATTTAGCTCTAATTTTTTGAAAAAACAAACAAATACTAATAAGTAAATACAATTTTTTTTTAGTTAAATAAAATTGAATCAATCAAAAAAGAAAGAAGTTAGTAAGATACTCACTATTTCGTCAATGGACAATCCAGGATGCTCCCCCTTTATCATCCACAAAATTTCAGCATACTTTCTCACATCCTTATTGATAAAGGAAAATATATGTTGAAGGCTCGTATTTGTTCTTCTTGAATTTTCATTACCGGCTAACGCCATAAACCTTTGAAACACATTGTCCCATAAATTAAAAGTGGCTAAATTAAAGTTTACAACGCTTGCAACTGATATCCATGATCGAATAAGAGAATCATCTTCTTTTAGAGTGAAGCGAGCACTAACCATGTCGAAATGAAAATTAGGATATTTTGAAGTGTAGAGAAGATGTGATTAGTGTAATTTGTTTTAGATTGAAAAAATATGAGTAAAAGATTGAAAAATTTTAGAAAGATTTAGAAATTCTAGTATCGAGAAAAATTTAAAAATTCTAGTATAAGTTGAAATTGTTGTAGGGCATATGGCCCATAGGTGTGCGGCCCAACTAGATATCTAGGGTTTCCCTTCTACATGTATATATAAAGAATATTGTTTCATGTAACCCTATTATCCTGATGAATGGAAACTACTTTGCCTCTCTACTTTCCCCATATTTCCACTGCAATACGTTATCTAGCACGAGCTTTAACCCTAGAGCTGCGACTGATTTTTTTTTTTTTTTTATCATCAAATCGTTGAAAGATCTAAACAGGGTTTATCTTTCGTTTCACAATTCCGACGGGTTTCTGTATATGAGGTATGCCTAAACGATTCCTAATTTATTTTTACCAAAATAAAATCAAAATCAAGTCCATAATTGCCAATTAAATCTTATCCTTATATGTATGTGGGAATCAGTATATGGCATCTGTTGTCGTGTATGTTTCTTCTTATTTTTATGTTTTCATTCTCATTCTGCTATCACATGTTCTTAGTCCCACGGATTACAACTTAACAATCTTTCATGGATTTCCATTCGTGATAATGATGAAATTTTGGATTTGTTAAAAGAAAAAGTTAATATCTAAACGATCTTTTATGGACAGATGTTTAGATTTTCGTCTGTTATGGGTATATAGAAATAGAAACCCGATGTACATTATTATAGATCCACGATGTGTTGATTTTGATGATTCCCCTTGGACCAACTGATGTTTTTTTTTTTCCTCCTCCCTGGGTATTTTTTTTCTTATCCCCTGCACTACGGAGGAGATGATGTCGATTGCTGTTCCGGGTCCGCCATTATCCCACCCACCAGCTGCCCTATTCCGGGTCCGCCCGTTATCCTACCCAGCTTCCCTGTTCCGGGTCCTACCCAGCTTCCTTGTTCCGGTTCCTACCCAGCTGTGCTTCCCTGTTCCGGGTCCTACCCAGCTGCACTGTTCCGGTCCGACCCAGCTGCCCTGTTTTGGATCTGCCAGTACTGTTCCGTACCAGTGTCGGGTGTGCATGACCAAGTCTGTTCCAGTGTTGTGTATATGTAGATGGAACCAAAGCGTTGTCTTGAGGTATGCAACTGTTCGTGAGTTTTCATATTAAATACTTGTTAGGCCTATTTTTTTTTTTGAGAACATGCCTAGTTTTGTTTTTCTTGGCTTAAGATATATCCATATCATATAAACGGTCAACTTAAACTATGATTGTTGATCTCGGCCATTAAGAATCTTGGTTTTATTGTTATTTTGTTCTCTTGAATATGATATTGGCTATAGTTGAATGATGTTTATTTTATTTATTTTTTTGTTCAATTGGTTGTACCAACTCAATTCCAATGTAATTCATTTGGGGCTTAAAAGTACTTGAGCACCATTATTGGATATTTGATATTTTCCCCAAATTTGAATGTTCCGTGGGATGCAATCCACTGGCTCGACTATTAAGTGTCGGTATTTTTTTTAAATATACATTGCAAATAAAATCACATGTATTCCAAATTGCAGAAGAACTCACAAAAGGTGATATGAGTCTTAAAATTTTCATTTCTCTACTTCATCCATAATACTAACGAACCGGTATATGTTGAAGTATGACAAAAAGAGAATTATCTTTAGTAATATATTCAACCTAAAGTAAGTGGTTGACATTTGTAGTGAGATTCTCTTGGCCTATTGAGATAAAGAAATTTATCAAATTACGCTAAATGTAGAAAAATTGAAAATGGAAAGAACCCCAAAGTAACGAGGGTTAAACGTACCGACTCATATAAAGCATGTGAAAAGGGACATATATATCATGAGACAATTTTTTTTTCCCAGAGGTATTGACACCAAAAGTATGGGTATCAATTGAACATGGGATCAGCTAAAATGTAATTCTAGCTCCCATCATAAATAAAAGAGTTGGAAATGCACCTGGTCATAGGTGTTGGTAAATAAGTGTAACGTGTACGTGCATCATTGTAACAACCAGTTTTCACATCAAATTTATTGGCAACAAGAACTTTGCCTAGCCAATTGACTATCATATCGAGCGCAGCACTGCTCATTTTTTTTTCAAGATAGAACAAAGACGTCATAAAATCTCTAGATGTACCAAGAGATAATCACACCTTGTTAAATTCCCAAGTAACCCGTGCAAATGGATATCATGTGGAACATCAAAATGATTAGAATGTAATTGATTGCATCTTTTATAGTCACTAAAGTATTTGGAAGGAAACATACTTTAGAGAGACTAATGAGTCAATTTAGTGAAATGTAAATCACTATAGTATTAATTTGGATTATTGAATCCATATTGATTCCAACGATGAAATGTTGGAAATTGACTCACACAGGCTTTGGGCATAACCATAAAGCAACTTTGGTTGTGACATGATGAGCGTTTTGAAAGGACTCATGCGAACATCAGTTTATTTTAGTGAACAAAAATGGGAACAATATTGACAGAATGTGAAGTAATTACATATCTCTCAATAAGTGTTTTTCTAAAGTACTAGATGCACAACCCCCTCCTCCCTCACATTATGCTTTTAAATAAGAGAGCATATCACTCATTTTTACAAAGTTTTCAGTAAAACATGATTGAGACCATCCTAAGATGCAAATGGTAAACAATCCATATTACAAAGATAACAAGGTGAAATTTAGAAAAATGTTCATGCAGAATGCGGACCATTAAAGTGATTGATGGATCTGGTGAATGTTTTGAATTTTTGGACTAGTTATAGTTCCTATGAAATTTGCGTTTGAAAACTACTAGCACATACCACACAATGCAAAGTACAAAGGCTAACCACCCTTGTTAATGCTAGAGAATTTACATCAAAAGGACTTGATGAATATTGCATGTTTAATAAGATCAATATAGAACATCTTATACCCAATGGTCTCAGAGGCTACCATCAAAGGTTACAGATGGTGTCTAAGGAATAGGTTATGCGTACCAACCTATCTTTTATTGCTTTGGGGATATGCAATATTACACGCATCTTACTTAATTTGTTTTTAGAACCCAATATTAGTCAACCTTTTCTGCGTACCAGTTGGTAACTGGATTTAAGCCTGACATTCGTGTTTTTACGCATTTTTGGTTACACTATATATGTGCCATTACGACTCCACATCGTACTATGATGGGTTTTCAAAACTGTTAAGTAGTTATGTTGGAAATGAGTTCCCAACAACTATCCGCATTTTAAAACTTTTGGCAGGAGATCTCTTACCGCTAGATTTGCGGGTTGTCATTTTAATGAGACATTCTTCCCGTCGTTAGGGGGAGATAAGAAAAAGTATTTTCTAAGGGAACGGCAGTAATTGTCGTGGTGTGTTCCCACTATGTCTCATATTGATTCTTGTACACCACAAATGTAAATGTGAAGTGACAAAGAATAATCGATTTTCCGAATGTACACTGATGTCGCTAAAGTGACAAGATCACACATACCAGCTGCAAATATTACTGCAAGGTTAGAAATCCTCAGTATGGGGTACACCATAGACTAAGGTGTTGCAACTACACTTGGTGGAAGTGTAGTTAAGGTCGTGGCTCCATAAAGGAAGATGGAAATGCCACTAGGTTCGATCAATGCTCACCTAGAAAGGAAGTAGATGAGTAAGGCACAACCTAATTTGTATCATTAATGAAATCATCTCATTTGATTATCTCTGACTATGTCCATGAATCAATACTGGAGGACGCTCCGAAGTTTAGCGATTCCAGAGAACAATGATATCCCAAGTGGATTATGAGAACACACACGAGTCAATGGAAAGATCGTGTGAGCATATTAATGATTATTATTTTCATATACAGTTGCTAAAGGAAATCGAGCACGATGAGATCGAACCATGCTACTTATTGTTTGAATATCAACAATAAAGAACATATTTGGCCTACACAATCCAGGTAGAATTTGATTCTTTGACAAATATATAGGTGTTTGGTGTGGTAGTGCTAACCAACCAAGTGTAAAACCTATTGGACATACATGATTAATTTGTCACAAAGCATAATGAGAAGAAAGCAGTCTTAAAGTATAAAGACTCTCCTTGTGGCGCGAGGTTTCTCACAAAGCCCTGGAATTGTTCCCTTATAGTGAACGTTATAGCGTTCTGCTACTTAGTTAGCTTGGTAATTTCAAAAGGACTTGAAATGCAGCATATGTATGTGGTTGTTACTAATCTCTGAAAGACTCAAGAGATATAGATATTTACAAAAGTACTTGATAAGCCTTTTGTTGACCAAATCAAGTGACTCTAAACCACTTTTGGTTAGAGTGCGTTTACATAATTAGATAGAACGCTCACTTATATATTGAAGCAATCAGGCGGATGTGGTATACCCGTCTAAGTGACTATTTGATTTGGAGGGGATAGACAAGTAAGGTATTTTTACTTGCGTATTCACAAGAAAGTTCCTGATCTGGAATTGTAGCTATCTATGTCGATGGTACAGACATGATGGGTACTCTTGATGTAATAAGATACCTTAAAAGCTATTTGAAATCCGAATTTGAGATGAATCGGGGAAAGCTCGACCGCGACCGAATCTTGAGCTTGTGGTATATTATTCCACCGGTTTGCATATGTCTAAAGTTGTCAGGAAATTTAACAAAGACATGCATCCTGATAGCACTCCCATGATTAGTCGAGGTTCAAATGTAAGTAAGTGACCATTTCGTCTAAAGGAAGATGACGAATATGTGTTGGGAGATGAAATTCCCATATCTAAGTACAATAGACGCATTTTCGTACTTAGTATAATAATGTACTCGATTAAATTTTACATCCTCAGGGAACTTGTTAGCTAGATATAGCTCTGCGCCAACGCAACGTCATTGGAATGGTATAGTGAATGTAATCATGTACTTAAAAGTAACCATTGACATAAATTTGTTTTATCCCTACAAAGACATTAAAAGGAATTCTAATGAAAGTGCAATCCAAAAGTTGTTGATTATGAAGGAACAATAATCTCTTCCCCAAGGAAAGTAATCAGAGGGAGATATGGTAGATTATTTTCTAGGTTATTACCGATATTCAGTTTCGAAAAGTACATGACTAAAGGAACTGTCTGGAACAACTCTGAAAGTAATAAGGGGGAGATGCCGACATCAGGGGGAGGATCCAAGGATATGATGTCGACATATATTTTACTTCGAAATTGAAGCTGTGTTGTACTCTTTTTCCCTTCGATCGAGAATAGTTTTTCCCAAAGGGTTTTGTTACTCGACAAGGTTTTTAGCGAGACAACACTAAAAACATCAAGTATGTTGAACGTTGAAGACATAAAGATCGCGTTGATATTACTGAAAATATCTGAATCAAAGAAATGAAACGCGATAGTCTGTTAAGCGACATAACTTCCAGAATCAACAACATGGTCTTATAAACATTCAAGTCACCAAAGTAAAGTGTGATAAACTTCTTCTGACTGCATTATACTAATGAAAATTGTCTGGCATCAGGGGGAGCATTTAATAGTGTGTTGAACTATTTTCCTTCACCGAGGTTGCTTTTCCCACAGGGTTTTGTTACTCGGCAAGGTTTTTAATGAGACAACAACAAAAACCGGGAATGTAATTTCCCAACTAAGACTATTGTCATTCCCACATGGATTTTCCGCCTTACGAGTTGTGAAGCAACTAGTCAACTTCAACTGAGAAAAGTGATCATCTGCAACTGATCAACTTTACTTGCATCTATCACGTTGTACTCTTTTCCCTTCGTCAAGGTTTTGTCCCCCTGGGTTTCCTTGTCAAGGTTTTAATGAGGCAACATATTCGAGTCCATCTATGTTCTAAGTTTACTTAATTAATATTGAACTCTTTTTCTTTAGTTCAGGTTTTTTCCCTATGAGTTTTTCCTGACGAAGTTTTAACGAGGCAATTAACTTAGACTAGTCGGTCCTTGAAGATCGTATTGCATGTGATGAACTACATGTAAAGTACTAGATAACATGTGAAGTACTACATGTAAAGAGTCGTACCAAGGTTTTGTCCCACTGGGTTTTCCCTTGTCAAAGTTTCAATGAGAGAATTGATTTCGGCACAAGTCATCAAGGAGAGGACGACATTTGAAGCACTACATTCGAAGCACTAAATGTGAAGCACTATATATGAAGTTCAATTGGACCGCACAAGGGGGGGTGTTGTAGGGCATATGGCCCATAGGTGTGCGGCCCAACTAGATATCTAGGGTTTCCCTTCTACATGTATATATAAAGAATATTGTTTCATGTAACCCTATTATCCTGATGAATGGAAACTACTTTGCCTCTCTACTTTCCCCATATTTCCACTGCAATAGAAATGAATTATTAAAGTGGAAATTTCTGAGGAGCCCAACTTTGGTTCCTCTCTCTTCCAGAAACCCATCAATAAGATACTATATTTATGTAGCCCAAAATGTGAGATCTACGGTTAAGATTAATAGTTTTTGATTGAAGTTAGATATTTACATTTTATGCAGGACAAAAATAACCTTTATAATTAAAAGTAATAATTCAATTTATAAGCAGTCAACATATTACTCTTGTGCAATATTTGTGGGCGGAAATTTCTCTATTTTGTATGCGGAAATTTCTTTTTATATTAGTATTTAATATGGAAATTTCTTTTTATATTAGTAGAAAATAAAGGGTGGCGACATTAATATGGACTCTTTCCAATTTGTTGGTTGAACGGAAATTTCCCCACTTTGTTGGCGGAAATTTCTCTTATTAGGATAATTAATGGGGAATCTAATTTCCACGTTAATTAATTGCAAAATTATACGCATGAGACTCGGTCGGTTATTTTTCTCTTTCCATTTTAAAGTAGGTTAATCACCAACCATTATAGTGCTTCGGTATTAGGGGAAAAAAATCAAATCCATCATAAATCTTGGAAAATTCATATTGGTTAAAAGAATAGAGGCATGATGTTAGACTCCATTATGATTAATTTTCTTTTAAGAATGTAAGTAATCGGTAGAAATTAATTCCTCTCATTGCTCTCGGATAGTTTTCTTCTCTTAGAATCATGGGAATTTCGTGAGTTTTTCACATGTTTGCTTTAATTTTTTTTGTTTTTGTTTTCTTATTTGTTTTTCGCCTTGAATCATTTTCTTTTCCCTGAACTTTTTATAATGTTTAATGGTTCCCAAAGTACGAACATCTCATTACTACTTATCACCAGGGCGTTCTACCTTTCAAGCCTACAAATGGAAATAATTCTTGGGAAATTCTTTTATTTCACTTGTGTATGGAATGGAAATTTATTTTTCAATGTTGTTTTGAATAAATTTTTCTTTTCACCTGTGTTGTTTAGTATAATCTTATTTTTTAAGCTTTTTTTTTTTTTTACTTTTTCCCATATGTCGAGTGATAAATTATTTTTTCAGTTAAATTTAATCGAAAAAATTCCAATTTTCACTATTGAAATTACTAAATCAGATTAAAATGCTGCATTTTCCAATAAAAGCTGCTGCATTTTCCAATAAAAGCTGCTGCATTTCTAAATGAAAAAACATAAAAAACAAAATGAAAATTCCGATTTTCACATGAACTATAATCAGTTGCCATTCGTGATAACTGTAATTTTCATTTAATGATCATAGCGGGATAATTAAAATTATCACTAGTTTCCAATTAATGAATATATGATAATTGTAATTTTTATTTAACACCTACTCCTTTGAAGCCAAAACCTAAAGAATGCGAACAATAATAACTATCAATAAAGGCAGAAATTATTGTCATATAGCTTTATTTTGAATACTTGGACTTGGCTCTTAGTTTCCTAAATTTTTGGATCTGTCAATTTATCACATCCATAATATATATTTTTAATATTTATTAATTAAAAAGAACAAAATTAATCGCCTAATAATGGTAAACGAGATGTTAGGGATTTTCCTAAATATCTTGATTTTTGACTTTTTCCGGCAGTAATCCTTTTTTAAATATTTATTTTCCTAAACTAGAAATAATCTCCTTATTTAGTTTAAGGTTAGTTTTGTAAAAGTAGTACTACTGAAACTAATTATGGGTTCTAGATATCAATCATCTTATTGGTGGGTTGTAGATATAACTAAAAAGGAAAATGGGCTACAAATATTTTCCCCCAATTATTAAATATTTAGAAAAGATAGATTTCTGACTATTAGATAATGAATCACTGAGAAATAATCACAACGTCGAGCAATAATATTTCTATTGCTAGAGACATGATCAACAACGAGCGATGTAGAGACGGTAGAGTCTATATCGCAGTCGAGCAATAATATTTCTATTGCTAGAGACATGATCAACAACGAGCGATGTAGAGAAGGTAGAGTCTATATCGCACCCGGCTATGTTTACCACTTTGCCATACAAGTGGCAAGCTAATAAGCTATGCCAAATGGTGCATAAAAACCGGCCTTACAGCCCACTCCATTCTATTTTAGGGCCCAAACATAGGTTACATTCATCCTATCCAACTAAATGACACGTAGCGGAGCGACGTTCTAGTTAACCGCCAAATCCTCGGTCACTATCTTTTCTTTTCTTCCCTTCCTTGGTTATCATCGTTCTTCTTTTCTGATCTTCCGTTTTTCCTAGGGTTTCAAGAAATCATCAGAATCGAAATAGAAATGGGAGGAGGTGGAGTTATTAGAGCTGCAACAAAAGTTGCAGGCTTAGGCGTTAATAAAGGTTTCCGTGGAGCTTTGCAAGAAAAATCATCGACAACAACAGTAGCCGCAACGAAAAAATTCTCGAAACCCAACTCTGAGTCCATCTCCACTGAAAAACCCCAAGAAAGCAACTCTGTTATTACTTGTTTTTCATCGGAAAATGGTATTATTAAATCTGCATGCGCAATCGAGTCACCGTCTTGGAGGATTGATGATTGGGAATTCACCGATGGAGAAGAAGAGGTTTTGCTATCGGAATCTTCTCCTATGCCTAGAGTTATCTTTGGAGGTGTTCCTACTCTTGAAGAAGCTGAAAAAGCTACTTCTGAACTTAAAGAGGCATTAGACTTGGAGATGTAAGTATAAATGGCCTTGAGTCTTGAGTTTTCTGTAGTTTCTTCTGGTTTTATTGGGGCTATTGTTTATTTAATTTTTGGACTAGTTTGGGTTTAATGTGATGTTTAAAGGGTGTACTCATCTTATGTTAATCCTGATGATTGCAGGAATTCGTCCATCATCAGTAAACAGCATGAGTTAGAATTGGCAGACACCAAGGCTTGTGTTACCAGTGATACTGAGGTGGGCTTTTGTTCTGAGTGGAAGCCTGTTTTTCAGGCGTTCTCATTGCTAAAAGAAAGTCCCGAGGCTCAGGTTCGTACTTCCGTTCATCCCACCACACTTTGCTGGGATGGTTTTTGAAAATTTGCACAAAATTGAAGACTCATTGTGGCGACACTTCATTGTAAAATGTGTTTCCATAAAAAAAAATAGATGGTAAAACGTGCTAATAAAAGATGTGATGACCGTCCCATAATTGAAGAAATATACTGCTAATTCATAGCGGATCAACATAAAAAAACTGCTAGTTCATATATTGATCGTGGTTGTACTGCAAATGTGAATAATATTAGAACCTTGTTAAAATTACTATATTAAGTGATATAGAGATAACCTCGTAAGATGGCAGTTGAGAATTTACTAAAGGTGAAGGCGTATTTATGTGGGCCAATATAGCATTTTCTTGTAAACAAAGAGGAGGCAAACACATAAAAATGCAGTGGTTTACATGGCTTTGCAGAGCCTCTGTTCATGCAATGTTAGAGAATCCCCAATTACACTAGTAGAAGTACTTCGGATACAAATTTATGTGTTTGCGCCCTTTTTGCAGGTTTCTGTCCTGCATCTTGACTAGGAGAACTCATGTAGGAAACTAGACAGCATATATCAGAACACTTTCAACATGAACTAAAGCACTATTACCACTATATCTTGGAGCTTGGAAATAAAACTGTGTGATATCAGTCTTTGTTGCACTGTTCATGCAGATGCAAGAGTCATTTTTGTGTGCTTGTTCATAGGTTGTCTTTAACGCTGCCCAATATTACCAGACATACATTCCTGTGAACTCCTAAAGACTTATGTGTAAAATAGGCTTTAAGCTTTTAACTATCGTATTTTTTTCACTTGGAGAGTATAGCAGAAAAAAACAGTAACTTCACATGGCAACTCAAAAAAGTTTAATCAAATTAGAACACCTAGACCTACTGTCCAACAGTAAGGAGTTTACATTCTCAAACTATTATTCAAGTATCAGTATTCCGTGATCTTCAATTTAGCCCCCACTTGTAATCTCTATTCTCTTTATTTTAATATGCAGAGTGTTGTCGCTTCGCTGGCCTCGGACAAAAATTTGTGGGATGCGGTGCTGCGAAATGAGAAGGTGATGCAGTTCATCAAATCGCGACAGACTAGTAAGAGTACTTTTTCTCAAGTGAAGCCTTATGTAATTGCTTAATAAGATGCATCTTACAAATGAAGCTCAGATTTATTCATCCGTCATCTTGCCTGCTCATAAGAAGGTTTTTATTTTGTAGCATACTAGGCAAAGGTTTAACATTTTATTATATTTTGGTTTTCAGTTAACGAGTGTCATGACGATCAGACATCCTCCAAGAACTTTGAGGACGATGAAAACGATACAAAGCATTCTCAAGCCTCTGAAAATGCGTTTATGTCATCCATACAGAACCTAAAGATTGCAGTGATGGACATGATGAATAATGTGTCCCATTTCTTTCAAGACTTATTTGGAGGTCTGCTGGGGCCAGATAACGATGTCTCGTTAGATGGCAATGGAAATGCTAGTGCTGCAACCAACATGGATAAAGTCATTGGGGCCTCTTTCATGGGTCTGGCTGTTATGGTGATCATGGTAGTTGTGCTTAAGCGTGGATAAAATGTTTGCAGTGCCACCAGATATTTACATGAATCTGCCGACAACCCAAACGTAACATTTCATACGAGACAAACTTTTGAGATGCGACGTTTTTAAGGTACAGTAGGTTATAATAGTATGCTTTTGTCTCAGTGTACACTTTAAAATACATTTGCAACTATTTAGTTCTTTTGTCATCCATTTACCTTAGTAAAGCATTCCCTTTGAACTAACTAATCCTGGCTTGATTGTGGTATACCCAGATTAATTGGGGTATACCCAATAAGACAAAATAGGGTCATTTTGAAGTAAAAGAGGTCACCCATTAACCATATATTTTCTAAATGGCTAATATACCCTTGTTTAATTAACACTAAAAATCTGATTAGGTTAATTAATTGAGTTTAGATTAAAACTTTTCAAATAATTAATTTGAATAATGAAATTTTTGATTGAACTTTGGGAAGTTTTTTGATGAAAAAAAAATTGTTTTGAAAAAATCTTTTGGAACAGAAATGAAAGCACACTACCCAAACACTTCTAAAGAGGGGATTGCAAAGCTGTTGTATGAAATAATACTCAAAATTAGATCAAAAATCAACACTTTCAGTTCTGAAAGTATGAAAAGTCGGCAAGGTCGACGAATGAAGATCATGCCGACTTTAATTTTTTAACACACAGGAGACGACAGAAAAAATTTATTAGTCGGCATGGTTATCAAAAAAACTTGTCCTGTTGAAAATACCCACGTTAAATTTGAGAAAAATGTATTAGTCGGCTGCCAAGCTAAAAAATTAGTAGTTCAAGAAAATTTGTTAGTCACAGCATATTAAAAATTTACAACAAGTATCAAGTAATTTAAAAGTCAAGCAAGAGGATGGACAAAATCACAATTTTCGATTTTTAACCTAATATAACAATCAAATCACACAACACAATGATGGGTTTGAGTTTAAAACACGAGGTTTTCTAAAATAAAATCAAAGTCTTTATACGTAAATTTTTTAAACTACCTCACTAATCAGGTTTAGTGTTAATAATTAGTAAAAATCTTAAGATTTTATAAATATTGTTGTGTGTTTTATTTGTTAAGACAGGTGAGAGTGAGGGAAAATATTTTAGAGAGAATTTTTTTGTGGAAAATGAAGATGATTTAAGAGAGATTATTGCTGTAGTAAGGAGCAAGAGCCTCAATCTTCACTTAACTAATAACACCTCACTGGTATGAGAGTTTTCAGAACTAATGTTAAGAAAGTAAATCGTAAAATCAAATTTTTTCTTTAAACCCGCGTATTAACTTTCTCCAAGGAATGTAATCAACGTTCTGCTTGGGCATTTTTTTGGAAAATCAAAAATTTTATATGGCTTTCTTTCGTTGATGGAAAGATGAAGAAGAAGAAGATTAAGACTTTGAGTTGTTTAGAATTTTTTTGATTTTAGGTTCGTAGTTAATGAAATTAAGTATCCACATGAACTCATCTGGTTTATTTTAAGATTTAATTAACAGTTCAAGGTAGTATTAAAAAGTAAAATCACCCTTTTATAAGGAAAGGGGGGGCAAAAATTTGTTAGCCAAGGAATGTGTAGTTACACATCTTCAAAGAACAACGAGGTGACGAAAATACTGATATGCGACTTTAGCTTTAGCACTGACTGCAAAATTTGGTTTGGATATATTATTGTTACAAAAAGGGTTAAAAAGTTATGCATCGAACAATTAGAATCTTTTGACACTTTGCAAAAAATACCATCACTTATAGCCTTTCACATAAAAAAATTAGTAGTCGGCAAGGTCTTCAAAAATACCTTGCCTAAATCAAATGAAAAATTTGTTAGTCAAAGATCTTCAAAAATACCTGCCTAAATTTGTTGAAAAATTCTGATCGCCATGGTCATTATGAAAAGTCGACAAGATATGCATGTTACGACCTTTTGCCGACCAAAAACACAGAATTCACAATTTTCGATTTTTAACCTAATATAACAATCAAATCACACAACACAATGATGGGTTTGAGTTTAAACATCACTTATAGTTTTCTTTTCGCCGGTAGAGTCAACAATTTTTTTGGAAAATCAAAGTTGAAGATTTTTATATGGCTTTCGTTGATGGAAGATGAAGAAGAAGAAGATTAAGAGTTGTTTAGTTTTTTGATTTTAGGGTTAATGAAATTAAGAAATGGGTTTATTTTTAAGATTTAATTAGTTCAAGAGTATTAAAGTAAAATCACCCTTTTATGAAAATGCCGACTAGGTCCCCTTAAAATTGGGTATACCCCAATTAATCTGGGTATGCCGTATACCCTACTATGGGAAAGCACTGGGCGTTAGAGTAGTAGACGCGCGTCATTAAAAAAACGGTGGCGCTCGGCAAGAACGTCAAGTCAAGGACGCAAACGCCGGCGGCGACAGAAGTCTGACGCCGCTTCACGAATTGTATCGCCACCCGGTTTTCTGGTGACGCCAACCTAGTTTTTAAATTTTCGAATTTCACTTTTTCCCTCTATAAATTGCCGCCATCTTCGAACAATTCACACACCAAAATTCACTTGAATTTTCTCTTATAAAAATGGTCAGTGCGATCACACTTTTCTCGTGATGCAAAACTTGAAGTCATTGTTTCTAAGATATGTGGGAGTTTTAAAAAGATTGAAAATTGTAAAAGGGAAGTGCAAGTTTTAGAAGTTGCTCCAAGAAAATGTTCCGCTAAAAGGCAAAGAAAAGCTCCTGTTTTGAAACTTAACAACAAAAAATTCAAAAACAAAGGTGAAACTGTCAAAGAGCGCGTTGAATGGAAAATACGTCAAATGAAGATAAACAGGAGGCCGAAACTTGTACTTGATTTTTATTAAAGTTTTTATTATTGTCGAAGTTTATATCTTGTAAAATTGGCAGTAATATCAATGAATGAAAATGTTTATATTTTAAAATAGATTTCCACTTCAGATTACGTGAAATTTATTACCATTTATTTAAACTTGCAAATAACATCAAACTATACATTTTAATAAACCACAACAAAAACATCAAACTACATCAAATCCAACCACATTCTCTCTGTAAAGTTCATAGCATTCAAAATGCCTAAACTCTCTCCCGCTTTCTTCGGTAAACTTGGTCAGAGCGATGGTTTTCAGTTCTTCATTGGATAATCCAGAATTGCTACGATGAACCATCCACAATATTTCCGTATAATGTTTGACTTCATTACTGATGAATGCAATTCTTAGTTCTAGGCTCTTACTGTTTCTTATTGCTTCGTTCCGCGAAAATACAAAATGTCCCCAATACTCTTTCCCAGAAATGGTCATGGTTCATTGGTCTCGCCATACGATGTAACCAACATCGAACTAGAGCAACATCTTCTTCCATTGTAAATTCCGGCGGAACTCGAGTGCGATCTTTTAGAACGATGTACTTGAGATGGACCATCTTTTAGAATTCTCAAACACGCTTCAAACGAAAAGGCTTACCGTGAGCTTCCTCCCAATTATCAAGAGTCTGTTTGGATCACTTCTTCTTAGATTACACCGATGAACTTTTCTCGATCAATTTCCATTACCCGAGCAAGAAATGGCTGGAAGAACATATAACTAAGAACAAGCCTAATTTCTTATTTTGAACTAATTTTTAGCTGAAAACAAGCACGCAATTGACGAGCATCTCGGTTTCACCGGTTTTCCGTCAATGAGACGAACATTGAAAACACGTTCTCCCAAAAAGAACTATCATGAGAAATAACAACACCAGTGATTACCCTATGAAAGAAATATTCTTTGCATAGAGTTATATCCTCTTTTTCGGTAAACTTGGGACCACGATTTCTAAGAGACATTTCTGCAAAGGAGGAGGAGAGATATAAGAAAGAAGAAGAAGATGTGATTTTGGAGATACAATGAATGAATTTTATAGGATTTGAGAACGAAAAATTTGTCGTTGGAAATGGAAATTTAGCCGTTGGCATTTGCTGTAAAGTCTCGGGCGACATTAGTAAAGTCGTCCAAGAATTTCCTATGAGCGCCCGTTTGAATTACCAGCGCCTATTTTCTATTATAAATACATCACTAGATTTTATTCTAAACCAAACCAACCGATTTCTCTCTCATCATCCACCATGTTTTCTAAAGGCAAAGCGAAGCAAATATTATGTGTCGAAGCAAAAGAGGTTTGCCCATTATGTTTCATGGATAACCACAGTCTTAATGCAATGTCCTTGGATGTATTCAAAGTGTCCGCAGGAAGGTTGTTCACGCATCAGAATGGTGAATGAATCACAACCGGAAAAGCTCAAGTATTTGCAATGTCAAGATCCCAATTGTCCATAGGAACCACATATGCTAGATGATGCTATGAAGATTAAAGAAGAAGAAGAAGAAGAAAAGATTGCAACAATGTGCAAAAACTTCAAACTTAAAGCCAAATTGAAGAAGGAGTTATTACACTGCAATCATTGTGGATATGGAAATCACGAATACAAACATTGTCCACAGAGAATCGCTTCATGCTCAAAGCCCGGTTGCGTGGACTTTTATGCATTTGCGGACTTCTTCTGAAGAAGACACATATGGAAGGCATTTTTGGGAATGTCCCAGGTGTTTTTTGGTGGATGGGCTGATTGAAGTTGTAGGACAAATCGATTCACTATGGTATTATGTAATTTAATTTGTTGTTTATTAGGTGTTATTACGATTATCTAAAACCATCAATATCAAGTACTGTAATTTAAATTTCACTTCGATTAAACATTGCACCATCAATTTCATAAATAAAAACATACTGCATTGAACAACCACATCATACATGAGAATAAAAGAAATACATTAAATTAAAACTACTACATATGCGTCAATTCTCAGCGGGTGGTGGAATTCCTAGGTTGATGTAGGGATCGTATCTGTTGAGCACCCTAAGAATGTTGAAACAAGCATGGAAGGCGAAAGGACGACCGCGGTGAGATGTTGGCCACATCGCTAGAGTTCTGGGCAACACTTCATGTTCGGCTTCACCGTTCAGCTTATTTTGGTGATTCAACATTAGTTGGGCGACAAAATCCAATACATTCGTACTAATTACACTAAAACGATGATGCAATCCGTGAGAATCACGCCCACGAATGTTCCCGGTTTGATGGTGAACATTCTGTAAACATTTGTCCCGGAAAGTGAACATCGAATCGGGTACACTACGCATTACAGCTTCTTGTGTGTGAAAAACAAAGGCTCTACAAATAGCTAAATCCTCTTGTTGAGAGAATCCAACACGAACTCTAGGAGGCATTTTTGAGAGTGAAGAAAGTGTAGAATGTGTGAATTTGAGTTGAAAGTAGGAGTATTTATAGAATTCAAAAACTGTAGCCGTTGGATCAACAGGTTTTCCAGCCTTTCAGATGGAGTCGTTGGCGCCATCGAGTCAGACGCTGGAGTCTCGGCATAAGTCGCTAGCGTTAGCATCTAAAACGCGCGTTTTGGTGGAAAACGCGGGCGTCACCTATGCTGTCGCCAGAGTTATAGATCATGGCGCGCGCCATTTCAACAGACGCGCGCTGTTGGAGTGTCTCGCTGTTCAAATGAACTAATCTATTCACTTGAACATCCATTTTCTTGGTTTGTTCATCCCATAATGGGATCAAAATGAACAAACTCTAGGTTTGTTCATTCGATAGGAATTGCTCTACTACAGTGGAGTTTTTAGTTTTGTTTCTTATTTGATTTAATGCTCCCCACCTACTTTCTTTTACTCAATTCTTACAAACACATAATTAGACCTAATTAGTATCTCTGAATCCATTCATCGCCCTCCTAAATGTTCAAGTACTGGCCCAATTCATTCATTTCATTTATTACTGAGTCCCCATTTCCCATCAATCTAAGTAGAAAATAGTCAATTTGCCCTGTCCTTATCTTCCATTATCTTCCCTCAACAAGCTAAATTTTCGTATTTTCACTGCAACTCCATGAATTCCAAAACAGTGGCAACTTTAACTTTCTACCTAACTTTTTTGTTATGAGTACTTGCCCTGATATTTTTTTCAGAGAGATCAGAAGAAGAGTAGCTCAAGGTCTGACTTCCGAGTGATAATAATTTTAGTTCTTATTACAAAAATAAAATAAAGTGATAATAATTTTAGTTGCTAGCTAGACTGCACTGAATAGATATTATACCAAGTCATTTCTGGGTTTGGTATGTTTTAACCCCACACGACACGACCATGAATGAATCAAACTTTTTGTTTATTAAAGAACTTTGAATTAGGAAGTTACAAAACTAGAGAAGTTCATAGATGCAAAGATAAAGTTAACAGGAAGTTCATTATTTTTGTGAAGATGGATATGATTCATATGAAGGTCTAGGACCCCGCTAATTGGCCCCAGAGAAATTTTACATTATTCTATGGAATTCTAGGTATAATGATGAAATTTCAAACTTATTTGTTCACCGCGCCAAACTTATTCAGGGGATGTGGTGATTGCTATAGTTGAGGTAACGATGCTATGATGTGCCAATAATTCATTAGTTAGCATGGCTCTCACTCCCGCCTCGCCATTCCCACGACCACAAGGTTCATTGGTCATATATCAAGAATTCACATGCGCGACTGATTTTTGTGACGGACTCCAGGAGTGGTTTTTTTTTTTTTTTTTTTTTTTTTATTTATAAGAAGACGACTTTATTTATATATAAGAGAAAGTTTGCAAAATATACAAAGATAATATGAGCTAAGTCAAGCTTAGCTCTTTCTAGGATATTGTTTCTTACATTTTCACGTTCTCCGTAGAGAAATAGTTAATTGTTTCTTAAATTTGTCTTCAAATTTAACATATTTCCTAGTTTTATACATAAAAGAAACCGAATTGTGGGGTATAAGGTAAAGCAAGTAAGCAACTGAATTGGTGTAAGATTAGCGTACAGATCCCATGACTCGCCATGAGTATCTGATTTTTTTGGTACCTTTGGAGGTGCAGGTTTTGCGGGTGTGCCATGTAGTACCTCCTAGTTTCTATTAAGTACAAAGACATGGATAAAGAAAAGTAAGCCTGTGCTCTCCCTTCCTCAATCGAAAATGCTAAACGTCCCTTCCTAGTTTCTATCTGTTGGTTAAACCCGATAATAATGGGACCTCTGCTAATCTCAATCATGATCGATAAAGGGGAAAGGAGTGGTGGAAGCGTAGCACTTTCGCTCCTCCATAATGCACTGCAATTTTTACTGTTTTTTTTTTTTTTTTTTTGAATAGTAAATTTTTACTTTGTTTGTTTTTTAGGTGGACCGAAAAAAAGGTTCACAAGTAATTCGTAGCAAAGAAAAGATCCAAAACTACTTTCTATTATTGAATATCTTACATCTACAGTACAATAACCAAAAAAAAAAAAACAAAGAAAAGCCTAAAAACAAAAGTTTTCTTAACAGAAGTTACAGAAACATGAAGCTCATGTTCATCTTTTTCTTTACAAAACCCACACCCATAACATTCCATACTTACCCCCATCCTAAACCCAAACCATAATTCCAACATCTTTTCCCAGAGCAGAAACTTGATCACGGACGATGCTCACATTCAAGAGGCGTGACTGGAAATCTAGTCTTATCAGTACAATAATCATAAATTTGATGGTTAGCTCGAACCCACAATAATTGATGATGTTGATGCATGTTTAGCTCAGACATAATTGGTTCGTCCCACCAATATTTAGCTTTCTGAGTAGTTACTCCACTTGAAGTAGAACTAGAACCAGAACTAGTTGCACTACTACATTTCTTCTGATTTTGATCAGCGGTGGTTGTGATGGAGCATTCACAACCGTCGATTTCAAAACCCTTGTACGACGAAACAAATGGAGCGTGGGTCCAATCGGTTTTTACCCGTCCACCTTGTGTTGCCCAATCATCTGCATTCCATATTGAACTATATACACCCATGGGTTGATCTTTTGGGAATGGTACCCCTCTTTTCTCCTTGTTCGAGTATACGCGTATCGGTGTTTCATCCACTAGAAAACTGTAACAAAATAAAAAAACATCCGAAATAGCGGTATCAAAACACTGTTCTATTCTTACCACTTCAGGATTGTAAGCTTTTCAGTAAAACAAGCAAATAAAGCACCGACACAGTAGCCAGTAGTTTGAGAGAGAGAGAGGGAACTTACACGACTTGATGTTGATTCCAGAGGATAGAGTAAGAATGAAATTCTTTACTAGGATCAAACCAAAGACTCTGTCTTTCTTCCCTGTTTCCAACTCCATTAATGTAAATGTTGGTCTGAACTAAGTAAGGTTCACCAGTTGTGTTTCCTAAGAACTCAAAATCGAACTCATTGTGTTTTGGACCGTCTGATGACATCTGTATTATCAACATGCAAAACAAGATTAGCATCAGTAGTGGCACTAAAATTTATTCATACAACCATTAACGCACACATCAAAGTTTCAGAAATTTCTTACATAGAATGCAGTAACAGTTCCAGCAGAATCTCCCTCCACCAGTTTAATCTGTACTGTTGTTTTTCCAAACAGATATTTGCTTTTCGACCCAAATCCAGCACCTTCATTAATCAAAACAGAGTAAAAATTAATAAACAGAGCATTATCACAAAAATAACTGTAGACAATAAAAAAAATGAGCAATTGATTAGTACCTGACGAATGATCAAGCTTAAGTTTAAGCTGTTCTCCTTCGTAAACAACATGATCTAAAGACCAACTTGGTTCAAACAACTCATCAAACTTTGCAGATTTCACCAGAGTAACGAAAACAGTACTCAATACCGAACTCAGTATCAAAATCTTAACAAACCCATGCCCCGTCATTGTTGATTCAGAGAAAGAAAGTAAGAAAAGAAGAAGAAGAAACTCAGAGAAAAATGTAGTTTCAAAGCAACTCAGAGTTACAGTGATACCGTGAAGTGAAAGACACAGAACCAAAAGCAGCAATTTATAGGCAGAATAGAACAGAAGTGATTGGCTTCAGTGATAAGCTTCGAACTCACACGTCAGCAAATTCATCACACGTTTAATGAATGAAGTAAATCCATGTCATTATACACGTAGGATTTCCACTGCAGAAAGGACACAAAACTCAAGATTCAAGAAGATATTTAAAAAATTTAGCCGTTGCCACGTCTACCTAGCTGGCTCCTATTTAGGGGACCACTTTTTCTATCTGTTGTCCGAGTAGTCACTGTTAAGTGGAGCTGTGGGTCAGAGATGTGACCAATGGTTTTCTAACACATTATGGTTCACAGCTGTAACAAGGTTGTCCCAGTTGGCATATTTTTTGAAAACCATAATCATCATCATCGTAGGGTTTAAATTGAAGAGAGAGAGGGGGGGAAGAAGGGTCTGGTTGATTTGTAATTGTGTGTAGTACTTTTTGCTGACGTACAATTACTTTTGCTAGCTGGATACCCTGCTTTTTTTATCCTTTGTTCCTTTAAAGAAGGAATGGGTCTTTACTGTTTGTTTTTCATTTTTACAAAACGAATCGTACAATCAAACAGAAGCAATATGTTTGGTTGTGTGACTACCGTTGCATCTCTTTTTAAATTCAGAAATTCTCGAAGAACCGAGAAAAAAACGATGGAAAAAAAACGCCTCTCACCGCCCTTCCCTGCACGTCTCCCGAGGGGTGACACTACTGGGACTCACCTCTAAAATTTAAAAAATAATAATAATAAAATTGTGAGAGGCGATTTTGCTATTGCTTTTCATGGCGAGATTGGGTATACCCAATAAGACAAAATCTGGTCATTATGAAGTAAAACCAAGCCACCCCTTAACCATGTATTTTCTAAATGGCTAATATGCCCTTGTTTAATTAACACTAAAAATTCTGATTAGGTTAATTAATTGAGTTTAGATTAAAATTTTGAAATTATGAATTCAGTAGATTAAACCTTTTATCTGTCTTATGAGTTCGATTTCGATCTAAAAATTTAGTTTTGAAAATATGAAAGGTCGGCAGGGTCCAAGTTTAAATAAGGTGCCGACTAAGATCCGCCGGCTTGGTCTGCGTTTGAATAGGATGCCGACAAAGTATAACCGGCATGGTCCGCGGATGAATAACATGCCGACAATTTTCAAGTCGGAAGGGTCTTTGAATGAATAATATGTCGACTATCTTGGGCCAGCAATCTAACGATCGGCATGTAAATATTTCCTACCATGCCGGCTATAATGTCGTCGGCATGCACATAATTACAAACACTGTCGGCTTACCTATAGTCGGCATGTAATGATTTATAACATTGCCGGCCTGTAGTTATACCCAACAGAAAACAGAATATGGGAAGATGTAATTCACTTTATTCATGCAATTTTGGTTACTACATTGATTGAAACATAAAACCTAACTCCTTGTCGACGGAAAAACGAATGCACTTAGCATGTGCATCAAGCCTTTGAACCCCTAGGCGACCCTAGTGGACGAGTTATAGTCTCGTGTGGGTTTACATAGAGGTCTACCCACAAAACCTATACAAAAACTTCTAAAGCCATTAATATTCCTCCTCCGAAGACGATACAACATCCAAGTAATCCGGGTTATCCTCCGGGATTCTTTCTCCCGAGAAGTGATAGCTTGCATCGAACGCGAATGCTTCCCCCTTTTCCTCCAAATAGCGCGCTTTCACGATTTCGTGCTACAAAAACACAAAAACAAACTTACATTTGTTAGTGTCGTTTCATTGGAAGATAAAACAACATGGGTTACGTAAAAAAAACCACAAAATTGCTTACAAATTGTGCAATGGACAAGGTGAAGGGGCGAGCATTAAAAATCCGAGGTTGGAGAGCTAAAAAAGCAAGTATCGCGTTTTCGATGACAAGGTGCCTATCGTGCACTTGTTGAACACTTCTTGCATTAGGATTCCCAAACTCTTGGCTAAATTTGTTGTGTACCCTAGCCCAAAAGGTTGTGGAATCCACCCTTTCGGAGGATTGACGTCTAACTCGAGTTTCCGCATACCAAGCTTTGGTGATTGCCAAATCTTCAGTAGAATCAAATGAAGCCATTGGGTGATTTAGATGGAGTGTATGATGATATGAGCTTTGGAGAGTATATGCAAATAGTTGTGTGTTGTTTTGTAGAGATAAGTAGTGTATTTAAAGGATGGTGCCCAAATTTGGCCGTTATAGTGCATAAGTACAAGTCAATCAATGCAATTGTACTTGCAAAAAATTTGAATTTTAAAATTGCCGCCGACGTTTTTATTTGTCAACTATTCCGACCAAGTCCGGCCGGCATGGTCGTGATTTTGTTACCATGCCGACCTTATATGATTTTAGGCATCAGAAGAATATTTTCTTATGTGTATCCGCCGGGAATGTATTGGTCATTACCATGACGGCATGGTCGGAATTTTGTTACCAAGCCGAGCTTATATGATTTTAGGCATCAGGAGAACATTTTCTTCTATGTATCCGCCGGGAATGTGTTGGTCATTACCATGTCGGCTATGATTTGGCCGGCATGGTGGGAATTTTGTTACCATACCGACCTTTGATGATTTTAGGCATCAGAAGAAGGTGTTTGCTGCAACAGTTAGCCGGCAAGGTTTATAATATAATACCTACCGGCTTATTAACAAACTAGGTTTTGATCTCGATTACCGTACTTGACCCCGGTATGCAAATAATGTCTCGTGTCGGGGCCGACATACGATTTCAAAACCCCCGCCGCCTGGTGTGGTCGGAAATGTAACCTAAAATAAGCATGCTTAAGCATAAGTATTGAAACTTTACATAGCTAAACAAACCATTCATTCAACAACTAGAAATCCAACACTTGTTGTCCAAAATACGAAAACATGTCCCATAAACCTTAAAAAAAAACATTTGTCCAACTGTTAACCTTAACATTTGTCCAACACAACTTAAAGAAATAAACTAGAGACTGCATTCATTCACGACCACGTCCACGACCACGACCCCGTTTAGGAACACCGCCACTGCTACTACCTTCATCACCACGACCACTACGAGCCCTCTTTTTGTCAGCATTCATCTTGGCTTGTGCTTCCCTCCTAGCTTTTTCTTCCCTCTTTACTTCAGCCTCAACTTGCCTGAACAATTCAGTGGCATCCTCATTGTCAACATTGCTAGCAAAGTCAATTTGCTTACTTTGCTCTTCAATTGACAAAGGCTCTCCTCTTTCTCTCGCGCAACACATCACCTTCACAAGGGTCTTCAAATGCTCCTTATATTTTCAATTAAACAACAAACAATTAATTATATGATTCGATAATGTAATCTTAAAACAATAAGAGCGAGCAAGTCTAAAATACTTACAATGCTCTTAAGACTTGTTGCTGGGTCTTTCGATGCCATCTTCTTCTTACGAGCCAATTCTTCAGCAGTCGGTTCCCTAATCACAGTAGGACGAGCCCAACCCAAGTACCACGTCATGTATTTCTCACTAGCTTCATGACCGGTGGTCACCTCGTACAAAAGACTCACATCGATTTTACGGCCACGTCTATCGTTCCAATGTTCTTGAACTGGTGCTGGAGTGTAAGAGACGTTAATAGTTTTTTGGGACGTGGTTCATTCAGCCCTGTTCATAGTAAAGAACAACTTTTCTTCATCGAAATGAGGTTCTTCTTGGACGTAACCCAATTGTCGCATTACCCTATGTGGATCGTATATTGAATATCCACCGGAGCACAACAACAAGGGTCCATAGTATAATGCAACTTCATCTCTCCTTTGGATTAAACCTTGAGTTCTAGCATCTCGATACAAATCAAATATCACCTCCTCCGCAGTCAATTTGTCGATGGCGATTCGGAGTTTGATAAGATTTTGTGGCATATCCTTATCCTGAGTACCCTTAAAACTGTACCTTTGCGCTCTTGGCTTATTAACCGCAACATTCGCATCCACTTTGATGTAGGAGTTGGCTTTCACCAAAGAAGGGAAGTGCAAATATATCCAAACCTATGCAAAAAAAAAAGTTTAATAAGAATCTTATCTTACGAGAATTTTACAAATATAAATGATTTAGACAATAAAATTACCTGGAAGAGACATATTTTTCCGTTAACTTGCGCAGTGAGTGCCCTAGAACCCTTTGTCAACTCATTGTTCAAGAAGGCTACCACCGCAGTACCCCAAGAATACTCATGCATCTTATCTAAGGGATCCAATAGTTGCATATAACTGGCGTCGACCAAGCTTCCTAATCGTCGGGGAAGATACATTTGCCCAGGACGTATAGCAAATAAGCTGACGCGGTAGCATTGATTCGCACCGGGTTCACCCTTCTTTCCTTATAAAAGATTTTCTTGGTCTCACATAATGTGTCCCTCAACTTCTTCAGATTAAACTTCTTTCTTAGACGACCATCCTTCTTCTCAATTATAGCCTCCGTCTCAATCTGATTCCAACCGAACAATTTCTGGCTAAATTTGTAAATATCCTTGAAATCAAAATTATCATCGAAGCCCTCACTGACTGCTTTTCCCTCAACCTCGATGCCTAAAATTTGATGAGCATCATCGGGAGTTATCGTCATCTCACCGAATGGGAATAACATTGTATCAGTCTCTCCGTAGAACCTCTCACAGAATGCAGATACGGTAACTCTATCATGCTCAATATTCGAACTCTCCACCGCAGGCCACAACCCGGAGTTCTTGACAATCACTTGCACCTCCTCACATTCATCCTTAAGATCCCAAGTCTTAGTCACTGAACATGAAGCTTGGCGCCTCATGAGACGGACGACATGCTTGTGATCCTAAATACCAAAAAAACAAAATGAAAAGAAATACAAACACTTGACGCAAATTTAAGATAGATACACACTTGAATAAAAAACAAAGATGGATTGAGATTACTTACGATAGTATTATGGATCGTACATGCCCATGAGTCTTTGTATCCAAAAATAACATTTCCACCATCTCTTGGGGTCCCCATTGGAGACTCATTATTTTTCAGTTTAACCATCAAGTGAGGGGCAGGCATGTGGGAATTATATGGTTTAGTGATCACCCTCTTCTTCTTTCCGGTTTCAGTTGAAGTTGAAGCTTCGGTTTGTTGAACAATAGCTAGAGTTTGTTCTCCATCTCCTCCTTCTTCTTCTTCTTCTTGTTCCATTGCCTCTTCAAAAATTTCATCTTCGGTATCCTTATCTTTATCTCCATTACCATCATCATCATCATCATTACCTCCTCCAACATTAGGCATGTCATGATCACCATCATCATCATCATTGTTACCTCCTCCAGCAGACGGAGTTCTTTCATCAACATCATCATCATCACCTCTTCTACCAGATGGAATTGATTGGTCTTCATCTGGAGTGTCGTCTGAATCACTGGGTTCCGATGCTGGTTCAGAATCATTCGGTACACGGATCTTGAGCGTTCCCAGCACAACGTATGCCCCTCGATGTGTTGAAGTCAAGAGTTTTTCACCAACACGAGGAGGTCTTGAAGGAGGACTAAGAGCTTTCAGAGCTTCTTTCTTCTTTGCCTTTTGCAACCTGAACAAGAACGAATAAGAAAAAAAAATATAGGTCGGCAGGGTCGTCAAATAAAACCAACCCGGCGGAACAACGGCCGAAAGGTTCGACTAAAACATATATGCCGGCTGATAAAATAGTCGGCGGGGTATGATTCAAATAACCAACCGGCTTATAACAAATATGACACAAGGATTTTCCACATTACAGGTCGGCAAGGTCTAATACCCATACATTACCGGCTAACATACGGCCGGAATGGTTTTGACAAAATACCATTCCGACTTTCATACTTAAAGGCATCAGGAGACGCAACAAAAAAATTGAACACAGCCGGCAAGGTTAAAGTTCACAACCGACCCGGCTAACAAAAAACAACAGACTCCGGCAAGTGCTTCAACCTAATACCTTGCCGGCCCTGCATGTAGCAGTTATAGATACTAAGCAGCCGACAAGTTATTCAACCTAATAGCTTGCCGGCCAACCTTAAATATGAAATGTCGGCAGGATCGATAGCATTATACCATGCCGGCCAAATAACTGCAAATTCAAACATTCGATTTTTCTAACCTAATTTGACATGCAAACATGAAATTGAAGTACTGGAGTGAGTTTAAGTAGGCCCTTACTTGCTTACCATTTATCGTGCTTCAGCGACTACAAATTCTCCTTCTTCAACCGTTTTTTTCTTCACTTCTTTTGAACCAAACTTGCAATTCCAGGGTTATACTCATTGGGTTTTCGATTAGCGTCTTTCATACGACTTACTCTAGGTCGTGGCGGATCCATTTTTGAAGATTAATCGGAACTTTGGAATCGACGAGTTTCGATGGTGGGGGATGGAGGAGCCGGTAATGTGTTTGAAGAGGAGAAGAAGAAGAGAAGAAGATGAAATGAAGAGAATGAAAACTGATTTAGGGTAGTAATTAGAGTTATAATGGGAAAGGGTAGTTTTGTAACTTTACCCATAAGCCTCCAACTTTGCCCTTAAAAAAGAGTCCACTTAAAATTGGGTATACCCCAATGATGAGTGCCAAATAGTGCATATTTATACACCTTTTTATTGGCATTTTACTCATCTTTTGTGCTCAGAAATCAGATATTATCCCAGATTCTGTGTTTTCTTTGTTTTCAAGAATAAATATTTGTATTAATTAATTTTGTGTTTTTAGGCAATAAATAAAGCTCGGAGAATCTGAGGAGCCAAAAGAGCGAGAAGAATTGAGTCGAGCATCTATGGAGCAGATAGCCAAAGCCCGCGCGCGAATCAGTTGCAACCCAACAAGGAAGACATGGCTAGAGCTACCCACGACCCGGATCCGAACCCGCTCATCCCGAGCCGTTGAGATCTCGCCCAGATGCATCATACGGTCTCTCCTTCGCTCACATCTATTTCTCGATGCTCCGCTCAACACCAAATCTACCCAATACTTCCTAAGCCGTTTAGATCGCACCAGCTTCATCCAACGCTCGCTGAGGCCTCCTCATCTTCCCCTGATGCACATGCTTCACAGCAAAATACCCTAACCCTATACCCTCTCGACCAACTCCCCCATTCTCCTTTCCATCTTCTCTTTCTTCTTCCCCCACCTGCAGAAACCCTACCTCCACCTCCTTCACCCATACCACCACCAGAGCCATCATCACCACCATCTCCCTACCCTGCCATCATCATCAAACGCACCAGTAGTACCTGCTACCCCTCTCTACCTCGAGTTATCTCTTTCTTAGCTTCTACCAACTCTAGAAGCTAATTTAGAGATGACTAGAAGCTAGGGTTATCCAACAACCATGCATGGCGTTCTCAGAGGCGATTGACAGAAGAGGAAAGCGATTCAGAGACGTGGGTGAGAGGTGATTTAATTTAATTTCTATTTTAAAGAATTTTAGGGTTTTGGGAAAGTTTTCATGTATAAATAGAAGATGAAGAAGATGTTTTAGGGTTTATGCCTGGATTAGCCAGAGCAGCAATTAGATTTAATTTGTGTTCATTTTTATTTTAATGTTTTAATTGAAGTTGCTAGGGTTTCAGTGAAACCCTAATTCACTATGGTGATTTCAACTCTGCTTGAATGTTCTTGAGAGCTTAAATTATAGATACAACTTCAATTCTAATACCCAATACTTTACTCTCACAATGGATATCTTGTATCCATTGTAGTTAGACTACAACTATGTTGTTGTATTGCAGCTCAAGCCTTAGAACTAGATGCTAATTCCCTTGACTGGTTGTGCTTAATTAGACAACCAGTGCTCCGGGTTAGTTCCTTAGCTGAATATTGAAGTATCACTAGGAGAAACTCCTAAGATAGGTGGTAGAAGTGACAAGCTTCACTTATCTGGTATAGGAACAAGAACTCAACTTAGTTGAACACACTATAGGAATCAGAGGTGGATTTGAAGACCTAGCAATCCTTTACTCTCACTGTTTACCTTAGTTTAGAGTCACTTCAGTTCAAACTCAGCCGTATCGGCAACAAAACCACAATATTGTTCAGTCACTTTTGAAATCAGTTTAGGAAGCCATAAGATCACTTTAAGCACACCCATTTCTCTGTGGGATCGACCCGTACTTGCCGCGTCTCCGATAGACGCCGTGCACTTGCGGTTTATAACATGTAGGCACATAAATATAAACATCTTTAAAGGCCTACCAAGTTTTTGGCGCCGTTGCCGGGGACTTGGCGTGTGCCCTGTGATTGTTGGCTTGTCTTTACTGAGATTCACTCACCCTGTACATATTCATACATTGTTAATTTTTAGCCCTGTGTTAGTATAGTTGTTAGTTTTCTTTTTTCTGCACTCTTTTTCTTTCATTGCATCTTCAGTGCACTTATCTGTTGCATATCCTAGTTAGCTTACTTGTAGCTTAGTAGTATGTGTTTCATCCATGTACATTTCCACTTTGCATTATTGCTTTTGTTCTTCTTTTATTAGTGTAACTTAGCTGAAGTTATCCACTTCTCCCTGTTTATACTCATCTGCATTGTAGTCTAACTCCATCTGTCATCTCTGTGCTATCTCCTGTTGCTGTGAATCATCACTGTTTTTCATTTGTAGCCCTGTATATATGTGTTAGTCTTTTTCTTGTTTCCCTGCCATTATAGTCAGAACTTAGCTTAACTTTGCATATACCGCATCATGCTCTTGCATTTACAGCTGTAATCTCCTTCAGTTATACAGTTAGCATCTTTGCACTTTTGCATCACCTTCAGACCCTTTGGTTAAGCTCAGACCCACTCCATTGTGACTGTGCTTCTGTGAGTCTCACCGCCTTGGCTAACAACTTAGCAGAGAAAGATTAAAACACTTATCATGCTTTGTAAAATAGCCATATCTAGTTGTGATCAAACCGTGCACATTTCCTTATATTGTCAAGTCAAAAAATGGGAACTAAACTTCAGTGTTGAGTAAAGCAGTGCTTCTTTGTGGGTCGTACAACCAAAGAGGAGGAGGGAACAAAAAACCATGGTGGATTTGCCTAATCCCAAAGTGTTACACCGGTGGTAATGTATCTCAAACCTTGAATGAATGAATAAATGATAGCAAGGTAGACTTTGAATCTCGTGAATGAACCTTGCTCACACCCGAAATTTTTGGTGCTTGACTCTCTGACAACATCTATAGCTTATGTGCATAACAAGTATGTTATAAGAGTGTTGGAATTTGTACTTAATCGGACTTTGATTTCTGAATCTTGTGTTGCCCCCGAGCTTAATCGTGAGCCATCTACAACCTTGCTAGCCCCTCAAGCCGCAAGTTGTAAGCCACATCTTAGAAACCCAAGTTAGTTTGTAGCTTAAACCCGCCCCCGCCACTTGCTGTACCTTTTGATCTCGTAAGTTTGCTTTGTTTGTAAGCACAAGCCTCGCTAAGCAGATCTTGAGTTGAGCACAATTTGTATTGTCTTGTGCTAAGTCGCAAGAAGCCGTGCATAACTCATCTTTGCTAATCTGGCCCCGTGTGCTCAGGTCTTGTCTCGTATCCTTTCTAATTTTTTTTGTGTGCTTTGCATAAACTAATTCATACACAATCATGCACCATCTTTGCTTGGCTTTGACCAAAGTCGAGCACATAACCTTGTGCTTAAGCTGTGATTCTCCTATTCTGTGCATTGCCAGAGCTGTGCACACAGCCAGTGTATGATCTTGCCACAGCTCTGCACAAAACCGAAACCCAATCCATCACTAATCGAACACAGGCTTTGCAAATAACCTAGGTCGTGCAAATACCCAACCCGGGCTCTTCTCACGCCTAAAGCCCACAAAAAGAAAACCAACTCAAGCCCACAAAAGTGAACATTTGGGTCAGTGCATTTTGAACCCAACCCGGGCTCTGCACCCAAGCCAGCCCATAATAAACCAAGCCATACTTTCTTGGGCTGTTTAACATCACTGGGCTATGAACCCGCTAAGCCCAACCTCAACACACACAAGCTTTGCAAACAACCGAGCCCACATCTGTTGGGCTGCACACAATCGAACCTAAACAGAGCTCTGGGCTGCAATAACATGCACAAATCAAGCCCACAAAAACCAAAGTCAATCCCAATAAACCGAATCCCAATAAACCAAATCCCAAACAAACCAAAGCCCATTTAAACCAAACAAAACCCATCAAAACCAAACCGAGCCCACCGCAATTGGGCTTTGAGTTCAATTTGAGTTGATAAATCATGTCGGATTCAGTCCGCAATCGGGGATACAAACAAATCAATTAGAGATCTTGCTTACGGGCACGCTTCACAAGATGAACTCCCACATACCATAGTGATTTTAGGGAATTTTATGAGCCTTCTCCTGCCCCGACCTCACATACCCTAATCATTATGATCACATACATCATCCACCACAAAGTTGAAAATGAACACTTTTCTCATACCCAAATCATCACTTTTAGATCAATTAGAAGCTCGATTATCTCGCTTTAGAAAGGCAATCTGTCAAATCTAATTCCTCTAGGCAATATGAAATTTATGCATGTACCTTATGTGGTAACTTAGACCACCCCGCTGAGAACTCATATATTTTGCATAATTTTAGACAGTCTAGGGAAAACCATGATAATCCAATGTACGAAGTGTCTAGAAGTGACTATGCTGGCAACTATTGGGACCATAATCAACCCGCACACATGCATCATTCACCACAGTGGGGAGATGAACAATTTTATACTCCCCAACTCCTAGTTTGCAATCAATAATGGAAACACTCATGGAGCAAAATGCTAGGCTTGAAATGAATGCAATGCATGACCATCCACATAGCAACATGTTTGAACTTCCTTCTCTAGTGAACCTCATGCACAACCATACAATGAATATCCATATGAGGAATGCATACCCACTAGTGAAGACTCTCCTTCAATAGAACAACTCAAAATGATTCTTCAAAGGAACTCCGATTGAGTTACAAAATGATATGATTGAAAATAGTGTTTCTAGTCTTACTCATGCAACTAACATTGAATATGAACCTAATCCAGAGGTAGATGAGTACACTAAAAATACTACATTTTTGAATGGAGAGATGAATTCTTGCTATGATGATGATGATGATGAATATGAAGAGCATGTGTATTTTGAAAATGTAGTAGAATCTTTAGGTTCAGAGACATTAAGTGTCTCTTTTGTGAACCCCATGAATGATGCTTCTTCTAATATTCATATATGTGATGATGATGTGGAACCTGTGCAATTGTCCTGTGAAAATGAACATGATTTACCCTCTTCTGACTTTGGGAAAGTGTGTGATGGTACAAATGATTTTATACATGAAAATAACTTAGATGTACCTAACCTCTCTCCTGAGTCACAAATTGAAACTCCTCCACCAAACCTAGGTGTAGTTTGTAACAAAATTGCAAAACCAACTTTTCTGAAAATGCCTAATCTAGGCCTAGAACTTTGTGCTTCCCAAGTCCTCTTGGACTATTTTGCATCAAAGTATAACACCTTTAGGGAACCACAATTGGTATGTGTATGTCTGCCTGTACTTAGCAATACTCATTTTGAGTTAGACCTTTTGCATGATGTACCTTTAAAATTGCAAGATTTTGTGCTCCCAAACACACCCGTTCACAAGTTTAGGTTTGGGGGAAGCTCATTCACATACACAGTCTTACTTGCACTATCATATTATATTTGTGTAAGGTTGTTAATGTGTGTACATATTTTCTATTGGGTTGATCCTCAACTCTTTAGATTGTTAGTGTATGGTGAATTTTCTTTGTATATAATTCAGTAGGACTTGTTAAATTTTTATTTTCTTGAATCGGTTGAGTCTTCTTGTGCATATTTTGTGCTAATCCGATATGATCTCCATTGAGAATGTTGGATTCTAGCCTTGACTAATGAAGCTCCAACCTTGCTTTCGCCGACATCCGGTAATCTCTTCCCTTTTCTCTACTCAGCATAGTTCTCTTGGTATGTGACTGTTTAAATTTTTTCTATCTGTCGACACATTGAGGACAATGTTCGATTTAGGTTTGGGTGTGCATTTGCATTTAGAGTTTTTAGTCTTTTATTTTACCTTTTATTTTCAAAAAAAAAAAAAAAAAAAAAAAAAAAAAAAACTTTTTGTAAAAACCTCCAACTTTTAGAGATTTTAGAGTCACTAGCATGCTTCTAGCTATGTTTACATAGAGAATCTGACCGAAATAACAGAACTTGGAAGTACCGGAGAACACAATCGGGTTTCTTAGTTGATTAGAGCGTTAAAATTGGATTTAACCATACCGGAGAGCGAATTAGGTGTTGTTTAGATATTCGGTAGTAGAATTGTGATCACCCATAGTGGAGACTACCCATTTTACATCAAGTGAGGCACCAACCTTCAATTTTTGCAACTTTCTAGAAAAGTCATGTTAGAGTGTGTGTCACCGTACGTCAATTCCGGTAGGAATGGTGAGCTACCCAACTTCGCACCAATTTCAAAGACTACTTTTGATCTCTTGAGTGCTAGTTTTTGTCAATCATGAGGGTGACGTCTAAAGATGAAAACTCCTTCTAAATATCGATTTGCAGTTAGCATCATTCTCTCTCTCAATCAACAGACCCATAGAAACACATCATCGTCAGCAAACGGAGCATCATCAGAATATTGAAAGAAAAGTTGAGATAGTCCAAGGTTTACAAGCAACAAAGAAAAGAAAACAAAATAGGATGAGAATTAATGAAGTTTGTGAAAAATTGAGTTTTATTGTTTTATTGTAAGTTAAAAAAAAAAAAAAAAAAAAAAAAAAAAATTGTCAAGTTTTTATGAAGTTCAGAAGTTCGTCATCAACAGTTGAAGACCGAAGATTGAAGACGTTTCTATGGTTCTTATGAGAGAGTGATATTAATTGCCGATCGGGTGAGAAGTGAGTGAGTACTCCCACCCCTTGCTAATGGTTGATTTCCTTCCTTAGAGATCATCGAAAAAAAGATTCTTTTTGTCCACATTTCGTGGAGTCTCCAGATTTTATTTCGGAAGGTTATCCTTCTTACCTACAACGTGTGCAGGATTTCTCTCTTTATTCCTGCCTGCACATGAGAGACTAAAAAAGCGATCTTTTTGAGTGCAATTATCATAAAATCTTAATGGTGAGGCAGAAGTCGAGGCTTATGATCACAATCGAATCCGAATTCTTTCATATGGTATGGTTACTTCTCGCTCAACACTTAAGGATGAGAATGCGTTCTTTGGTAGTTCTAACTTATTTACTAGCATGCGAAACTCTATGTCCTCATAGCTTCTTGGAGGCTTGAGACTCTTTTACACTCTGAAGTTGGAGAAGGTTTTGTGGGTACACCTCTCGGTAAACCCTCACGAGACTACAACTCGTCCACTAGGGACACCTAGGGGTTTAAAGGCTTAGTGCATACGCTAAATGCATTCGAGAGACTGCGACAGGGGTATAGTTAGGATTTCTTCATTTCTCGTTTCACTTGAGGACAAGTAAAATTCGTGTTTGGGGGTATTTGATGAGTGCCAAATAGTGCATATTTATACACCTTTTATTGGCATTTTACTCATCTTTTGTGCTCGAAATCGGATATTATCCCAGTTCTGTGTTTTCTTTGTTTTCAAGAATAAATATTTGTATTAATTAATTTTGTGTTTTTAGGCAATAAATAAAGCTCGGAGAATCCGAGGAGCCAAAAGAGCGAGAAGAATTGGAGTCGAGCATCTATGGAGCAGATAGCCAAAGCCGCGCGCGAATCAGTTGCAACCCAACAAGGAAGACATGGGCTAGAGCTACCCACGACCCGGATCCGAACCCGCTCATCCCGAGCCGTTGAGATCTCGCCCAGATGCATCATACGGTCGCTCCTTCGCTCACATATATTTCTCGATGCTCCGCTCAACACCAAATCTACCCAATACTTCCTAAGCCGTTCAGATCGCACCAGCTTCATCCAACGCTCGCTGAGGCCTCCTTATCTTCCCTTGATGCACATGCTTCACAGCAAAATACCCTAACCCTATACCCTCTCGACCAACTCCCCCATTCTCCTTTCCATCTTCTCTTTCTTCTTCCCCCACCTGCAGAAACCCTACCTCCACCTCCTTCACCCATACCACCACCAGAGCCATCATCACCACCATCTCCCTACCCTGCCATCATCATCAAACGCACCAGTAGTACCTGCTACCCCTCTCTACCTCGAGTTATCTCTTTCTTAGCTTCTACCAACTCTAGAAGCTAATTTAGAGATGACTAGAAGCTAGGGTTATCCAACAACCATGCATGGCGTTCTCAGAGGCGATTGACAGAAGAGGAAAGCGATTCAGAGACGTGGGTGAGAGGTGATTTAATTTAATTTCTATTTTAAAGAATTTTAGGGTTTTGGGAAAGTTTTCATGTATAAATAGAAGATGAAGAAGATGTTTTAGGGTTCATGCCTGGATTAGCCAGAGCAGCAATTAGATTTAATTTGTGTTCATTTTTATTTTAATGTTTTAATTGAAGTTGCTAGGGTTTCACTGAAACCCTAATTCACTATGGTGATTTCAACTCTGCTTGAATGTTCTTGAGAGCTTAAATTATAGATACAACTTCAATTCTAATACCCAATACTTTACTCTCACAATGGATATCTTGTATCCATTGTAGTTAGACTACAACTGTGTTGTTGTATTGCAGCTCAAGCCTTAGAACTAGATGCTAATTCCCTTGACTGTTGTGCTTAATTAGACAACCAAAGTGCTCCTGGTTAGTTCCTTAGTCAATATTGAAGTATCACTAGGAGAAACTCCTAAGATAGGTGGTAGAAGTGACAAGCTTCACTTATCTGGTATAGGAACAAGAACTCAACTTAGTTGAACACACTATAGGAATCAGAGGTGGATTTGAAGACCTAGCAATCCTTTACTCTCACTGTTTACCTTAGTTTAGAGTCACTTCAGTTCAAACTCAGCCGTATCGGCAACAAAACCACAATATTGTTCTGTCACTTTTGAAATCAGTTTAGGAAGCCATAAGATCACTTTAAGCACACCCATTTCTCTGTGGGATCGACCCGTACTTGCCGCGTCTCCGATAGACGCCGTGCACTTGCGGTTTATAACATGTAGGCACATAAATATAAACATCTTTAAAGGCCTACCACCCAATCTCGCCAGGTTGTTTTTCTCTCTCGGTTCGTTTAGAACTACTGTTTTAAATTTGCTCCACCTATTCCATTGCTGGAGGAGTTCATAAATAAATTTGGGAGAGAAATAGTAAAATGAAAAATGAAAGATTGTATTATTATTAGCTTTTAATTTCTTATTTTGATAAGATGCAAGCACCTCAAAACAGCCTGGCTAAATTGGGGCCTATGCCACTTAATTGGGGCATATAGCTACATGACAAAATAGGGTCATTAACAAAAAATTCTAGAAACCCCTTATCCACTATTTATGTTAATGCCTAATACGCCCTTGTTAATTTAGTGATAATTCGGATAATTAAATCATGTTTAATCAAGTTAATCCTGAAATTAACTTTGATTAATGCATAATCAACACTTGTAAAAAATTTAACTTTTTTTTCAAAAGACTCTACCCAGAATCGGTTAATGTTAGTGCCTTTGTAAACCGATTCTGGGTTGAGTTTATGCAGAATGACGATGTAAATCCAGAATCGGAGTTTAATTAATACACACATAAACCGATTTTGGGAATTGGTGTTTACATAAGTCCTTATAATCCGATTATGCCTTACTTTCATAAACAAAATATTGATTACATAGTTTAGGAAATTAGCGCACTACATATATATGATTCAGTATGGGAATTCTAGAATTTGACACATCAAATGCTCGTCAATGAACCTCCAAGCACGTCCGTACAACGTCGTATATTCTTTGTGGTGAATGAACTTAGTTTCCCCATTACGGATTCTCCATAGCCCGTTGAAACGTTCCAGCTGAAATTCAATGAATTCTTAAATGTTAGTATGTGAACTTTTGACATAGGTATAAAAATGATCGCATTACTCACTTTTTCCCTAAGAGGAGCTCGTGGATGATAGTCGTACACCATATTTCTAACTTTTACGTACTCTCGCATTGCACCTTTAATGTATTGGAATCGAAATGCCAAGTCTCTCCATTTGCGGTTATTGGGATTCCCGGTACGCCCGTAAAAGAACTCTTTAACTCTCTTCCAAAACATTGAATAGATTTCATTCAAACGTTCACGGAACGCATTAGCAAATGATTTAACGAGACACAAATCTTCATACGGTTCCCATTCCATTTTCTAGGCTAAGTGTGTGATATGGGAGTGGCTGAAAGAGGTTGTCCTTATATAGATAAGGACTCAACGGCTATTTTTTTCAAATTCAAATCCAACAATCGGAGTTTAGGTATGTCCACATAGTCCGATTGTGTCCTAACAAAATCATATAAAATATGCCTCTCATCAATCGGGCTTTTGTAATGCACATGTAATCCGATTCTTGGCTTCAAAAGTTACAAGAGTTTTCTTCACAGAAATCGGATTACATGTATGTACATGTAAACCGATTCTTGGCTTCAAAAGTTACAGGATTTTTCTTCATGACAATCGGATTTTATAAAGGTACATGTAAACCGATTCTGAAACTGAATCTCTGGGAAACTGTCAGAATCGGTTTACATATGGTTACATGTAATCCGATTCGATCAAAAAATGCCGTAATCCACGCATTTTTGCAAACACCAACAATTTTAGTTGGTTATTTTATCGCGTCTTGGACAAACACCAACAATTTTCAAAAGAAACCAGATTAAGTTATTCATAAACTAGGAATATAATCAAACATAATTCGACAATAAGTTTAAGACAAGACATAAGTTTTGACTCCATAATTATCCATAGTTAAAGACATAAACATGAATATAACCATTCATTCATGAACATCCCCATCACAACCACGACCACTACCACGACTACGTCCACCACTACCACGTCCACCGCGTCCTCGTTTACCAGGTTGGGCGCTGCTCGATGCACCTTCAGACATCTTTTTTTTTTTTTTTTTTTTTTTTTTTTTTTTTGGGGGGGGGAGCTCTTCCTCTAAATCTTTGGCTCATCCTCCTTCTTTAGCTCGGTAATGAACTTCGCATCATTTGGAGTTATCGTCATTTCGCCAAACGGAAGATGCAAAGTATCCGTTTCCCCGTAATATCTCTCGGCAAAGGCGGAACAAAGAGGTTTGTCGTAACCAAGGTCCAAATTCTCGACCGCAGGTATCAACCCCGTAGAATTGACTAGATCGATTACTTCCGGAACTTCTCCAGCGGTTGATTCTATTGCTTGCAGTGGCCATTTACTCATCATACTCACTGGCGTTCCTGGCTTCATAAGATGAACGACATCCTTGTAATCCTATAAAACAAAACAAACCCGATGGACAACAATCAAAACACTACACGGATAATAATTTTTATGTTACATAGCATAAGGTTTAGGTACTTACTATGGTATGGCAAACGACGACGACCCAACTGTCTTTGTACCCCCATAACATTTGTCCTACATCACCTGGTAACCCGTAAACGCGATCCTTAGGGCCGCGAGGAAACATCTTCAGCGGGTCGGGCATGTGGTCACCTTTTTTCTTCTTTGGACCGTCTTTCTTCTTACCATCTGTCTTACCTTGTTCTTGAGCGTCTCCTCATTGGACTTGTTCTTGAACTTCTCCTATCTCTTCATCAACTTGCTTCTCACTTTCTTCTTCATCACTTTCTTCCTCACCTTCTTCTTCATCACTTTCACTTTCATCACTTTCTTCTTCAACACCTTTCTTGCCACGACTATCTTCATCACTTTCACTCTCATCACTTTCTTCTTCAACACCTTTCTTCTTCAACACCTTTCTTGCCACGACTATCTTCATCACTTTCACTCTCATCACTTTCTTCTTCAACACCTTTATTGCCACGACTTTCTTCTTCTACATTCATCTCCTCCTCACCACCTTCTTGTTCAGTAGGTGTATCAGAATCAGATTCTTCATGTGTTGGTTGCTCCGCTGGAGGTGATGGGTCATTGATGCTGATTCCTTTGGCTTTACTCCCCTTGGCCCTTCGGTGGGAAGCATTCAAATTTTGACCGTCTATTCGACGAGGTCCCAAAGCCTTAGGAGAAGGAAGGTCATGTTTCCTCTTATATTTCTTTTTGGCTTGCTTTTATTGGTTGCCCTTGTTTGGCCTGTAGAATACGGAGTTAAGCGACAAGCAACAATTTTTTCCAAGTCAAGGTACACAATCGGTATACACGATACATATATAAAGTCTGATTCCTAACATAATAAAACCAACAGTCGGATTTTTTAAGTGCTAATGTAAACCGATTCTGGTAATCGGTCTTCTCGATATACATATAAAGTCCGATTATTGACTAAGCATATAAGAATTCAAAGGCTACACAATCGGTTTTTGTGAACACATATGTAATCCGATTCTAACGAAAAAAAGTTACAGAAAAAACGGTTATCCCTACCAATAACTGAATCAGGCTACTTATACACTAACGTTCTCCGATTCCTATTCACATGCAGAACAATCGGTTTATGTGAGCAAGAACATAAACCGTTTCTAAACATAATCGGTTTACTTTTACACTAACATAATCCGATTCTGTAAAACCCAGAAAATTTTGATTTCAATAATTTTGATTTCTAAGCGATTGCATGTTACTAAAACCTAGTTTAGAGGATTGGGTTGATAGAAAAGTACCTGATTCGACCCATTTCCTTCTCTTGTGCGATACGAGAGGCTTCGGATTCCTCGAGCACTTCCTTCGTTTTCTTTCGAATCACTTCAACAATTCCGGGATCGTTTTCACTAGAATAATTCCTGTTAGTAGCATACTTCATTCTTGTTGATGGTTTCAACATTTTATAGAAGAAAGAAAACGATTAATCGATTTTGGATCGTCGATAATCGTCGATTTTTGGTTTCAAAAAAATGAAAAAAGAGGGAGTAGAAGAGATAAAGAATCGGTTTATGAGATCGAAATGAAAACTGATTTTAGTTTTAGGTTTATTATTAAGATTTGATGGGGGTAATTGATAAGGTCATATATGGAGCCAATGTCGGTATATATAGCGGACTTTGAGGGCAAAGTCCCATTTAAGGAGGGTGGAATGATAAGACCACGTTTTATGGAACATGTCAACGATGTTGACCCGATGCGTCACTCAAGCATATTTGGCATATATGATCCTTTATACGGGTCAAGTCTCTCAAGATTGTGGAAGCCACCTTGGATAGCATGTGAAGGACGCAACGAGCACCCAAGTCCAATGGAGGCACAAGGCATTGGATAAGCATAAATTATCCAATGATAAGGTCATATATGGAGCCAAAGTCCGCTATATATACCGACATTGGCTCCATATATGACCTTATCAGTAATTTAGTAATATTAATATTTTTTAGAGGGTAATTTTGGTAGTTTGCTTTAAATTTAGGCCAAATGCTTCTGGATTTTATTGGCTATTTTAGCTTGACAACAAGAAAATCATAAACTAAGAAATTATCATCTTAAGTCTGGATAAGATTACTTGGATAGTGATTTGAATTCCTTTCCACTTTTGTTAACTCATGCATTCCTCTAAACTTGACAAGGAGACGGAATTGCACGAGAGATAATGTGGCTATCCTTGCTTATGCTCCGGATTCTTGTGCGTAGAATCCTTTTAGGATCTACCATCTACGACTAAGTGAGGTGATTCTCTACGGGGAAATGATAAAAATATTTCATACGAAGGTCTAGTACGGCAAGAGCGTCAGTGCACGCTTGATTCATGAATGCTTGAAGAAGAAAAAAGTGACATTTTGGGCTCACCGTCTGATCTGATAGGCTGGTGATATGAATCATATGATTCCGATCCCTTTCCGTTTGCTATAATTGTGTTGTCTCGTATTGGATGGGATGCGATAGAAGTAAGGAGGCTCTTCGAGATCTTCGAGATATGTATAACGACATTAACTTATATCGAGAATGCTTTTGTTTCTAGTAAAAAACATTGTAGTAAAAAGTAGAAACATGTATCGCCCGCACGTGAACAAACAAAGATACTTTAGATTCTGTTTCCTTCGAGAACAACCGTGTGCGTTTCTTTCTATCTAAGCCATTCGATTTTCAGTAGATGGGAGATCCATTACTAGATTCTGCTTAAGATGGGAACGCAGTTCTTGGAAATGTTTTATAGGTTCAAGTCGTAAGTGACGGTTGTGTTTTGTTTTTGCATGCATGGGTAGAAACCTAATTACTGTATAAAGATACCGACAAAGGGGAGACTAACAGCAGTTTCTATGGTAATGTTTTAACTTAAAATTTCGTTGAGCCACGTGGATGGTCAAACGGGTTTCTTCACTATGGTAAAGCAGTAAAGCAGGACAAAATGAACAGATTTGGTTTTCTACGGCCCCACTAGTATTTCTTTTTAATATAAAATGCTTTGTAGGATAAAATTAAAATATAAAATATAATATTTTGGTAAGATAAAATAGGATGAAGTGAGATAAAGTGAGATAAAATAGGATAAAAAGTAGTAAAATAATTTTTGGGAATCGTGAATTGTACTTGGCGTTGAAGGAAGAGTCGTTGGCGTTGAAGGAAGAGTCTCTGGCGTTGAAGGTAGTGCCGCGGATTTTTGGCACCATCGCCCGATGTATCATCAATCGCGCGCTTGATCCTCCAACTCAATGTTCAAAGCATCAGATTCGTTGATTTGAACATCCATTTTTCATGTTTGTTCATTCCATAATGGGAGCAAAATGAACAAACTTGGTGTTTGTTCATTCCATAGGAACTGCTGACACAACAAGAGCCAAGAGCCCGAGAGACACATATGACATTCCCAACGACCACCACCAGGAGTACATGTTAGAGATGTTGTAACTCATTCACTAGTGTCTTTAATCTTTACCGCGGAAGAAAATTGCGTTACCAGGGCATAAGAATGCTAGTTTTGCGTCGTATTTACATCTTATTAATGTCAAGTGGTACTCCTCCTTCCTTGTCTTGATCAATTACCACTTCTTCTTTGATTACTGTACTGCTACTTCTTCTACTTTCACTACTACTTGATGAAGATTCACAAAACTCAATCTTTCCTCGTTCTGATTTTCCAATGTGGGTTTCTCATGAATTTCTTCAGCATTTTCAATGGTAATGTTGTAATTTTGATTCGAAAGAGAATCATCAAAGTGAGGATTTATATTATAAGAACGCGTGGAAATAATTTTACGATTCAAATGCAATCTAATGTAGTTGTGTGGGTGCTTATGAATGCCGTCATGCTCGAAATCGTGAGATGTGCCGAGTGTAGAGAATGAACAAGAAGAATGATAATGAAATGTACTAAATTTTCCATTTTAGTATATTAGCGGGTAAAGGGTAGATAGGTTAATTTCGAGCTTCACCCGTCACCCTACCCGCTTGACGGCGGATAAGAAATCTCTAACCGTCACCCGGTGGGATGTGTCTCGCTGTTTGTTCCCTGTGACATAAGAGTGCTAGTTTGTCCCCAGTAAACCACATAGCTTAACTTTTCACGGATCTTCAATTCAATAAAAACAGAGTTAAAAAAAATTTTAAAAAAATTATAATTTCCACGGTTCATAATAGCGGATGTGTTCGAAATGTTTCTGTCTTTTATGAATTTTGATACACGGACAAGCGATCTGATATCTCCAATTACCAAGGTCGAAGAGTCGGGTAAAGCTACAAATAAGTAGATATATATTTCGGGAAATCTAATGGCCTTGAATAGCTGTTATAGCATTAGAGTGGGTATAGTTAAAATGCCTGGCGTCATTAGGGGCGACCCTGAAAGAATTAGGGGCGACTAAATAAGACAAAATAAGTTGAAAATACTTATATGTCCCTTCACAATCGGTAGTTTAGAATATAGTTATATCTACCGATTACTAGTTTGTTTAAGAATGGGTTATTGCCATAATCGGTAGAATACTCACATATCATATCTACCGATTGTTAAAGTAGAAAAACTCAATTTTATCTGTTTTGAAAAAATGAAGGGAAATGTAAGTAAAGGTCCCAGTATTAGCACCCGATTTACAAAAAGGTCACACTGCTACAAACCATTAACAGATTGGTCCTACTTCCGTTAAAGACATGGTTATGTCACTGGGGCCCGCAGGGTCAGAGTTAATTGGGCTCGCCAGTTTACGAGTTTGCCCTTGACCCGAGTACAGTAGATCTGACACCGTACATCTTATTCTCGTAGCAATCTCGAGATGATACAGACGGACAGAGATTGAAGTAGCAGATGAAATTCTGTAACAGTTTAGGGTTAGGGTAAACTCATATTCTCTTCGTCTCCGCCCATCTCTCTCTAAAAGCTCTGCAAAAATGGAGATTCACTCCAAAACTTGAGTGAATCCCTGGTTTCGATCGCAATAGTTGCTCACCCATTACGCTGGTAGTGTATATGGTGTTTAGCAGTAAGATGTGAAGATTTTTAAACAAAGAATTATACTGGTTGTAGTTTGTCGGTGGTTTTCTTATAGAATTTCATCGACATGTACTCGGCGATCATGAGGTTGGTAATCACAACCATATTCTGTCAATTTCCATTAACTAAATCTAATTTGGCGATTTTTTTTTTTTTTTTTTTTTTTTTTTGCAAAACCCTAATTTCTGAATTTCGAAAATTTTTACAGACAATTTTAGTAAACCCTAATTAGTGAAATTGGGTATGTTATCTGTTACTACTTTCTGGTGTATTGAATTTGATTATGTGTATGTGTAGGAAATATGTGAAGAATCCAGTTAGAAGCTTTAGGGTTGAAGAATCACATACAAATAAGGTTAGGTTTTTTGATAACATAAGTGTGGATTCTGGTGGATTGGAAGGTTTTAGTGATACAGTTCATGCTGCATACCAGTTACCACCTATTAAGAAGGTTAATTTGACATGGTTTAGTGACCCAGACCCTTTCTATATTGGTAGTAATGATGAATTCTTTGAAATGTGGGATAAAGGAGTGGTTGAAGATGATGGGTATATTCATCTTTACATGAATGTTACCAACAAGAGAGTTCCTCTTAGTGATGAATGCCCTTCATCTTCTTGTCTGTCAGTTTCAAAGAGTTTTTTTTCAACACCTGAGAAGGTGCAGAGTACATCAAGAATTCACATTGAGAGAGGTGCAAAAGACCAGTCAGTATTGACCCATCTCTTTTTTTAACACCTAAGAAGAGATACATATATAGTAAATCTCCTGAGCTACTAAGAAGAAGTCCTAGGCTGGTGCAGAAGTCAATTGCTGCAGTCACTGGTAGTGTTAATGGTAAGAAGCTATTTGTTAATGTGGATGATGATGACAATGGAGTTGAAGAAATATCAGTTGAATCAAGACAGGCTGAGTTGGAGTATGAAAACATACAACTCACAAATACTGAAGAAGATATGTGTCATCCCATTGATGACTGTAGAAGTCCAGTTGCTGATGATGTAGAAATGGGTATAGAAGTGTACACTGAGTTTGTGAACAACTACTTTGGGGGATTAGACTCTTTTGATTACTTACATCCACAACTGTATAAGGAAAAGGGAAATGCAGGTATGATTTCAATCTCTCTGTTTTTTTATTAAATGCATTTGAACTTGTATGCATTTTAACTTGACTGCATCATAACTTGTCTGCATTTAAACATGTGTGTCTGTATTTTATGTTGTAGATGAAGCCCACAATGACAAGAGTGGTGGTGTTGGTGAAGAGTGTGACCCAAAAGGAAAAGAAATAGCTGTTATACCATCTGATACTGATAGTGCTGATAGTTCTAGTAGCTGTGATTCTGAAGATGAAGATGGTACTTTATCAGTCCAAGGAGTTGTAGAGGATGAGGGGCAGAAAACAGTTTGGGTAAGTCAGTATGAGAAAGTTTGGGGGCCACATGTAGAAGCTGCTGAAAGAACATGTGGTTTTGATGATGACACTGGAGATGCTGAGGAATTTTTGGATGTTGGTACAATGTTTGTGGGGATGGAGTTCATGGACAAGAAAGACTTTAAGAAGCACTTAAGGGCTTATGCAGTGAACAAGAAGTTTCAGTACAAGTTGAGGCCCAATGACAATGAAAGGATCAAGGTTAATTGCAAGTATAACAAATCTCAAGGCTGTAAGTTTTTTATTTATGCAAGTGTGAGAACAGGAGAACCTACTTTCATACTCAGAAAAATGAACTTGGAGCATACATGTGTGACTGAAGGTGTAACCATAAACAGTACAGCAAATGCAGAATATGTAGCACAGTTTTTGTATGATAAGCTGAAGAAGGGAGACCCAATGCCAAGTCCTTTCAATTTACAAGACCAATTCCACACTACTCATAATACTAGTGTTCCTTATCATGTGGCTTGGAGAGCTAGAACTCTGACACTTGAAAGAGTAAATGGCAGTTATGATGATTCTTACAGACTTGTTCCAGCCTTTTGTGATATGGTGGACAAAACCAACCCCGGTTCTTTGACAAACTACACATTTGGAAGGTGAGTTGCAAATTTACATAGTTTATAGATGTAAAATTGTATTTATTTTTTCACTTTATTTTTGCTTATTTTTTACTCTGAAAATAAACATTGATGGAAATACTTGTTTTATTGCAGTGTTGATGGATGCTTTGAGTCAATGACCATTGCCTTTGCAGCACCACTCAAAGGTTTTCATGAAGGTTGCAGAAATGTGATAGGTTTTGATGCTTGCCATTTGACTAGAAAGCATGGTGGCTGTTTGATGGCTGCAACAGCTCTGGATGCAGACAATAGAGTTGTCCCTTTGGCTATAATGGTAACTAGGAATGAAATTGGTGAGAATTGGCACTTGTTTATGAAAGCTTTGAAGCCATATATTATCAACCATCCTAGGGGAAAGCTGACTTTTATCTCAGATAGACAAAAAGGGTTGTTAGAAACCATTACTGAATTATTTCCAGATCATAACCAAAGATACTGTTTCAGGTAAATGTTAGTTTGTAAAATTGAATTTGAATAATTTAGTTGGTTAGTTATATTTTCCAACTAAATAAACTTGTTGTGTGTTCACCTGCAGGCATATGTATGCAAATTTCAAGAAGTATTATAAAGGTACAAAGCTACATAACCTGGTTTGCAATGCTGCACAATGTTACAAAGAAAGACATTGGAAGGTTAGTATTATGCTGCACTACTCTTCTTTTTTTTTTGTTATTTGAGAATTGTTTTGATATGGTTAATAATTTTATATTTATTTTAATCACCAGGCCCACATGGATGAACTTGTGAAGCTGTCTCCAGCAGCAGAAGAATATATGATGAGGGAAAAACCACAACAATGGTCTAGGGCCTTCTATGACCAATCTACTTCCTCAGAGCACACCAACATCAACTTCTGTGAGTCCTTCAACAACATGGCTGGCCCAATGAGAGACAAGCCAATTTGTACCCTTGGAATGATGTATGGTCAACTCATTATGGGTATGTTTTACAAGAGAAGAGCTGAGGCTGATAAGTTGGAGCTTGGAACCTTTGTGCCAGAAGTTATGAAGTTGATAAAGAAGATGGAGAAATGCACAACTCACCTGAGACCAAATGGAGCAGTATTTGGCAAGTTGTATGAGGTGAAGAACATTGAAACTAATGCTCTGTTTCAAGTTGACATTGTTGACAAGGCTTGCAGTTGCATTCAGATGCAACTTAGAGGAATCCCTTGCATACATGCTGTATGTGTTTTGATGGATATGAGGATCAATTGGGCTGAGTGAGTTTTCTTGCCTTTTTTGCAAATTTTGTGTACTTTGTCATTTATAATGTGGTTGCAATCTAGTTGAACCAAGTCATTAATAACATTGTTATCTTTTGTTGGTGGCAGATATTGTGACCAGTGTTATCTGGTTGATGCTTTGAGAGCAACTTATGCTCCTGAGATGGGTTTATTACTGGGCAGAGAAGATTGGGATGAGGTAAGCACCAACTTTGCCCTTATTTACTCTCTTTTTTATCCTTTGCTTTGTCCTTTTATGTAATTTTTACTGTTATGGAATCTTTCACTTTATGACAAAGTATTTCTTTAATATTTCTTTAATAATTAGGGTTTGCTTCCACTACTTATTGTCCTGTTTCATTTCCTATTTCCTTATCTCTTTCTTTCTTTCTCTTTTGTTTCTTTGTGCATCCACAAGGCTTAGTTATGAGACCTCCTATTGATATCAGAAAACCAGGGAGACCATGTAAGAAAAGAAAGAGAGCTTATGATGAAGGTCACACTGAGAAGAAGGTTAGAAGTTGTACAAGGTGTAAGACAATTGGGCACAACAGGAGAACATGTGCTGGTGCACCTGTTGGATCTAATCCAAAATCTAAGAGGCAAAGAACTATGGTTGAAGGAGGATCTCACTCTACTTCGTATCCAGATCCACATGAGCTTAGTACTGGTAGGAGAGGCAGAAAGGAAACAAGAGGAAGAGGAACTGCTTTAACATCTGCTGCTGCTGCTTCAACATCTGCTGCTGCTGCTGCATCATCATCTCAACCTACAGATACTTCTGCTGCTGGTGCATCATCATCAACAAATGAAGGAGGTAGAGGCTCAAGAGGTGGTAGAGGCTCAATAGGTGGTAGAGGCAGATCTGGAAGTACAGTACAGGTGCAACAAACACTATCACAGAGCATTGCAGGTGTTGGTGGGTTAAGTCAAACACTAACTCAAACTTTCACAGTGCCAAAGGTTACAGTTCCTGCTGCTGCTACTCAATAAGTTTGGTTCTTGATTATGTACTTCCATGGACACAGTTTATGTTATTAAAACTAGCTACTTCTTTTGTTACTGCATCTGTTTGCAGAAGTATGACTCTTAGTTTATGTTATGGATTGTTGAACTGACTTATGTTATGTTGTGGTGTTAATATATGTTAATATTTAAGTTATGTTAATATTCTAGATTATTTTGATGCTTTCAGACAACATGAAATTTTCTTTTTATTTATACTGTTAGCTCATTACATTTGTAGATCTCCTATTTGTTTGCATAATTCTGCCATTTTCAGGGATGTATGTTTTACATTGTCTTTTGGTGCATTGGACAACATCAGATAGCCATTGAAAATCAAGACATTTGGAGCATTTGAGGTAAGCAATGTTATAGTTGTGTGCATTTTGGCAGAAACAAAGCATCACAGTTCCCTTACACTTCTTTTTCTTGCATGGTTGTTGCTTCCATGGACAGTTGTTGAGCATATGGCTCTTGTCACCACAAGCAAAGCAGGAATGTGGAGTTGGGAGCTGCACTTTCATTGCTCTTTTTGGGATTTTGGCATCTGCAAACCACTCAAAGTATGAGCATACTGAGCATCTCAAGAACTTCTCATCATAATTTTCTTCAGTTTGAGCTTTCAACAGCTTTCTCACTCCACTGCAAGGTACATTTTTACACCTTGAATATATCCATGGACAATCAATAGGATCATGCATTCCAATATCACATAAACAACAAATTACATTGATGCTGCTTGAACCATCAACTATGCTGCTGCTGCTGCTTGCCTCTCTTGAATTGTTGCACCATTCACTTATACCTCCACCCATTTTTGGTTTGAACATGTTATCTGTTATGTCTGTTGGTTACAAAATATTGAAAGCAGAGTATGATTGTGTGCAGGTATATAAAGAAGAGTGAAAATCATACCGTTGGGAACGGTCTGATTTACTGGCCACATATTTGCTGCCACGTCACTGGATTGCCACGTCACTGGATTGCTGGATTGCCACGTCAGATCAGGCTAACTATGGTTAAAATGGGTTGAGTTAGGTTTGAGGGCATTTTGGGAAAACTTGACATCGTTTTTTCAAATTCTGTTATGTCGCCCCATGTATGACTCCTTTGTAACTCATTTATAAAAGTATGATGCAATTGTAAACGATTTACAAAAAGTATGACCTTTTTGTAAATCGCCCAAAAATGAATTTGGGGCAACCGTCTATAATGGGTAGCAAATGAACATCATGTGACTACCGATTGTAATTGCCGACCCAACCTTTGAACGATTATGACGCCGCTCGTGTAGGTGGTGGTGGTGATTCTGATAATCAAACTCTCCAGCATATGGCCCCAATTAGGTTTTCTATCATTTTATGTGTTTATGTTGCTTCAATTTGACGAATCCATGAAAATAAGTTCTAGGGTTTTCGGTTATTTCCCAGAATCGGTAGTTAGATCTAAACTTTATCTACCGGTTGTGTCCATTTTCTAGGGTTTTCGGTTACATCGACCATAATCGGGAGTTAATGTTTATAGATTACTTCCGATTATACAAAGTTGTTTGCCACTGAACCATAAAACTGACATAATCGGTAGCTAAGTTATTTGCTGCCCTATGATTGTAACATAGAATTATAACATGTAGGGACACACAATTGGTACCCAGAATCGGAAGATACTATAGTATTTGTCTTCCGATTGTGTATAATCGGGAGACATGTTAACTCCATGTTATGGTAGTTCCCAAATTCGAAAAACTTGAGATTTTTTCAAATATCAATTTTGGGGCAACTCTATAATCGGGAGACATGGTAACTAAATACCTTCCGATTGTAGGTTTTCCCAAATTCGAAAAACTTGAGATTTTTTCAAATATCAATTTTGGGGCAACTTCATAATCGGGAGACATGGTAACTAAATACCTTCCGATTGTAGGTTTTTTTCAAAATAACAAAGCTTTCAAACTACATATGTACACAATAACCTACGATTATCCTAACATCTACCGATTACGAAATTAAACTACCTTGTAGTTTTATCTACCGATTATGGAGGGTATAATTGCCATTTCGAAAAATCACCGATAATGGATAACTTAATTTTAGGTTTGGGTGACCCTATTTTGTCTTATTAGTCGCCCCTAATTCTTTCACGGTTGCCCCTAATGACGCCAGGTTAAAATGGGATCCATTATTTTTGTCTCAGTCGGTATATATTTTTAGGATTTCTACTAAAGCGAATCTAGCATTTATATTATACGGAAAATGGGTCATTCTTCCAAATATTTTTAAAACATGGTTCTAATGGACGAGTAAAAATTAGTATGGGTGAAATGGACACAAAAAAAAATAGCAAGAATGAAACTAGATTCATCCTGACTTAAACTTAAAAAAGAGTGAGGATGAAACTGGATGCATCTTGATGTAAATTAAAAATAAGAAAAAGTATTTGAAAATGGGTAGGATGAAACTTTTTACATCCTGACTATTTTTACATTCTCATCCATTTAAACATTATCAAATTTTACATGTATTTTTAGCCCAAAAATTATTGATTTTGATCTTTTTAACCAATTTTGTGTATATTATATACTGCTTTTATTATGTTAAGGTAACTTTTGGAACTACACATAGCTTCACAACAATCACAGCTCAGCTGAGAGATGTCGATAATAATTCGTGAATGTGGTCCTTTCATGAGTATTCCCTCTCTATATCTCTGGATCATCACGGGTCCTTCATGGGTAACATATATGTACATACAGTGAATTAATGGGCATAGTAGAAGGAATTAATGAGAATAGACAAGAAATGCTGGTTTAAATTTTGTTTTGACATAAAGATGTCAAACACGCATCAATAAAATAATAATAATACGGGGAGATGGTACAACACCACTACGCCAGCTGTATATGGCCTTACGTACGCAATTCAAACTAGGCTGAGACTGAGTTACCATTTGATTTGCCCATGCATATAGACATCCAATCCAAAACGCACCAGCTGTATTTTACTCTCGCTCTATAACTAAAGAGACTCAAGTTTGGCAGCACTGCTAATTGGGGTGCCTTACAATTGGGGAAGGCGTCAAAATAGTATAGTTTGTCTAGGTACAATTTGCCAAATTACCAAATTACATAAGACTTTTTAGTTTATCACTAGGTATCACGCCGGCCGCAGGCCGGCGCTCAACCTCTCGTTGATTTTAGAAAAATTGTTCTGAACTTATATAGCTTAAAGTATAATATAGCTAAACAATATTTAAAGTTTATATTAATTAAAGATTTAATACCTAAACAATAATGGAATTGAACATTAACTGAAAATAGTCGGGAGCAAAACCTTTTTAGAGTATTGTTTATTGTTTGGTCGATCGATCGAGATCACGAAGAGCGTGTTTAATTAGTTGGACCACAGTAGCCAGATAAGGGGCCGGGGCCTACGGCCCCGGCGGTGGAGAAAATTTAAGGGCAGGTGTCGTGCCCCAATATTTAGTTGGTCGTATCATATTATAGTGTGTTAGTTAGTTGGGTCACAGTAGCGTTTTTAATTAGTTGGACCGTATTAGCCGGATAGAGGGCCGGGGCCGTAGGCCCCGGCGGTGGAGAAAATTTAAAGGTAGGTGTAGCGACCCAATATTTAGTTAGTCGTATCGAATTATAGTGTGTTAGTTAGTCGGGTCACAGTAGCGTTTTTCATTAGTTGGACCGTAGTAGCCGGATAGGGGGCCAGGGCGGTGGAGAAAATTTAAAGGCAGGTTTAGTGCCCCAATATTTAGTTGGTCGTATCATATTATAGTGTGTTAGTTAGTCGGGTCACAGTAGCATTTTTAATTAGTTGGACCGTAGTAGCCGGATAGGGGGCCGGGGCCTACGGCCCCGGCGGTGGAGAAAATTTAAAGGCAGGTGTAGTGCCCAAATTTTAATTGGTCGTATCTTATTATAGTGTGTTAGTTAGTCGGGTCACAGTAGCGTTTTTAATTAGTTGGACCGTAGCGGTGGAGAAAATTCAAAGGCAGGTGTAGTGCCCCAATATTTAGTTGGTCGTATCATATTATAGTGTGTTAGTTAGTCGGGTCACAGTGGCGTTTTTAATTAGTTGGCCCGTAGTAGCCGGATAGGGGGCCGGGTCCTACGACCCGGCGGTGGAGAAAATTTAAAGGCAGGTGTGTTAGTTAGTCCTATCTATAATAGTCGGGAGCATATTTAGTTGGTCGGGTCATAGCATAACGGTCCCACTATTTTGTTGGTCGTGTCGTATTATAGTGTGTCAGTTAGTCGGATCACAGTAGCGTGTTTAATTAGTTGGATCAAATTAGTCGGATAGGCCGGGGTGGTGGAGAAAATTTAAAGGCAGATGTAGTGCCCACATTAAAATTAGTTGGTCGTATCATATTATAGTGTGTTAGTTAGTCAGGTCATTGTAGCGTGTTTAATTAGTTGGATCATAGTAGCCGGATAGGCCGGGGCCTACGGCCCCGATGGTGGTGAAAATTTAAAGGAAGATGTAGTGCTCACATCTTACTGTGTTAGTTGGTCCTGTCTATAATAGTTGGGAGCATATTTAGTTAGTCGGGTCATAGCAGAACGGTCCAAGTATTTAGGTGGTCGTGTTATATTATAGTGTGTTAGTCGTGTCACAGTAACGTACATATAATTAGTTGAATCATAATAGCCGGATAAGGCCGGGGCAAGATGAGAATTACAACTTCTCCATTTGCTTATTTTTTAATATAGTTCCCTCGATAAGGTCGGAACCTTTGAGACCCATGGTTTTATTGGTCTGCTCAAATTAGTGCGAACATATAACCACCCTTTAGATTCTCTTAAAATTAATATTTCGCATTAAGGGTTGAGGATTCCCACATGCTAAAGCTCATTGTTTTGAAATAATGATGGTCAGGCTCTCCGGTCTCTTCGGATTTCCCCACATGATAATGCCCATTGTTCAAAAAAATCATTCAGCAGTACTAAAAGAAAAAGGACTATTATATTTAGCAGTTATCCCCCTTACATTGGTCTATCCTAATGTTGTATTTGTTTAATAGTTAGAAGCAAAATTAGTACTTGTAGCAATGCTGATGTTATCGCCTGCTCCTACTCAAAATCAGAGTCATGTGGTCCCAACTCCCACATTAGTGTCTTCCACCACCAATCCAAAACCCGACTGTCTTATTCAACTACACCACTTCTAGTGAAGTCCTTACAGGAGGCAATATGCGCTGTTAAGAACTGTTAAGAAAGTTATAGTTACAGAGGTTTTGAGTACTACAAAAGTTTATTAATTTACAGAAGCTTATTTGATTGATCAAAATAACTCCTCTACCCCCAGTTCACTGCACTTCAAAGAATGACAAATGTAGTCAAACATCACTAAGAAACAGCAGTTCTAAAAATTGTAACTAAAAAGATGACATGTCAATTTTAAGTTGACCTTGTCTTGACATGGTATGTCAATTTGAAACTTTATATGTGCCTGACATGCGTGTCGAATAGCATATCTTACTGTAAAATGGTATTCCAATATAAAAAGAGGATATTTAAGTTGTCTAGCTTACTGATAAGCTGAAAGATCTCTTACCATTTTGTAAGAATTCGATGTAGTTGCAGCTCCTTGATATTCGACTGTAAGAGAGCCACGGTTGCTCTTCTAACTGCCTCATAAGGCTAAGGAGAGTTGCACACCTACCTGTAGACATTGAATCTTTAATTAGCTATTGAATCTTTAATTAGCTATTGATGTCGTTCCATAAATGCTTCATTAATCAGTCGTACAATGTTCGAGAATCTTATTCCAAATTTGTACATTCAGTTGTTCGTCGACAATAATTTGACAGTGCCAGCATCCATCCTTGTATCTCTGCAGCCAATTTCTCATATTTTGTGCTCCTTCATGAAATACACTCACACACAATGCAATGGTAAGAACAACTATCGAACATGATCTGTTTTTCACATGGAAGCTCTAGTACCTCTATTGAGTATAGCTGGTCAGCTACGTGGAAACTTTCAACTGAAAAATCCAAATCAACTTAAGACCAATACCACCAACCTTCTTCTTTTCCAGGCTCATCTGAAACTGTAATTACGGCGAGTCTGTAATTTGATTTTGAAGAACACAAAGTACCAACCAACAGAAAACAACTAACTTCTTCTAATTTGAAGAATCTATTATCTTCTCATTAAAGAACTTATGAAACGAAAAACAAAAAAAGTGAAGATGATAAAGGTACCCAGAGTGATGGAACAAATTATTTATATATCTTTAATGACTAAGCAAAGCCCCTCTGCATGCAGCTCTGCGTGTCCCCGGTCCATGATGCGTCTGTCGTGGATTTCTCAGTTGCTCATAGATAATTTTTCATCTCCTCATCGACACTATTCCCATTCTTCCATGGGCTAGCAGCAGAAAGTTCATTTGTTAAAGTAATCATTCTGCAAAAAAAGGGAATATCTTTAAATGTATAAATATCAAGTCATAATTAAGAATCCACAAATCATAAGTTCTGAAATCTTAAGTAGTAATAGTGTGGTAAACCAATTATACAAAGCAACAATCCTTTTATAAACGTTTACTTTTACTTTTAAGCAGCAATTACAGTTATGAAAGTTGGCTTACTCATTCATCAAAAATGAAAAAACTTCATTAGGTAACGAAATTTATTGAACACAAACAAAAGCTTCATTTGGCGAGACCTTGAATGCTCGTAAGCAGATTTGAGTATTACTGCTCCCTTATTACAGCCATCCCAAATTACTTTGTCCTCAGCATGAGTCACTATTGGAACCTCTTTAAGCAACGTAAAAGTAATCAGATGTGGATCAAGTCCAGAGTTATCCAACTGCCATTTTCCATCGAAGATAAATTCACAGACCTTGTTTTGGGCTACGCTAAGCAGTGATGACTGTATATTCATTCTGCCATTTTCTAGAAGGAAACTAATTTCCCAAAGAACATACCTTGGTACCGGTTCCTCGACTATGCTTTCGCATTTAGTGTATCCATGCGATAGTAGTCATCCCAGCGCCTCACACCAATTGTCCAGCCAGAATTTTACCTTATCACCTTTGCCAATAATTCTGAGAAGCATTATGAAACACCAACTTAAAGTGGCATGGCTGATATTTCCAATCCTTATATACAACACCACATCTTCTTGGTAATTGTCCGATTACGGATCTATTGAATCTGCATCAACAATTCATGAAGAGTTATATCTTATTGTACTGTTTTGATGGCAGGTTCGAGTAAACATAATAAAGATTAAAATTTATACAATTAAAGAATCAATTGTTTGTCACTTCCTTCCTGGGCATCAATCAATCAAAAACGTTAATCCAACTAAGAAAAAATTATACAAAAACTGAGACTAACGTAAGCTGGAACAGGTTAATGATTGACGTAGTTTTTTTTTTTATGTTATTCTTTTTTTAGCTGATATTTTAAGCGTCCATCTCCATCTCAAATTCAGGGGCATCAAGCAACGTAAAGAATAGGCAATATAACAAATTGACAGGACGTCAAGGTACAGTCTACACAAAGAAAATAACAGAATAAATAAATATAAGTAGATTTCCACTATCATGCCTACATCACGATTAGGAGGAAGCTTGTTTGGTGCAATAGAACAAATGGGATTTTGGTCATTAATCAATGAGCAGTGCAAACAATAGGGAAAAAAGCAAAACATTCAAAGAGCAACTATCTGACTGACAATATATTAAACCACACCTGCAAAACTCGTTCAGTGTGACTCAGTTCAAGATCTTATTTTTGTGCACGGAGTGAAGTATGTGCTTCAACATCGATCCCGTTCATCACTCAGCAAAACAAACCAATTCTTCTCAATGGCAACAGCATCACACATTCTTGTTCATCACTAGTGCCTTCAATTCCTCCATTCAACACCATTCCATCCATCCCTGCAGTTGCGCAATTCCAATTTCACTTCCCAGTCCATTGTTGTAGCATAACAACACCAATATCACTGCACCACTTTCTTGCTGCAACTTCTGAGCATCAAAACTCTCTTAACTCTGCTCAAGCCATTATCTCCATCTCCCAAAAATCACCACCTGCAATTCCAACATCAGAACCAAGCTACTGTCATACAACCATTCACTGCTACCGTAAAACATCACCTCATGCAATAACATACTCTCTACAGTTCTTATATCCAATGGCACCTGCAGTTCTGAGCATACATTTAAATCATTACAACATTCATTCATTCAGTTCAATCAGCTTCTTCTCTTCTCTGCCAGGCCAAGTACGAGCTAACAATTGGTCCTCCCATTACTCACAACCACCAACAACCACTTGAACTGCAGTTTCATCATCATTCCACAAACACCATTTCCTGTTTAATTCGTGCTAATGCAAACCTGCTTCAGGTCATTCTAGTCCTCCAACTGATGGCAACAGTTCCAATACCATTGCAATCTCAGTACTACCCTCAGTTCCATGGCAACCTGCACCAAAATCATCTTCTATTCATCGCCATACTCCCTGTACATAAATCCTAGCATACATCTATATATTCAAGCATCATTCCATTATTCCTTATCACAAAAACAACACCACCACTCATCTGAGATCAACTTCAACAATCTCTGCAGAAAAAAATAGACACTTCGTTTAATACAATACCCATCTTGTAGCTGAATAATAATAATGAACAGATTGAGTTGTACACTAAAATTTTAGTTAAAGTTTTAGTTAGTTGCTAACAGTCAAAATAAAAGTAATAAGATATAAGTAGCGCATTCAAAGAGTACCTTCAGCTTTGAAATTCAACAAAGAAACCCGTAATCAAATCAACCACAGTGTTGATGAAAAATCAGCTTTTGAGATAACTAATTTAGCTAAATACCATTGAAATCTGAAGATAAAAGAGAAGAACATACCTGGCTGGACAAATTTAGCTTCCAGAATTAGATTGAAATTCTCCAATCTCAAGCATGATCTTCTCCTCGAATTTGAAGTGCAAGTTCTACAATCCTTGAGAATTTTCACCATTGAGTGAGCTGAAAAAAAACCCGGATTAATTTTCCTGAAAAAAAAAAATCAAATTGGTTAGGTTTGTATGAGCATCGTAAACAACGAATCTTCGAAGAAGATATATACAATTACCTGAGTCCATTATTAATCTTCAAAGAATTAAACCCAGAATTAGGGTTCGGAAAGGAAATCTGCGTCACTTATTCTTCTTTGTGAATTTTTAATTAATCTGGAAAGAATGAATCCCAAAATTCGATTGCGATAATCGATTGTTGTTGATGGTGGCGATGGATTGTTCCTCTCAAGCATGATCTTCTCCTCGAATTTGAAGTGCAAGTTCTACAATATTAAGAAGCATACATCAAACTATGAATAGGAAAAAAACCCACAGAAATTGGGTATATACCCTCCAATCCGGCCCTGGTATATAATTCCGGTTAGTCTTTCGTAGCCGTCCATGTAAAAACCCAATCCGGAGCTTCCCGACCTTCGGATCAGGGTCCCCATTAAATGATGTCCGTCTGATAGCCCTGGCTATCATGGACACAAACCTCATAGTCTTTCGTAGCCGTCCATGTAAAAACCCAATCCGGAGCTTCCCAACCTTCGGATCAGGGTCCCCATTAAATGATGTCCGTCTGATAGCCCTGGCTATCATGGACACAAACCTCATACCTTTTTATAACTATGATGTATGGTGATATCTCCCTAAGTAAATTGTTATTCCATGAACTATCATAGAATTTGGCATCCTTTCTGGATTGTTCTTGGTTGTTAAACTATTCTAGATTGGTCTTGGTTGTTAAAGAATAGTATAGGGACTTTTTAGGTCACTGGATTCAACGCATTACGTCTTGAACCTTGCAGGATTCTTCAAACAACATTGTGATAATTGTAAACTTAATTCACTTGTTTTAATAAAGTTATGCTTTTACTTTTAAATATCAGTCTTATACATCAATTTGTTTGATAATTTTTTTTTTTTTTTTTTTTTAAGCATGCAAATATTATAAAAGCAATTGAACTGTTATTACACGAGGGAATGTGATTCTCCTAGAATCGCTTAATAGAATATGGTTAAGAAAAGCCGGGTTCGAGGGAATGTGATTCTCCTAGAATCGCTTAATAGAATATGGTTAAGAAAAGCCGGGTTCGTCCGGTCCCATATTGAGGTTGAATAGTTTCCAGCTTGGCTACCGTCCGCCGCATAGTTCGCTAGACCATCCGCTGCTTGGTTTCATTCTCTATAAGTATGCTGAATAGCACAACATGGTATTTGACGCATCCGGTGTTTGATTTTTGCTACCATTTCTGATATATACCTAGGGGGCTCTGTTGGAGTTCTAATGAAGTGTATGAGACTTTCAGAATCTGCCTCAAATAACACTTTAGACCATCCTCTTTCTGTGGCAGTTCTGGTTGCTAATACAGTTGCCCATGTTTCCGTTGTGAGCGCCAAGGTAAGTCCTAGCGGTTGAGCAAGAGCCATTATTGTTTGCGCATTCGAGTCCCTGCAAATAAAACCTGCTCCCGCCATACCTGGGTGGCCTCTAACCGTTCCATCAGTGTTGACTTTGATCCAATCTGGTTCTGGGTTGCACCAACCTACTTGAATTGTTATGGTTGTTCTGGTTATGTTTGTAGAAGTTCGAGGCGGCGGTTCTCCCGGGAGGATTGGAGGGGATATTGTTAGTGCCCATTCAAATTCCTGTTGTTGCGCTATAGCTCTTTCCATAATATCTGCGATAGTGGATGGAGCTTGATTGAACACGAGTTCATTTCGTGTTGTCCAGAGTGACCAGAATAGAAAACAACATGCTGTGATAGAAGATGTATTGCCCTGATTTTGGAGGATTTGTGATATTGTTGTTTGAGATGATATAGTAAAAAATTGGTTGTTGTCTTGGCGATGGTTTGATGATATGCGGTTTGAAAGGCTGGTCCAAGTGGATGTTGCTATCGGGCAGTGAATAAGCATGTGTTCGGACGTTTCTGGTGCGGAGTTGCATCTTGGGCAAAGGTTGGTATTGGAAAGGTTGATGTGATGTAGCTTAGATAAGGTTGGTAAACCATCATTGATAGCTTTCCACAAGAAAAGTTGAATTTTTGGTGGACATGGTAAGGTCCATAAAAATTTGGTTGTTGGGAGGAGGATAGGGTGTGAGAGGTTATCTTGTTGGATTAGACAGTTATACCCTGATGCAGTGGTGTATTTTCCTGATTTAGTGTGTAGCCAGATTATTTTATCCGGGGTGTTGAAATTAGGAATGTGGATGTTTATAATGTGTTGGATGGCATTAAGAGGGAGGTTGTTTAGCTGATTATGACTCCAATTATGAGAAAAGGGGTCAATTAAATCAACTACAGATTGTATAGGGGAGCACTGGGTGGGATCGAGAATTTGAAAGTGTGGTATCCAATTAGCTTGGATCGGGGTATCTAAATCATTTCCTATTTGGTGAAATAAATGTTGTTTTACTGACGGTACGAGATACGCCATTTGTTTCCATTGCGGGCTGGCATTAGAAGGAATTGTGATCTCACCTTGGAAAATTGGTTGTTGCTTGAGGTACTTCTCGTTGAAAAGGATGGTGCAGATGGAATGTGGCTGGGAATGAATGTTCCATATCCGTTTCATGAAAAGGGCTTTGTTGTGGTGGCTACTCTTTCTGATTCTGAGTCCTCCCTCTGCTATCGGCTTGTGTAGTTTATTCCATACTATTAGGTGAAACTTTCTTACAGAATAATCATGTCCCCAAAAAAAATTCCTAGTGATCCGATCAATTTGTTTGTGTACCTGAGTGGGGAAAAGCTGTGTTTGCATAAGGTGATTGGATGTTGGAGTTAGAGAGGTTTTAATAAGAACTAGCCTCCCTGCCTGGTTAAGGGATTTTGTCATCCATCCCTGAGCTTTACGAGCCAGTCGTTGGAGAAGAGGTTCGAAGATGTGTCGAGAGTTTCTTCCATGCTTGAATTGGACTCCTAAATATATAGGTGGAATTGATGTGGTTGGCATGTCGAAATATTGTTTCAGAGAGTCTATTAATCGGTTGTCATCCGAGCAAAAATAATTTCACTTTCTCACTCTACTAAATATAAATGAAGTACGTGATAATAAAGAGTTCGTTCCCACAGAGAGGCTTTTGTTGTTATAGAATTTCAATCTCTTAGTAACCAAGGGGGATTTTTGTTTTATCTAAGCAATAAAATAGAGCAAAGCAAATAAAATAATTTGAATAATCAATAAAGAGAAGATATTGGTCATGGGATAGTATCATTCACAAACATGTATTTTCATCAATGACTAGAATTGGTATTTTAATCTCTCATTTACCAAAAGTCCTAGGATACCTTGATCGCAAGTATATACCGCTAATTCCATGATTTCATCACAACCACATTAAAAGATGCATATGTGAATTCTTCCTAGAAAGCAACCTAACGTGTAAAAGCACAATCAAGTTTAACTCCCTAAAAGCAACAAGTTCTCTGGAATAAGACTAATCAAGGCAATCGAACGTGTAAAAGCGCTAATTCGATTTAACCAAGGTTATGATTCATTTGTGACTAGTAGGATATATCACTACAAGCACTACCCACAATTATGCTACTTAGAATCAGGGATAAACAACTTTTTCATATTGAAAACCCTAATATAGCTTTAAAAATGAATGCAAATCGGATTGATTCCGGACTCAACCAAACAAACAATCAAATCATATGACACTATAAACCATGTATCATAAACAATAACTTATTGAGACAAAACTAATTCATAGATTCAAATAACATGTTGAGAAATCAACTTTATCCCATAACCAATAATATGTGTTTAGCTACTAATAGCTTTTGAGTTCATCATAATCATAATCAATAATAAAATAATGAAGAAGATGAAAAACAAATGAAAAGCAAACCCTAGTCTCCGCTCTCCAAAACTCCAAGTAGAAAAATACGTGATCCCTTTAGTTGTAGAAAACTTTCTCCTTTTGTAGCTTTTCATCCTTCCAAAACTAGGTCTTCAAAGCCCAAAGTCCAATAACAAGATGTCCACCAAGCCCATATGTGAGGAATACCCATGTGAAAATATGTCCCAAAAATAGTCACCGGAAAACTGGTATTATGGCGGGAAATTGGCCGGAGAAGTGACCGGAAAATATATCAGGTGACCGGAAAAGTCCACCCGGTCACCGGTCAAATGAGTCGACTCGGTCAGGTCAACCGAGTCAAGGTCTAGTCGACCGAGTTAACTCAGAGTCTGCTATCTAAACAGCTGAATGGGCTGAGTCGGATCAGGCCAAAGCCATCTTGCGAAGGCCATAGCCCATATTGCACAGCCTAGTCTTGTCTTTGCACCATCGATCTTGCTTGACCACATTCCACTTGCGATAAAATCTTGCAGTCAATTCCAGCTGCTACAACTCTCAAACCATTTCATTCTCCACAAACCACATAGCACCAACATTATCATATCTCTTAAGCTCAATGGATACACAAGTTATGTCATTCAATCACCATCTTACAGCTTCATAACTTCTCTTTTTGCACTTTTTTGTTCTCTACATCCTTATCCCAACACCACCATCCTTAAGCTCATCTGATACAGCTGAGTCTAACCCCAACACTACCACCTGCGAGTCAGGTTTAACAACATCGTTTTCTGCAGCAGCTTCAGTTCATCTCTGCCTAAGACTCCTCCATTCTTCAATTCACAGCTCCATAATCTCCAGCTGCAGCCCAGTTTTAACATGCTCAGTTCAAGTGCAATTTCATAACCCCACCTGCAACTGCATCAACAGCTCGTATTCATTCACCGGATCAGTTTAGCTGTCATGTCACCTCATCCAGCTACTTCCATCGCATATCAACACAACTGCAATACATACACACAAACCCACTGCAGTTACTCAATTGCTCTTCCCATTTAGCCGACCCCAAACTGTCTAGCTTCTTCCACCAACAAACCATCTGGCACTGCAGGCACAACTCTACCAGAACCAGCACTTGCATCAAAATCATTACAACCCATGGAAGCATCCTGCTTTAACTTCATTCTACAGCTTCAACTGCAATATTAATTCAACCTACATCTCCCCAGAAAGCCACCAACAGCATCACAGCTTCAGTCCCATGGAAACAGTTTCATCTGCACCACTCCATTTCAGCTTTGCACTCAGGCCACCACACTCTAGCAACAACAATGTTTCCTTCTGCAATTTCTTGCATATACCAGCACCATCAAACTCAGCCATCGATACACACTGCACCTGTTGCAATTCCAATACCTTCACTGTATTGCCATCAAGACCTGTATCTGGTTCCATCTCAGTTCAGGCCATCTAGCATAATAACTTCATCTTCCCTGACATAAACCAGTGCCACAAACAACACCTGAACTGCATCTGTACCTTCACCTGTCCTAGCATACATCTATAACAGCTGTATCTCAGATTTGCACCCACATTTTGAACTGCTTCTACTCCTCCATTCATCCATTTGACTCTGTCAATTCTTCTCAGCTCAAGAACTCCAAATCCAGCCCTCCAGTTCAATCTTCTCATCTAGACCCATTTATAGCTTTCGCATCCACCTGAATTCTCTTGAACCAACAACAACAACATCTTCATCTTTCACTTCCAACAAAACCCTTCAATTCATTGTGCTAATTCAGATTCAAATCAACCCTGACTTGGGTTTCTTCTTCACTTCAAAAGCAAATTAATCGACAGTAATAGCTCTCAATTTCATTCCCATTTGCTTCGATTAAAGACCCATGCTCAAACGATTTCAACCACCATAAAGAGCTTCTCGATCTGTAATACTAGAACCCAACCTGAAATCAACCTAAACTCCAACTTCAGGCAGCAAAATCGAACCTAACCCCATGAATCTCTTCTGATTTTTCTGAATTTTACGGATTCGATCCCACCTATTCACTGCTTCCTTCTTGACCTGAATTTCATAGCCAAACCCTTTGATAAACATCTCGATTACAACCAGCTCAAACCATTTCTTCTCTACATCAGATTCACGGAAAAACCATCTCAAACCCATCAAGCAGACATCTCAGATCTCATTTCAAAACCCTAAATTTCTTATTCTTGAGTCTTGACAGGAACCATTAAATCCCCATCTGAACAGCATCATTTCTTCCTCGAATTCTAACCAAAGTTCGATTTACTTCTTGACCTCAGATTTATCTCAACTGAACTCTCGAATCTCTTCATTCTGGTTCTCTGAATTTTATCTCTCAGACAGCATCCACACAAGTCCTTCCTTTTACGAATTTTAGATGGGAAAATGATTGAGAGACTCTCAGAGTTAGGGCCATGTAGGAACCAAAGCTATTGTCGGCACCCAGTCGACTGGATATGGGCTAACCAGCTCTATATGGCTTGTCAGTTCCAGAGAACCAACAGTTCATTCTTCACCTTTTTTCTCACGCACCTTTTCCCGCTCCGAGTATAACTCGCATGTGAATTGGCCTTTGTGCTCCTTTTCGCTCCAAATGGCTAATTTCCTCTTCTTTTGCTCATAATGACTCCATTGCACCTAATAACTCAAAACTAAACATAAGAGATGCAATTCCCAAGGATAATAGCAAATAAAGCATAAATACTAGATATAAAATTAGGTGTTTTACAACACCTATCATCTATGTTATTCTGTTGTAGCCTTGGGAGGTGGATGATTGTTGATTTTGTTGTGTTGATTATTTGTCCTGGTGAAGTGTTGTAAGATTGAAGTATCTTCTTTAGGTGATTGCTACTTTCTTGGTAGCTTTGTACGTAATTAGTAGATTGTCTGCATACATTAGATGTAAAATTGGTGGTGAATTTTTTGATATCCGTAGACCTCCGACCATGTTTTTTGCTTCAAGAATAGCAAGATTTGTTGATAGAATTTCTGCACAAATAATGAAGATGTAGGAAGATATAGGATCACCCTGTCTGATACCCCTGGTAGGTGTGATGAATCCATGAGGTGTACCATTGATGTTGACCGAGTAAGTGACGGATTTGATACATAGCATGATATACTCCACAAATATTGATGGAAATCCCAGTCGGGTAAATGCTTTTTTGATGAATCCCCAATCAAGACTGTCATAAGCTTTCTGAATATCTAGCTTTAGAGCTATCTTGGGGTCTTTGGTGATTGAATATGTTTTGATGTGGTGGAAAATCTCTCTGGCAATTGCTATGTTGTCATGAATTGATCTTTTAGGTATGAAGGCACTTTGGTAAGGGCTTATTAAGAATGGGAGAAAGGGGCGTAATCGATTGACCAGGATTTTTGATATGATTTTGTAACTGACATTGCATAGGCTGATAGGGCTGAATTGGGATGGTTTTGTTGGATTGTTGACTTTTGGAATTAGTGTTATGTTTGTGTGATTCATTAGAGGATGTATGTTTAAGGAATTGAAAAAACTGCGTACCATAGCTATAAGTTGTAGGTGTGTGGTGTCCCAGAAAACTTTAAAAAACTTACTGGTGTATCCGTCCGGTCCCGGAGCGCTTTCCGAATTAATGGAGAATAGAGCTTGCTTGATTTCTTTCACCGTAACTTCTGCAGAAAGACTGTCACATTGCGCTGATGTCAATCTTGGAGTGATTTCCTCAAAGAGTGTCTCATCTATCGTTGTATTTGGGGCAGTATATTGGGTATTGAAATGGTCCAGAATGATCTGGATGACCTGGTCTTTATCACTGACCCAGTTGTTTTGATGATCCCGTAATTGCTTTATGTTGTTACAACTTCGGTGGGTGGTCGCCTTTGTATGGAAGAAAGTCGTATTATTGTCTCCCAATTGGAGCCACTGAATTCTGGATCTTTGCTGCCAGTATGTTGCATGTCATTGGAGTAATATGAGGTGTTGATTGCGAAGCTCTTTGTCACGTTGTATCCAGAAATTTAGTTCCTTGCCGGTGTGAATATCGCACTGGTGTTGATCCCTTTGAATTTCTGCCGTTGATTTATTAATTAATGTTGGAAGGTGACCAAAAGTGTTCTTGTTCCATTCCATCAGAGTTTGTCCCGTTGTGATTAATCTGAGCTGAAGGTCTAGAGCATAGTCTGAGTCACTTTGTTGCGTCCATGCTGATTCGATAATCTGCTTCAGTTATGGATGTGTAAGCCATAGATGTTCAAACTTGTAATTTTTTTGTCCTTGCCAATCGATTGCTTTGGTGTGCAGCAGGATGGGAGCGTGATCCGAAGCAATCCTCGGGAGGTGAGTAACTCCTGCATAAGGATTTGCTGTTCGCCAATGTTGGGTTGCAATTGCCTTATCAAGCCGTTCCATTATGTTGTCTTGACCATGTTGATTGTTTGTCCAGGTGAATGGATCCCCTCGAAATCCTGAATCTATGAAATCCATTTGATCAATCATCGTTAGAAATGGCTGGATTTGACTATAAGTGATTTGTCTTCCTCCATTTCTTTTCGATTGATCCATTATGTCATTAAAATCTCCTATCAGCAGCCATTCCATTGATATGTTGATATTGGGGAAGATTGTTGGGAAATCTTGCCAAAAATCCGTTCTCGCATCCGGGTGTGGCGGTCCGTATATACCTGTGCAGAGCCATGGTTGGGCGGGGGGTGGAGGTTTGATAAGGACGTGGATGTAGCTTTGGGATTGGAGTAGCACTTGAATATTTAGGTTGTTCAACATGAGGCAGAGTCCTACTCGTCGACCCACTTCGGGAACAGAGGTTAGGTTTTGATACTGAAGAGACTGAGCAAGACTTGACATATGACGATCATTGGCTAAAGTTTCAGAGAGAAATAAGATATCAGGTTTATGTAGTGATACTCCTTTTAAATGTTGTATCGTTGGTTGATTGTTGATGCTGATAGGTGTAGAATACACCGTATTTACTATATAGAGTTTATGCTTTCTTTGCTATTTTTCTTGTGAATTACGTACTTTACGCGTGCTTTTGAGTTTATAGGTGCAATGGAGTCTTTGGGAGCAAAAGAAGTGGAATTCGCTTGACTCAAGGATTTATTCTCGATCATCTTGAAGAGAACGAAAATATGAGGCTAGCGGCGAAAGATTGAAGTCAATCGACTGCGTCCGAGGAAGTTACGAGCAAAATCTATGAATAAGCTTGTCGATTCCCGCAAAAAATCCGACAGTGCAAGAAGAGGTACTCGGATGGTGGCCCTTATACAAGAATGCTTTGGTGTCTACGGTAATTCCTGTCATTACAACCCACAAGTATCTTATCCACATTATTTTGTGTCGATCTCGAAAAGTTGGAAATAAGAGCACCAAGGCGGGTTTTGAGAAGGTGATGTTGAAGATTAGGTTGCTAGAGAAAAGATTGTTGCTGAGGATGACTAAGTTTAAGTAGGGTTTTGATGCTGCCATGAATTACAGATCGAGAGAAGCAGATGGAAATTCGATAGACCTGCGTTTTATCATTCGAAACCGATTCCGTTAATGGTGTTTGTCGATGCTCGGGAAATAGGATTCGAGATCCGATGAAGAAGAGGGTACCTGTGTTGCTCAAGAATGATTGTGAGTTATGGAGGGACCAGTGATGCCTGATGCTCTTCCTGTGTATCAACAACAACCAGTGAAACAGATGAGTGGAGGATTAGGAAGACCTTGGAGTGGGAAGTAGCCAAAGCCGAAAGCTAAAGATGCAATTAAAAGAGATATGAGTACTGTGAGAAGGAGCAATTGGGTACCATGTTGCAGAATCCACCTCAAGATGGGGACTGTGTTGGTGGTGCCGCTCAGATGGCAAGTTGATTTGCAGTTGGTGGAGATTCATGAGTTCTGAGATGAATGAAGGGTTTGGGGATGAAATGCTATTGAGATGTTGCAGGGGTTTATGGAGTAGCTGGTGCTGTACCTGGAGAGCCAGGATTGTTGGCCTGAGGTTGCAGCTGTTGCAGAGACAAGAGATTGCAGGAAATGCAATGAGCTACAGGTGTGTAAAAGTGGTGGTGAGCTTATGATGGCTCAGGTTGAAGTTATTACAGGGCTGTGAGCATTGAGCCAAGAAGTTGTAGAGCAGGAATTGGCCTGAGAAGAGAACTGGTGCTGCTGGATGAATGGAAAATGGCAGGTTGAATGTGTTGTTACAGGGTTGAATTATGAGTAATTGGATGAAGCTCGGGCAGGCTAATGGAAATGGAGACTGAGCTGATTGAGTGATGATGCTGTTGGCTGGATTGGGATTGTGAATGAAGTTTGAGCTCTGGACTGTTGACACTTTGGAGTTTGCAATGAGTATAGTTGATATGGAGCATGCCTGTGACATATTGCAGGTGTTTGGAGGTGGTATGAACTCGGTGATGGGGGTCAAGTGTTGCCAATACTTGAGTAAATGATGGTGACTTGAGTCGAGTATGTTATAGCGGTTGAGAATGAGGGTGGAAATGGAGACTGAAAGGCTGTGGCTCAGGGCAAGCTGGTGATGCTGTTACAGTGCAGGTGCAAGGCTAGATCAAGGCATTGGTTGTGACCTCAGCTGGAGAAGCTACAGATTGCAGCTTAAATAGAGCTGGTTGGCACTGGATATCGAATTAAGATGCGAAGAAGTGGACACCGAGATGGAGAATGGCAGGCTATGACTGCGGGGTGGAATATGGTTGAGCATCCTGGAGATGGTGGATGCGGTGAAGTTGTTGGTGGCTCGGGGCGGGAAGGTGAAG